>CM046663.1:1800000-2367500 GCA_025594165.1 Tamias sibiricus
ACGTACCTGTGGCCCCTCTGAAACGTGAAGCACGCTGCCTTCCTCTTGTCAGAAGCCCACTATTAACCCAGCCACAGTGGCCGCGCCATCCCTGCCAGCAGGCGCCCCCAGCCACGCGCCACTCCAGCCACGGCGAAGGCCCTCGAGTGTCTGCGTCCAGCCCTCAGGAGGCCTGCTTCCATGCCCGCTCTGTCAGACCCCCACAACGCACACGCACACGTGCACACACCCCAAGTTCATGCACACATGGTTCCCCAAAGCCTCCACACTTGGCACCCCGAATCCCAAGCACGCACACACATAACACTCCAGAAATGCACACGTGTGTGCCCAGCCACTCACAGTGCCAGGAATCTTCTATTCCTACTTTCATGGCTCCAGGGTGACCCTGGGATCTCACCTGCACGAGGGGGCAGACGCCGGTGCTACGCAGTGATGGTGGAGAAGCCGCGGCACGTCTCGGATGGTCCCAGGGCTCTCAGCTCCTTCCCATCTCTGTGCACGCTGGTCCCACAGGCTGGCGTTTAAAGGCATCAGCCTCCACTTTACATCTAGGGCACGCCTGTCCCCTCCTCCCAAAGGACTGTCAAGGTCCTGTAGGGGCACCGGGAGATTCCAAGTCCTTGTCACCTACTCAGTGCATGTGAACTCTGGGAATCACTCAGCCTCCGCGAGCCTCAGTAAGCTCATCTGTGCATGGAGGACGGTCGTCTCACCCCGGGGAGCACCATCGTCTCACCCGTGGAGGACCTTCCTCTCACCCGAGGAGGACCTTCATCTCACCCGGGGAGGACCTTCCTCTCACCCGAGGAGGACCTTCCTCTCACCCGAGGAGGACCTTCGTCTCACCCGTGGAGGACCTTCGTCTCACCCGTGGAGGACCATGGTCTCACCCGTGGAGGACCTTCGTCTCACCCGTGGAGGACCTTCCTCTCACCCGAGGAGGACCTTCGTCTCACCCGTGGAGGACCATGGTCTCACCCGGAGGACCTTCGTCTCACCCGTGGAGGACCATCCTCTCACCCGTGGAGGACATCCTCTCACCCGTGGAGGACCTTCCTCTCACCCGTGGAGGACCTTCCTCTCACCCGAGGAGGACCTTCCTCTCACCCGAGGAGGACCTTCGTCTCACCCGTGGAGGACCTTCGTCTCACCCGTGGAGGACCTTCGTCTCACCCGTGGAGGATCATGGTCTCACCCGTGGAGGACCTTCCTCTCACCCGAGGAGGACCTTCGTCTCACCCGTGGAGGACCATGGTCTCACCCGTGGAGGACCTTCGTCTCACCCGTGGAGGACCATCCTCTCACCCGTGGAGGACCTTCCTCTCACCCGTGGAGTCTGCATCTGCAGACTCTGAAGCCGCACTCTGGGGAAGGGTCCACTTGTGCCCAGCCACACGTGAAGTTCCTGTGGTCAGGGCGGCCAGCACGTTATCCGAGGGCTGCAGTGGCCAACACGTCTCCAGGGGCCAGGGCCAGTTGTCATGGTCAGAGCTGGGAGTCCATTCTGAGCAAGAAAATGAGCCTGGGCCTTGATTGTGAGCCTGGGCCTTGATTATAGAATGGGCTGCTTCCCTGTGTGCCTCCCCAAAGGTCAGCCCAGAGGGTCCTTCCTCTAGGACCCAGGCCCTGGTCTAGCCCCTGAGAACCTGTGGTTGGGGTTGAATTGTGTCCCTTCAAAAGATGCAGTGAAGCTCTGGCCCCAGGATCTGGGCACGCGACCCTACTTGGTGAGAGGTTTCTGCAGATGTGATTGTTGAGGCCACACTGGAACGTGACTGTGTCCTCGTGAGGTAGAGACATGACATGGACAGACATCTGGGTGACATCTAGACAGACATCGGGCATGCGGGAAGCGGGGCTGCAGCTGGGAGCACCCCAGAGCCTCGGGGCACACAACCCTTCACCGGCCACCTCTCGCCGCCGCAGCCCCTGGAGGTGCCCGTGCTGACCGCCTGCCCTCCAAGGGAATGGCTGATTTGGAGATGGCAAATTTGGAGGAGGGCAAGAAGAAGCTACTAGCACAACTGTGTGCAGGAGCCCTGTTTGGGGAGATGGCTTAAATTGCGGTGGACTACGGGCTTTGGACATGTTTGGGCATTGGCGCCTTCCGTACTTGGCCCGGGATCTTGCGAGACTTGGCCGGAGATCTCGAGGGACTTGAGCGGGATTGCGGAGGAGGTCTGCGCCATTTTGGAGGTTAGAGGAGCGTGGACGGCGTGTCGGGGTGTAGTTAGAGCCAGGGAGAAAAGTTGCCAGAATAAAGAGCTGTTTGTTTCCAGTTCGTCTCAAAACTTCTTCCCGCGGCTTCTTTGCTCCAAGCGGCCATCGCTTCAGGCGACTACAACTGTGCACACCCGGCAGCAAGGGACAGTGGTTAGGCAGAGGGGACAGACTGGACGCCGGGGCCTCTCTGCATCTCAGCTGAAGAGGCTCCTCCCTCCGGTGCTCCGGAGCCCAGAGCCACTCTGGAGGTGCAGGTGCCCCGCAACCTCACGCTCAGCGCCACGTCCACAGCCTGCCGTTGCCCGGTATCCCTCTCAGAAACACCCACACAAGCTGACGGTCACCGACACCCCCGTCCGTTCTGGCCGACACCAGAGATCGGCTGACCCGACCCACTCAGATGCTTCCAGAAACTCCTGGACTCTTAGCCGAAGCCCGCACGTGGCGCGGCTGCATCCTGCCCACTGATGTCCTGCCCCTGTCCCCATGTCCAGCTGGGGGCTCTCCCTCCTTCTCCAGCTCCACTGCTCCAACCTGCAGCGCCGGAAGCAAAGTGCCCCCACCAGGACCTGTGCTGCTCACCCACCACAGGCTTGCACACACACACCTGACAAACACACGCACACGTACACGACCAACACGTGCACACACAGACACACAAAGACACCCAGGCTCACAGACAGACACATCTCACACGAAGAACTGGTGCACACACACGCCAGCCAAGCACACGCATGTGCACACGCATTGCACAGCCACGCACATGCATCACACAGGAGCACAAACGAGTGCATGCGTGTGCACACCACACAGACACACGAGCACACACACTGCACCGCTGCTCTCTCCTGGGCCCTGCCCTCCCATCTGCTCCCTGGTCACATCTGCAGGTCT
Organism: Tamias sibiricus; assembly: GCA_025594165.1. Lineage (NCBI taxonomy): Eukaryota > Metazoa > Chordata > Mammalia > Rodentia > Sciuridae > Tamias > Tamias sibiricus. The sequence goes on from CM046663.1 coordinate 1,803,121, forward strand.
GCTGCTGGGTCTGCCCGCCAGCAGCTCCGGCCCAGCTGGTGGGTCCGCGTTCGCCAGGGGGACGCCGGATGCCCTTCTCTAACTCCACGGGGGGTGGCTGCACGCTTGCTACCAGAATCCTAAACACACTAAACCGCCCCTGTCCTTCCCTCATACAGCAGCAAACATGCACACCCACTCCCACACACATGTGCACACCAACACACACACATGGACTCTCAGGACAGCACTGCCCAATGGATGGAGGACGTGTCCAGCCTTGCTCCCAGGCATAGCCCCTGCGCCCGTGCTCTCAATGAATAGCAACCCAAAGTTTGGAGCAGACTAAAGGACAATCCATCTCAAGCTCACAGTCCTGGAGAAGATGCTATGGGGAAAGATGACCCTATTCCAATTAAGACTAATTGAAAGAGAACATCTTGACCTCGTGACTCGTGTGCCCAGGAGTACTGAGGTCACTCAGCGTCGCGCAGAGAAGTTTCAGCCAATCCATGAAGGGAGAGGTGGCCCATTTACTTTCCTATTGTCCCTGCTGGGAAGAATTATTTAATTCTATTTGAACAGACACAGGGTCAAGACAATGATTATTTTCTGGGAAATCAATAAGCTTTGCAATGCACTTATAGGCTTCATGAGCAATTCAATCACATCATATGCGCTGATTCATCTGGTTGCTGCATCCTACGAACTCTGGGGACATGGGGACCTGATGGTCATCGGGGATGACTCCCCAGCCCTACATCTTGCTGTTGTAGTGCAGCTTCCCCAGAATCCGGTGAGCCTCGTGGGAATAAAGACCCGAGTTAGAGAAACATGGCTGTCCCACGCGCTGGTTCTGACTTACACAGGAGCTTGTGCAGTACCTGGGGCACACGAAGAGCTCTGGTTCCTGGACTCATCACAGGCGCACTGAGAACTGCAGTCAGTGTCCACATCGCTAGCATGATGCGGCTCAGGTTTTCCCCGGTGACCCACAGTCCCTCCGGCACTTGCGGACCAGAGCTGTCCACGTGCTCACCAGTCCCGGGCCTCTGCTTGCGAGCACATCTTTCCCCGGGATTGAGGGTGCAGCTAACAGACTGCTCAAGACATCACTGTTTCCCAGCGCAGCTCAGGAGGGGTCTGTAGGAGCAGCCACTAGACCTCGTGTTCTCGGGAGCTTGGTGGCCATGCACTTATTTCAAGGCTTAAAAATGAAAGTTGGGAATAGAAATGAGCATAAGGCCGGACAAGCAGCAAGCCACGGTGCTCAGGTGGAGATGCCGAAGGCTCCACGGCAGTGCTGTCACCAACACTGCTCCAGAGAAGGCACAGGGAGGCGTCTAAGCGGTGGCCAGACCTGGTGGCACCTCACACCTCTCATGAGGAAGGTTCACCAAATGTCCCCAGCTTCTTCCTCTCCCAGGACAAGCCTCCCATGCTCTAAGGCCACCACAGATCACCAGCCCCCGTGACACACACAAAGCCTGCTTTTAATCGACAGATAAATCGGCCACTGCGTGCAGCCACAGCCTGCCCACTCGGGACTTCTGCTGAGCATTTCCAGAGGCCTGCTGCACCGTCCGCCTGATTGCACACATATGCAAGCCAGATATTTGAATGCATGACCCCTATCTTCCATCTTCTCCTACATTAAATGTGTCTTCCTTCCACCAACGGCCCCAACGTGCAGGCTTTAGAAATCCATTACAGTTTTAATGGGGTGACGGTGTAAGCGGGCCCCACGGCCGCCACTGATGGACGCACCGTCCTCGTCCTGGCACAGCGGTCCCCTGCGTGCAGCGTCAACTGGGAGGTCAGACGAGGCCGGCGGGCGCCTAGGTCCCCTCCGCAAGCTCGGAGGCCGCATCTCGGCCCCCGGGAGCTGATCCAGCGGTGCCCAAGAGGGCAAGACAATTAAACCTCCGCGAGTTTGTGGAGCACTTTGAAGATGGAAAGCACCATATAAATGCTAAGCGTTCTCATCACCTGGAGAGGAAGGGAGCGGTGGGTTCCAAGAAGGAGCCCACAGAGGACACGAGGCGCTGGCACAGCAGAGGAGAGCACTGGCTCACACTGAAGTTCAAAAAGTTAAAAAAAAAAAAAAAAGAAGGTGGCGCAGCCCTGCCTGCAGAGGGAGCCCGGGCGCGGGGCGCGGGGCGGATCCTGCAGCTCGGCGCAACTTCACAGAGGCCGCGGGCAGGGGCAACAGGGCTCCGGACACGGTGGGGACGACCCAGCCTTGAACATGGGCTAGTGTTACCCATCAGTCACGAGGGGCTGGAGCAGACGGGCGAGGGGCACACCTCGCAGGAGGGCGGGAAGGAGGGTCGGAGCCGCGTCGACCGGGCGGCGGGAGCTGGCACACTCAGCCCGCGGGCATCCTGAAGGCTGCCGCGGCGCCCACCTCGAGACCTGCGGCACCCACAGGGCCGGGCCAAGCCAGCAGCCTCCAGAGTGACCAGCAACCGCCTCGCACACCGGCTCGCGGGGGGCGTGTGAGCCGGCTCGGAGCACACGGGGCTCGCGTCCTGCCGCACGACCGTCCCGTGTCCTGTCCCCAGGTGGCGGTCAGAGACACGCACCTCACACATCTCACACACAGGAACACACAGGAATACACAGGCACCGTGCACACACACACCTCTCACACACCTCACACACATAGCACACACAGGCACACATGCAGACACACACACACACCTCACACATACACACATCTCACACAAACACACCTCACATACACACACCTCACACACATACCACACACACACATCTCTCACACACACATTTCACACACACACACCTCACACACACAGCACACACAGGTGCACATGCAGAGAGACACACACACCTTACACACAGGCACACACAGGCACACATCCAGAGACACACTCACACCTCACACACACCTCACACACAGACACACACAGGCACATACAGGTATATATGCAGAGATGCACACACACCTCACACACACATCTCACACACACACCTCACACACACACCTCACACACACACCTCACATACACACTCCTCACACACACAGCACACACAGGTGCACATGCAGAGAGACACAAACACCTTACACACAGGCACACACAGGCACACATCCAGAGACACACTCACACCTCACACACACCTCACACACAGACACACACAGGCACATACAGGTATATATGCAGAGATGCACACACACCTCACACACACACCTCACACACACACTCCTCACACACACACCTCACATACACACTCCTCACACACACAGCACACACAGGTACACATGCAGACACACACACACACACCTCACACACAGGCACATACAGGTACACATGCAGAGATGCACACACACCTCACACACACATCTCACACACACAGGCACACAGGTATGTGCACACACACACACACCTCACACACAGGCACACGCAGGCACACGCAGAGACACACAGAGACATGCACACAGATGCACAAGAGACACACAGCCTCAGACACAAGCACGCACACACAGCAGCACTCTAGAGCCAGGTTCCGCAGCCCCTGCTCAGCAACACCCTGGGGGAGGCGAGTCTTCCCGGGACAGCTTTGCGTGCTGACAAGGGACGCTGGCCGTGAGAGGAGCTCGCGGGCCGCCGTCTTGGCGCTCGAGGGCACAGTGTTGGCGGGCAAGCAGGGGGTTGCTGCAGCTATGTGAAGAAGGAAGAAGGAGCCACACTGAGGTCAGCGTGGCGCAGCCCCAGGAGAGGCTGTGGGCGCTAGACGTGGACAGCACAGGACCTGGTGGCGCACAGGGACACCCAGATGCCAGGCGCAGGTGTGGACGCTCAGAGTTGCGTGGTCTGGGCAGGGCCGGCTCGGTCCCGGGAGGAAAGACAGGCCGGCTGTGAGAACACGGGCGGTCCCAGCGGTCCCAGCGGCTGCTCGGCCTAGACGGAGGTGGACAGCCGGCCTCTCTCGGAGGGGCGATGGGATGCACAGGAAAACGTGGAAGATGGTGAGACTAGGGACGAAGTCTGTGGCCCAACCCTGACAGGCACGTGGTCACCTCGAAGGAGACTGGGGGCGGGTGAGGAGTGGACCCAGTCGGGCCCCGTCAGTGCCCAGGGGAAGGAGGCCATCGTGGGTCTGTGGCCAGCGCCAGGGCAGGAGTGGGAAGCCCTCGGCCGTCGCCCGGGGCACAGGCGCGTGGCTGTGGCACTGTGCTCTCCGAGGCCTGTGGTGTGAGCGGAGGAAAGAGCCGGTGCGGCCGAGCCCACCCTCACCAAGGCCGAAGGGCTGCAGAAGCCAGGTCGGGCAGGAGCCTGGGTGAGAGTCAAGAGGCTGAGAGGCGCTCACTAGAAGGCGGCGAACCTCTTGTCTGTGCTGAATTCGTACACAGATTGTGCCCTTGGCAAGATGGTGGTCCTCATCAGAGCAGGGCCTTGCTGAGGTCGGAGGGAGAGGAAGGCCACCTTGTCCCGCCTGTCTCTGGCACTGGCGCCCAGGGGCCTGACTGAGGAGGGGCTGTAGGGGTGCTGGCTGGAGCCCCTGTGCTCACAGACAGGCCCGTGTGGATGGAAGCCGGAGAGGCCTCCGGGGCCTCTGTGCTGGGCCGCAGCGAGGCCGGCTCCCCGGGCAGCGCTCCGCACCCTGTGCCCTGCTCCTCGCTCCACCCTGCCCGCTGGGTCTGAGGGCTCTGTCAGCAGAAGGGCAAGGTCCGTCTGCCCACGGGGACCCTCGAGACCCGTGACACCCTGGTGCAGCCGTGGCCACAGCAGAGGAGCAGCCTGTCTGGCCAATGCCCATGAAGCACCAAGAGCAGCCGGCTCAGAAAGATGGTCTCTCTCGAGGAGGGTCAACGCCCACCCCAGGAGCCACACTGGGAGCCACCCAGGAGCCACCCCAGGAGCCACCGCAGGAGCCACCCCAGGAGCCACCCCAGGAGCCACCCCAGGAGCCACGCCAGGAGCCACCCCAGGAGCCATCTCAGGAGCCACCCCAGGAGCCACCCCAGGAGCCACCCCAGGAGCCACCCCCCCAGGAGCCACCCACTGCAGGAGCCACCCCACCCAGTAGCCACCCCAGGAGCCACCCCCCCAGGAGCCACTGCAGGAGCCACCCAGGAGCCACCCCAGGAGCCACAGCAGGAGCCACCCCAGGAGCCACCCCAGGAGCCACTGCAGGAGCCACCCAGGAGCCACCCCAGGAGCCACCCCAGGAGCCACCCCAGGAGCCACCCCAGGAGCCACCCCAGGAGCCACCCAGTAGCCACCCCAGGAGACACCCCAGGAGCCACCCCAGGAGCCACCCAGGAGCCACCCCAGGAGCCACTGCAGGAGCCACCCCCAGCCACCCAGGAGCCACCCAGTAGCCACCCCAGGAGCCACCCCAGGAGCCACTGCAGGAGCCACCCAGGAGCCACCCCAGGAGCCACAGCAGGAGCCACCCCAGGAGCCACCCAGGAGCCACCCCAGGAGCCACCCCAGGAGCCACCCAGGAGCCACCCCAGGAGCCACCCAGGAGCCACCCAGGAGCCACCCCAGGAGCCACCCAGGAGCCACCCCAGGAGCCACTGCAGGAGCCACCCAGGAGCCACCCCAGGAGCCACCCAGCCCCAGGAGCCACCCAGGAGCCACCCCAGGAGCCACCCAGGAGCCACCCCACGCACAGGAACAGGGGTCGCCAGTCCACTCTTGTTCCTCGTGCACCGGGGGCTCTTGAGCTGCTGTCAGCTGTCCACAGCTCCTGCTTCTTCCTTCCCAGCGACCCCTCTGACCCTGTTTCTAGGTCGTGTCAGAGGCCACATTCGCTGAGCCCAGGCTCCCTGCAGGGCGATGCCCTGGGAAGAGCGCGGCCAGGCTGAGCGGCCCGTGAAGCAGCAGTCCTGCAGGCTGGCCCCGCCCAGCCCTTCCCACGCGCCCTCCTCCTCCGCACTTGGCTCCCTCCCTGGGAGGAACTCTGAGGGGTGCCCCCGGGGACCTTGACTTTGGGACATTCATGGTCTCTTGAAGTGTCCACAGCCAATGTCCAACCAGTTTCCTTCTGGGCCGGTGGCATGTCAGAGGGAGCCCACCACTTGGCAGGGGATGTTGGGAGATGCTCTTGACCAGGTGGTTGCAAGTCTCTGGCCCAGCAGGGGTGAGGGGCTGCAGGGCTGGGCAGGGGTCCAGGCCCTAGGCTGGAGGGCTAGGGTCAGACCCCGGGTGAAGTTCAGCTGTGTTTGGTGGCAGCAGCCTCGGGCATGAAGAGCCACAGCGCGGGCCTCACTCAGGCTGCGGCTGGGAGGACGGGCACCTCCTCGGTGGGCGTTCTGTTTCTGAAGGCCTTTTCTAGGCTTTATCCTCAGATGATCAGCTCCGAGCAGCGACTGTCACTGGCCTCAGATGATCAGCTCCGAGCAGCGACTGTCACTGGCCTCAGATGATCAGCTCCGAGCAGCGACTGTCACTGGCCTCAGATGATCAGCTCCGAGCAGCGACTGTCACCGGCCTCCTCCTCTGAACAAGGTCCTGTACCTGCGAAGGCCCCTTGTGAACACTGCCCCGGCTCCCGCCAGCTTGCCGTGTGGGTGCCTAGGAGTGGGCACTGCAGGCCCTGGACTCCTGCGGGGCCTCCCCCCAGTGCCAGCCCGTCCCCAGCCTCTCAAGCTCGTCCTGTCAGACTGACAACTGCACCAGGTTCCAAGACGCAGGGCCGAGCCTCCGAGCCCTGCCTGGAGAACCTTGTGACCGTGGGCGGAGCAGACAGTCCCTGCTGCCCGGAGCCCCCCACACCCAGAAGCCCCCGCCAGCGTCCACAGAGCAAGCACTCCAGCCGGGGTCCCTCATCTCCTCCTCGTTCCTGCACACGGCCCTGCACCCGCCGCTTGGTCTCCACGTGCACTTCTGGCCACTCTTAGGTCCCCCACCCCACGTTTCTGGAGAAGCTCCAGGGGAGCAGGGCCAGGGAACGTAAGGGCCCACCCCACAGTTCACACGCTCCAGACAAGCCCGATGGGGGAGCTTGCTGCCCGGCAAGGACAGGAGCACCTGGATGGTGATTCATCAGGAAAAACTGACGGGAAGGTCTCCACCATTTGGAGATTATTCCAGAAAAACCCGGGGACTTCCCTCCTCAGCGTGGCCGAGTTTGGACGCTGCCGTTATTCTGCGGCCATTCCGAGGCGGGAGGAGTTACACGGTGGAGTAGCCCTCTCGTGACCTCGATTCTTCCAGCTGCCATCTGCCAACCTGTGGCAAGCCTGACTGGCTTGTGGGTGTGGCAAAGACGCTCGTGCCGGCGGAGGAGCGCGGCTGCTCCGAGGAGACAGCACGGCACCAGCGCTGGCAGCGCCCAGCCCGCGGCCTGTGGAGGAGCCACCAAGCATGGCGTGGTGCCGGAACCACGGGTCAGAGCCTGGCGTCCAACAGTGTCACTCAAAGGAGGGGAGCCAGTGGCTGGGAGAAACTCCAGTGTTCCCGCAGTGGGGACAAGCGCAGCCTGGCCTGGGGACAGCAGCTGATGTGCGGGAGGCACCTCGGGGACCTCGCCGCCAGTCAGCACTCAGGAGGTGGGGACACGCTCCAGCTCAGGACTGGAGTGTGTGTGCAGGTGTGTGCTGCACGCCTGTGCACACACACACGCCTGTGTGAGTCCTGAGGGACTTGCTGAGGACGCGATGAGGGGTCACCCAACACGACCCTGCCTGGGCCTGCCCCTGCCTGGCTTGGCGCACCATTGGAAGTGGGCAGTGGCAGGAGCTGTGTGCTTGAGGTGGCTTGTCCCGGGCTTTCTTGCCACTCAAACATCCGCTGCGAAGCTCGCATGGAGCCTAACTGCCAGCGCCACATCTCAGTCCCAGCGTGCTGCCGAGCGGCGTGTCCCTCAACAGAGCGTGGGGGTGAGTGGCCCAGAGCCGCCACTGTGGACCCCCGGGTTGTCTGGGCGGGGCCTCTGGTGGACGCCCTGCGGCCCACCTCCTCTCTGCCCCATTCTCTGGGTCTTGCACCTGCAGTGGCAGGTGACATGTGACATCCCCACAGACGCCCAGGCCACACTCCTGCCTCTGGCCAGGACCCTGAGCCAAGTCAACTCGTGTTGTCTATGAACGACGGGTCACGGGCCGCCTGCTGCGCAGCTGGCCTCACCGGCCAGCCGACTGGCCAATGTGAAGTGGCAGAGGCCCAGCAAGGAGGAGGGCTCAAGGCCGTGGGACCACAGGCCCCTGTGCTGGAGCCAGGCGACCTGTCTTCCGACCCGCCCGGGCTCAGCAGGCCAGGCGCCCAGAGCAGAGGCAGACCGTGCCCCCGGAGCCTTCCCCCAGGGCTCTTGTCTCCCTTCAGCACGAGGCTTGGCAAACGCGGCCATGTCCACTAACGGAGCAGAAGACAGTGTGCTTAGAAGAACACGAGCGCGTCAGAAAGGAACCAGCACTGCTAAACCCAAAGCGTGAGGTCCCTGCCCCACGTCAGTGGCGACCCGGGGCACTTCATTCTAGTTCAGCAGGAAGTCTGGCGACATGAACGCACACCGACAAGCAGCCTTCAGGACGCCCCAGGGGCCCAGGTCTTGCCCGCAGGCCCTGTACTGGTTCCCAGTGCTCAGGACGCCCCAGGGGCCCAGGTCTTGCCCGCAGGCCCTGTACTGGTTCCCAGTGCTCAGGACGCCCCAGGGGCCCAGGTCTTGCCCGCAGGCCCTGCACTGGTTCCCAGTGCTCAGGACGCCCCAGGGGCCCCAGGTCTTGCCCGCAGGCCCTGCACTGGTTCCCAGTGCTCAGGATGCCCCAGGGCCCCAGGTCTTGCCCGCAGGCCCTGCACTGGTTCCCAGTGCTCAGGACGCCCCAGGGGCCCCAGGTCTTGCCCGCAGGCCCCTGCACTGGTTCTCAGTGCCGACGCTGGGGCTCCAGGAGGGCGCTGCGGGTTCTCGCCGACGCGCTTAGCCGCCCAGACAGAGCCGCGAGTGGGAAGCGATCACCTGACAAACAGAACAAAGCACCAGGCGCCTGCTCCTGTCGAAATGCAGTTTGACGTGACCAGAGACCATGCCACCAAGTGGACCAAGACAGGCCCTGGCATCGTGCCCCAGGGCTGTCCACCCTCTGCCCTGCCTATGCCTCATGTGCCCCCTGCAGAGGAGGCCGCCTTTCCTCCCTGTTTGTTCATTCATTCAGTGAATACTCATCAAGCTCCTACCCGTGGCCCTGTGTGGAGCACGCCGGCATCGCCCGTGTGCGAGCAGAATCCATTCTTCAAGGACTCGCACTCGCCCTGGCGGAGAGGGCACCGCGTTAACCACAACGTAGCTGTCAGCTTATGGTGCCGGCAGTCTCCGTGGAGAACTTCGGGGGAAGGTGTGGGGTGGGCTGGATTTCCTGTGCAGGGGCCAGGGTAGGACTGCTCTTGGGTGAATGCTTGAGTTTTGGGGTTGAGTGCCACGAACACCCGTCTTCCTGCACCGGGTGCTGGACCTGCATGCTCACGACACTACCCCACCGCACGTCGGGGGCGTCGGGCCCAGGACACGTCCTCCGTCACAGGCCTAGAAACCTGACTCGGCTCCTCCGGTGCTCTCCGGGAAGGTGGCCCATAGCACACCCTGTGATGCAGCCACATCAAGGACAGGGGCCACTTCCTCGGGGAGCTGCCGAGACGACTGAGCAGGTGCCACCGAGCCCATGGGAGCTGGGGGAGCGTGGTCCGCCCGTCCTGCTCCTGCTCCCTCTGTGCGGCAGCTGTGAGTGCCCTCGCCTCCACACGCACGAGCCCTTCCCAAGTGTCACCGTCACAAGACACAGGCACTTCTGATCTCCCTCCAGCCCCGCAGTCCCCACCTGACTCCCACCAAGGGTCCAGGTGGTTCGGTTTTGCAACAGCAGAGGGCCTGCCCAGGGCGCTCCCTCACCCGCAGCCCCCTGCTTCTCCCCAGCCTTCTGGGGAGCCCACCAGGCTGCACTGCCTCCTCCCCGCCCAGACGCAGCGCCCTCTGCACAGGAGCGGGCTGGGGAGGCCGCACTTCACCTGGCGGGTCTGCAGCAGGGCTGTCACCACCGTCCTGCGCGCGCGGTCTGCCCTGCGGTGCTTGTGGCCCCTGCCCGCCCCCGGCCCGGCTGGGACATAGCCCGCTGGGTAGCATTTGTATGTGGGCCGCCTCCTCTTCCCCACGTGACTGCCTGACCCCACCAGTGACAGGACGCGGTCTCAGTGCACGTGAGGGGGCTTGGCAGAACCACATGGTGTACGCATGAGGCCCGGGCAGCTCGGGAGGCAGTGGCAGAACTGAAAGACAGGCACGTGCGGTCCGATGGCAATGCCAGCCCCGGGCCTAGCACAGCCTGCAGGCTCTCAGCTCCTTGGATTTGACCTTCCCGAATCTTGGAACAGTGTATATCCTGCTATCTACACAGCGGAGTATTGTTCCTGCCTGGGGGGGAATACATCAAGCTGCCTCTGGAACCTTTATCCTGCTCCTATCTGCATGCATTAGCATATTTCATGATTCAAATCTAATTATCAGGGTTTTCCAAGCGATGTAACTGAGAGTGATCATCGTGGAGCACTTTAGCATAGAGCCAGATTCAATGAGAAGCTCTCACACCGGACGCTCCTCGACTGGCAGACGATCAGAGGTGGAGAGGAAGCCACGGCAGATGGCCCAGCCTTGCCTCGGGCCTGCGTGGGCGATCCGCCTGGGCCTCTCTCACAGACCAGGCCTGTCCGGCTGCCAGACGGGGGCTGCACCACGAGGATCACGCTTACCTGAGGTCATTTCCTCCAGTGGCTGTCACCTCTGGACACGGAGGGGTCTCTTCCCACCGAGGTCCCTCACGGTGAGCTTGCTGAGGCCTGTCTGCAAAGGCCCGTCCACACTCTCCTAAGGGCCAGGAGTCGATGGCTCGGGGCCCACATGGCCGCACCATGGACTGTGACGCTTAGTGTCTCCGTGGTGGGCCGCCGTCACAAAGCACCCCACCAAACAGCAACCTGTGTCTCAGGATTTGGGGCCAGAGTCCCCACGGGGCTGGCTGTGAGGGCAAGTCTGCCTCAGGACTCTGCTCTGGCTGTCACAGCCTCGGGTGTCCCTGGGCTTGCAGATGGCCGCTGTCCCTGCAGTGTCTAAAGACACCAGTTGAGTTGGAGCAGGGACACCTGCTGACCTCATCCTGACCTGATCACCTGCAAAGAGCCAGTTTCCACATAAGGCCACAGTCGCGGGCACGGGTGCTGGGGCTTCAGGGAAGGAGGACAGTCGTCCATCGCTGTCAATCAGCTCCTCAAGGTCAGATCCCCTCCCGGGTTTCCCCGGGAGGCCTAGAAAGAGGCTTGCTGGAAGATTCCACAGGCCTGGCTCAGCAGCTACTCCTGACTCGAAATCACCTCACAGGCAGGAAGCGCGACTGACAGCCACCAGGCAGGAGACAAGCAGAGGCACCTCGTCCCCGCCCTGGAATCCGGAGGAGATGCAGGTGGTGGCCCTTCAGGTGATGGCCCTGCTGTGAAGAGTAGGCGGACAGGGCGGAGGCAATCTCAGAGTTGGGGAACCAGCCGCAGCAGCCTCCCTGGTCGCTGGCCAAGGGCCCGACCCCCCCTGGGGAGGTGGAAGTGTGGCGGGCTGGGTTCGTACGGTCCAAGGTGGTCCTAAGGGGGCTTCAGACAGAGCCCTAGAGAGCGGGGAGGGTCCAATTCCACCACCGGAAGATTCCGGCTTGACAAGGCTCTGCTTGGTCAACCGAGAAGACAGCGCTGCTCTTCCCTGGCACCAGGCCAGCCCACAGGTACTGTGACCACGGTGGGTGGTCCTGCCGTCCACAGGAGGACCCCCACCACCTGCACACCAGGCCACACCCAGAATTCCCACCCTAGCCACGGCACATGGCCGACCAAAGCATCTGAAGGTGTGTCCTCGGCGAGGAGGAGCTGCGACACGCAGCTGCCCACAAGCAGCCCTCTCGTGTGAAGGCCAGAGCATGGATTTCAAGACTGTGCCATGCGGGCAGAGGTGGTCCTGTTTGTCACGTTAAGTGCTGACCCACTGCTGGAAACGCCTCACGCCATAAGAGAAGCATGAGACGCCTGAACTCCTACCCGGGGACAGCAAGCAAGCCTTCCTCCGGTTTCTCTGGGTCAGCTCTTCCTCGGTCCGTGATCCTACACCAAATCCACAGGGTGCTGTGGGAGCCCAGGGCCTCCCCGTCCCTGGCCTTCCCTTGCAAGCTCAGTGCCAGGCAGGGCGCTGGGCACGCAGCTCCAGCTCCACAGGTGCTAGCTGCACCATGCCTGGCCTGGGCGTGGGGTGCCCTGCAGCAGTCCCTCCTAGCCACAGCTGGACAGGCCCAGCCTGTACCCCACCACCCCACCTTGGCCCCTGTTGCCGCCTGAAGTGATGGCCGCTTGGAGCAACGAAGCCGCGGGAAGAAGTTCAGAGGCAAACTGGAAACAGCTTTTTATTTTGATAACTTTTCTCTCTGGCTCTAACAACGGCTAACACGCACCACACACCACCAAAAAAAATGGCGCTGACCCGATCAGCAATCTTGGCTCAAGTCACTCGAGATCCTGGGCCAAGTCCCGTGAGACTATGGAAGGCGGCAATGCCCAAATCTCCATGGCCCATAGTCAACCACAATTTAAGCCATCTCCCCAAACAGGGCTCCTGCAGGCCACGACCCTCAAACCCCATCCACTTCTACCTGCTGTGATCCCATGGCCTCTACGTCCTGCCCAGCAAGCCCACCCCTCCAAGGAGCCTTCTGAGGCCCCTCGGGTGCCTGTGGTGCATTTAGGGGGCCCGGCTGACTCTCAAGGACTCCAGCCCCTGGGCCTCGAGCCAGCCCCGCCCGCTCTCTCCTGAAGATGGGCGTGTGTTCTTCCCCTGCTCCCACGGGCCTGGTCCAGCACCTGGCTTCCTGTGGGACCCTAGACGTGTGTGGAAGGAGCGAAGGTCCTGGTACCAGGCCCTAAGCAGGTCCCAGCAGGTCCCCGCGCTGGCCTGGAGGCCTGAGGCCCAGAGGTGTGCACGCAGGGCCCTCTCGGGCCTGGGCCAGGCCTCCGCTCTGCTCCTGAGGAGCACAACTGCAGCTGATCGGAGCTGGGAGGGCACGCCCCCACCCCCGGTGCGGTGCTGTTTTTAGCCTCCAGCTGCCAGGACCTCAGATGCCATGGAGACAGGAGTCATGGGAGTGGAGACAGGCGAGCAGCTGCAGAGGCCCAGCCTGAGCCCTGCGCGGAGGCCCCAGTGCCTCCCTCGCTCACCCTGTGACCGTCTTCAGAACGGACTGCGGCCACGGAGGTCCAGCCAGCCGGAGGACCAGCAGGAGGGTGGAGAGAGGTCAGGAGGGCACCATGGTCTGTGGACTCAGCCCTCAGCCCCCGGGAAAGCCTCAGGGACGCCCCAGGGAGCCACACGCTTCTGGACAGCCAGAGCCTTGGAGCAGAGGGTCCCCAGACCCCAGGAAGCAGCTGATGGCTTAACGATGGGTCTCAGCCCATCACATTCGATATGCTGTGGGACTGGAGGGGGGTACCCAAATAGCCTTGTGTTGTGTGAGAAAGGCCAGAGTGATCCCCCCACTGCCCAGCGTGTGAAGAGGACTGTGGACAGCAAGCTGTGGCTCTCGTGGCTGCTCCCAATCCCCACGGCCATCTGATCACCAGGGCCACTCCAAGACCAGTGAGCAAGGGCACAGAACTGCACGGATTCTTTCATAGAGCCCTCTTCAATCACACAACTGTGCTGTACTTGGAAAACGGGACCCCAACATTCAAAGGAAGTTTGATTTGAGAGGACAGTCGCAGTCGATATTGCAAATACCAATAACTTGTTGACACTGGTGTGGTGGAGAGCCGGTCACCCAGGAAATACGCTGTCCTGCAGTATCCACAGGGAAGGCTCCAGGACCCCGGGGACTGAGACGGTGGGCGCTCAAGACCTGGCATAGAAAGATGTAGGTTCACACGTCCTCCCTACAGCTCCCCCAACCACTCGCATGCCTGACGTGACGTAGACCCTGTGCACACAGCCGTGCAGGCAGCGTGACAGGGAAAGAGCTGCGTGGTCAGCACCGAGTGAGGTTTTAAGGGTGTTCTGTAGTTGGTTGAATCTGCTGACACAGACGTGGAGGGTCGCTGCCTCGGAGCTCATGTGGTGGGGGCTTAGACCCTGTGCAGAAGGGTCTCGAAGGAAGAGATGGGGGCCTGTTCCAAGGGCGACTTTCAGAAGTGGCAGAGTGGAGTCTAGGCCTGGGCCCTCCGTTTCCAAAGCCTGGTGTCCACCACGGGGTGTGTGGTTTGAGTCCTACGTGAAAGGAAAGGCCCAGGGGTCGTGACTGGGCAGCAGGCAGCAGGGCCTGGCCACCTCGCAGGACGAGGCGTGGACGTGACTGCCCTGGCAGCAGGAGCCAGGGCCAAACCATGCCCACCTGTGCCTGAGGGCGGTCCCTCCTTGCGCTCCAGCTCCCAGGGCGCCCCCTGAAGGGGCGGAAGAGGCGAGGGAGGCCACATGCGTCCCTCTTAAGTGACTCTTCATTTAGAACTTTCCTTTGGAACAGATCATTCCAGTGGGTGCAGAAGAAGTAATCCTCGTACAATAAACGCAGTAATTTAGGGACAATGGCCCGGGGTTCCGTGAGGTTATGGGCGCCCAGCAGGCCGGGCCGCCACGCTGTTTGTGGGAGGCACTTTGTTGCACATCCAGGCCTGATTATCACGTTTATTAACACAATCAACTGCTGCACTCGGACACAGCCCACTCTGCCTTCTTTCTAAAATCCATGAATAGAAATACAAACCTGGTCAATCATCACCCACGGAGCAACGCCAGCTCTCTAGATTGGTAAAGCAGCTGCTTTCAACCACAGAGCAATGTGACAGATCACAACGATAGATTGAACAGCGCAGCTATAGGCTGCCCATTATCGTGGCATTTAACTTAATCTTTACATCAATACCCACTCCTCGAGGTTTCCCCGCGGTAGCCTGAACCATCGGACCAACGGGGGCGGGCAGAGGCATGGTGACATGGTGAGCACCACATTCGGAGGCCTGAGGGACCTCGAAGGTGTCCTCCGGGGATGCAGGCCCCGCCCTCCGGAGGCACTGGCTACCCTTGCCTCCTTCACTGCGCGCTGTTCCCGGGCTCTGATGGCCTCTGTGGTGGCCTGATGCACCTGCTGTCTGAAGGTGGGGGGTCGGCTCCTTGAGAGAACAGCCCTGAGCCCCAGTTCCTCCTCCACACAGTGGAGCCTGGTCTACTGGACTGCACGTGGCCACCCGTCCCCTGGGTGAATTAATAAACAGATTACAGAGGACAGCTATCGATGGAGCAAGGAACAGAGCAGCAAACCACGCTGAGGAACAGCTGCGTCCCCCAAACCTTCGGCACCGGCCCTAGATGGTGTGTTTGGGTCTGTGACTACATAATAAAAATCACACTGACACACATCAGGTGTAGGCTCACGTGTCCTCCCTACACCTCGAACCACTCGCACGCCTGACGTGACGTAGACTTGTGCACACAGCTGTGCAGAAAGCGTGACAGGGAAAGAGCTGCGTGGTCAGCACCGGGTGAGGTTTTAAGGGTGTTCTGCCTGGGAGCTCATGTGGTGGGGGCTTAGGCCCTCTGCAGAAGGGTCTTGGAGGAAGAGATGGGGGACTATTCCAAGTCCTGAAAGTGACTCCCTGCACACTGGGAGCCATCTGGGCTTCCCTGAGCCCCAGGGCTGGGCGCCGGCTTGCAGTGCCTCTCAGCAGAGGTGAGATGATGCAATGGTGCTGACACCGGCCTCCTCTGACGGCCTGGAGGCCGCTGAGCTTCAGGCAAGGTCCGCCGGGGTGGTGCATTCTGGCTGTGCCCAGTGGGTGGGCAGAACCCTGGCATGGTCCCAACTGGACCGTATAACACGTGTACTTACTTCATTATTTTAAAAACAAACCAGACCCTTCTAGAACACAGTGCTCCTGAGCAGGGCCCCTGGAGACAGAGGTGCACAGGACATTTCCAAGCTCACGCAGACAAGTCAGGAATCTGGACAGGTAGAAAGCCATGCCCTGAGAAAAGTGGCAGGACATGGGCTGGTGCCGCGAGGGGACAGCAAGGATGCGTCCTTGGGTCTTTGCTTTTGCAGATACTCAACTGGGGTCTGTCTCCAGGTCAGAGCAAGGGGGAGGGAGCAGCTCTCTGCGCATGCGTCCCTCCCTCCCTTGGCATGGTCACAGACCCGCAGCTGCACTCGCTGTGGCCACCACACCCCAGAGGACATGGTCATGGTGGGAACTTGCTAGATGTTCTTGCAAGCTTGGGGACGATCTGATGACGATAGAGAATATTCTTCCAGGGACATGCTGAACGTTGAAATGGGACAAGAAGAGGTCTTTTCCTCCAAGAAGAGCAGAGCCTCCCTCACCTGCGTAATTTACGAGATAGAGCATCTGCAGACAGGGAGAGACGATGCCTGGCCCCGGGTCCCCGAAGATCCTATCACACCTTATATGTTTTCCATACCCAAAGCAATAATCTATGTCTGACACGACTCTTAGGATATCTTAGACGAAAATCTGAGGTGTTGGGAAGGAGGTGGAGAAATGGAGCCTGCATGCCCCGGAGTCGGGACCTTAAGGGTGTGATAACCCGAGAATCTTCTTCACCGTATGACTTTTTCTTTTTTTAAATAAGAGATGCATTGCAGTCACCCAAGAGAAAGTGCAGGGCTGGTGAAATGTGGACGCCCCTTCTCCAGAGAGCCCCCAGTAGCCGGCACCAGCCCCCAGGCTGAGGATCGTGGTCAGACACGCGTGACGTCGTTTTAGCCATCTCTCACTGTGCAGTGCAGGGGCGGTCCCCCCACGACACTGCTGTCCACCTTCAGGACGCCTCCATCTGCCCAGACTGAAACTGCCCATCAGAACTACTCCTACCCCTGCCCGGCCAGCCCCTCCCTTCCCCCTGCCCTTTCCTCACGTCAGCGGAACCGGCCAGCCTCTGTCCTTCAGTGGCCGCTGCGCTCACCCACTGTGACCCCCGAGTCCCGTGTGCGGCAGCCTGTGGCATTCTGATTCTTCTTTGGACTGACTGGCGTCCCCTTGCCCCAGTGTCCTGTGCTTGCTTCATCCAGCCACCTGCGGATGGCCTTCGGGGGTGAGTCTGCCTTTGGGCGACGGGGAATCGTGTTCACAGGAGCAAGTTCCCATTTGGGCGTTTCCCAGGCGTGGTGCTCCTGGACCCTACGGAGACTCGGTCATCACTGAGGAGCCACCAAACACTCTACAGTGACGGCACCCTTAGGGTCCCACCTCCAGGGCACGCGGGCTCCGTTTCTCCACCTCCTTCTCAACACCTGTGTTTTGCTGGCTGGGGTTGTTTTATCAGAGCCATCTGAACAGGCGTAAGGAGATACCTCCCTGCAGTCTTTTTCTTGAATTCTAACTTGTTTTATACATGTTTGCAGAGTACATTTCATCTCATATTCCCTGCAGTCTTTATGCACGTCCCCCTGGTGACCAGCGAAGCTGAACATCTTTTCTTTGCTCACTGGCCATTCCTTCTTGGGAGCGGTGTCTACTCCACCTTTGCCCGTTTTCTGGCTGAGTCGTTGGTGATGGAGATAGGTTACGGAGTCCTTCGTGTGTTCTGGGAGTTGATTCTTCATCAGGTACATGATTTGCAGGCATTTTCTCCCATTTCTTTTCACTCTGGTTATTGTGTCCTTTGATGCACAAAAGTTTTAAATTTTGATGAAGTTCAGCCTTCGTATTTGCTGTTGTGGCCTGTGAATAATGATATTTTAGAGCTGGATGTTGGTTCTTTAGTCGCCTGAAGCGATGGCCGCTTGGAGCAAAGAAGCCGCGGGAGGAAGTTCGGAGGCGAACTGGAAATAAACAGCTTTTTATTCTGATAACTTTTCTCTCTGGCTCTAACAACGACTAACACACACCACACACCACCAAAAAATGGCGCTGACCCGATCAGCAATCTCGGCTCAAATCCCTCGAGATCTCCGGCCGAGTCTCGCAAGATCCCGGCCGGGAGGAATGACTCTTGAGTTGTGAAACATTTTGAAGGACACTTTTGAGGGAATCATTCCATACCTTCATCTTGGTCTTCTTGATTTTGTACCTTTTTTATTAATCTTGATTCCTCAACAACTACATCTTGATCATTTTGATGTGGTACCTGCTTTATTAATCTAGATGGTATCCATATTGGAGAGGATTCGTGTTTTGGAAAAACACAAACAGATCCTCTCCCCCAAATTAATACTGGATCTGGACCCTTCCATGTACCTGAAAGAACATCCTTCCAGTAAACCAAGGGTTTATGTTGTTGGTGTGGATTCCAATGTCTGTCTCCAGCAGAATAACCATTAGAGTCTAAAGTTAAAAAATTTAAGGTAAACAGGGCAACTGCCAATCTGTCCTTAGGACTTTTCCAGGTTCTGTCTTGTGGGGTCTGCTGCGTGGACCTCAAGCAATGGCTTAGGGCCCTGAGATGCATGCCACACCTTTATTCTGAATGCATCACAACCCACACACAAGGAAGAACAAACCCCACATGCTCCCAGACCCACAGACCCCTGAGTGCCCTGTCCAGGGAGTGGACCCAGAGGAGATGGGCCAGGGGAGAGCCAAGCCTGTCATGCAAGTCACCCTTCTGCTATTTCTGAGTTATTAAGTCTTGACCTTGAGGAAGTTAAAGCACAGCAGACGCCCTGAGACTCCACAAATGTGGTCATTCGGAGTCACTTCACCTCCCAGGACCCCAGCCCAGCGGAGATGGAGGGATTAGGGGCTTCCTGACACACAAGCACGTCCTGAGGCCCGTGGGCGTGGGCGCTCTGTGTGCATTTGGCAAATTAAACTGTAAGCTCAGCTTTTACGCAAGGTGCTGGACCGGGAAACCAGGCAGAGCCCAGAGCAGCCCTGGGGGACAGGTGAGCCCCTGCCGAGCCCTTCCCAGCCGGGCCAGCAGTGGAAAGCTGAGCCGTGCAGAGGAGTCCTGCGGTGCTGGCCTTCCACCCCCGGCTTGGGTGGGACCTGAGGTAAACTGGTCCTGGGGGTAGGCCACGCTCTGAGGAGTGGCGCGCGGTCGCTACGTGGCCATGGAATGAACCGTGTCACTCGCTGTAGCGATGACCATGCACAAGAGGGAGCAGACTCCTGGGTGCTGCCACCACCCCACGGAACGGGCAGCGGCAAGGTCACCAGGCGCTGGCGTGCACCGAGGTGAGGAGGGTGTGGAGATGAGGACGAGAGACGTCTGGGTCCTGCACGGTGACACGGAGCCGCCAGCTGCACCACTGACCAATCACCTTGGGGGAGTCAGAACCTAGCAAAATAGAACCCGCGCACCCAGGCCAGCTCAGACAGGGACGCGACCTCACCAAACAGCACTGAGCAGGACCACGGAGCAGGGAAGGACAGCCCCCCTGTCCTCCTGTCCTGTAGATGTGCCCGCGCAGACGCTGGTGAGTGCCCTCGGAGCTCGCGGGGCCTGGCGAGCGTGACCCCCACCGCGGCTTGCCACGGCGTCCTCCACCCCAGCATTAAGACATGAAGCCCACCCTGCTGAGGGCAGCTGTCTCACATGGCCCGTGGCACCTCGACCGCCGTGCCCTTGCTTGAACTTCCAAACCTCCTGGGCCCCTCCTCAGGCCTCCCCCGGTGCCCTGGGGATTCCAGGGGGTCAGGAGCTCTCAGGAAGGACCGTGGAATGCCCTGAGCATGCTCCCTGCACAGGGCCTGCGCATGCACGTGAGCCTGGTGAACTTGCGCTGGGTGGGTGCGTGAGAGCTGGACCGGGTTCAGGTGTGGACGCTCTTGTCCCTGTGTTGCTGGGGAGGCCCCCGGTACTCTCGGAGATGACTTTGCGCCTGCACTTGTGAAATCAAGTAAACTACAAGTTCCTTTGGAAAAAAATGAAGAAAATTTTCGGGGTCAGTGAAGTAGGTAACTTTCTCTGGGTCATTCTCTCAAGCAGGCCATCGGTACAGCGCATGGGGGTCTCTTAGCCGTGGGGTATGTCCAGGCCCCAGTGGAGGCCTGAGGCCCTGGGAAGCACCGAAGCCCCCATGCGCTGCTCTTCCTCTACTACACCCCTGCAGTGGCCACAGCACGTGAATCAGGCACAGGGAGAGAGTGCCAACACACAGGACAGAATGATCACGTGACATCCTGTCGTAGGAGTCACCGACCCCTCGAATGGGTTGTTTCTGGAATTTTCTATGCATTTTCTGACTGTAGGTAACTGAATTGTGGATAAGGGGGCAACTGTCATCTGTCCCTCATTTTAGCGATGGCCAGCAGTGCTGGGCAGGACGGGAGAGGACTGCTGAGGCACAGGTGTGGCTTCCTTGGTTGCTCAAGACTGGAGCCAGCCACGGGAGCAGAGCTCCAGGCTGCTGAGCTCTCCCGTGGGTGTGAATGGTCAGCACACTCAGCACCAGCCCTGGCGAGGCCAGGGTCACTGACAGGCTCCTACCAGCCCACCACCAAAGGTGAAGCAAGACTGTCCCCACAGCTCAACCTCAAGGAGCACAGCAAGACCGCGAGACTCGCCTGCAGGACGAGGTAGGCAGAGGCCTGGGTGTGGCTGACCACCACATCAGGGGTCCACTCAGAGGTCTCCAGGCAGTGGGCACAGCCTCTGACCAACGTCAGCCCATCCCTTCGGGCCCCAGAGTGCCCAGCCCCGTGGGCAGACCTTGGCTCTGCAGTGCCTGAACATGCTTGGGCTGGTCAGGAGGTAATGGAAGGACAGGAGGGTCCTGTTGACGTCTGAGCGCCCACACTACACCCACAGCACTGGACACACCCGGGCACCTCTGCAGAGGTGACGCCCGCAGCACTGGACACCCGGGCAGCTCTGCAGAGGTGACGCCCACAGCACTGGACACCCGGGCAGCTCTGCAGAGGTCACGCCCGCAGCACTGGGACACCCGGGCAGCTCTGCAGAGGTCACGCCCGCAGCACTGGGACACCCGGGCAGCTCTGCAGAGGTCACGCCCCAGCACCCAGCACAGGGACACCCGGGCAGCTCTGCAGAGGTCACACCCACAGCACTGGACACCCGGGCAGCTCTGCAGAGGTCACGCCCACAGCACTGGGACACCCAGGCAGCTCACGCCCACACTGGACACCCGGGCAGCTCTGCAGAGGTCACAGCCCACACCCGGGCACTGCAGAGGTCACGCCACACCACTGGGCAGCTCTGCAGAGGTCACAGCTCCACAGCAGCACTGGGACACCCGGGCAGCTCTGCAGAGGTCACGCCCACAGCACTGCAGAGGGACACCCGGGCAGCTCTGCAGAGGTCACGCCCACAGCACTGGACACCCGGGCAGCTCTGCAGAGGTCACGCCCACAGCACTGGACACCCGGGCAGCTCTGCAGAGGTCACGCCCACAGCACTGGACACCCCGGGCAGCTCTGCAGAGGTCACACCCACAGCACTGGGACACCCGGGCAGCTCTGCAGAGGTCACACCCACAGCACTGGACACCCGGGCAGCTCTGCAGAGGTCACGCCCACAGCACTGGACACCCCGGGCAGCTCAGCACTGGTCACGCCCACAGCACTGGACACCCGGGCAGCTCTGCAGAGGTCACGCCCACAGCACTGGACACCCGGGCACAGAGGTCACGCCCACAGGACACCCGGGCAGCTCTGCAGAGGTCACGCCCACGGCCCACAGCACTGGCACCCGGGCAGCTATCTGCAGGTCACACCCCACAGCACTGGACACCCGGGCAGCTCTGCAGAGGTCACGCCCACAGCACTGGACACCCGGGCAGCTCTGCAGAGGTCACGCAGCACTGGACACCCGGGCACTGGACACAGCCGGGCAGCTCTGCAGAGGTCACTGGACACCCGGGCAGCTCTGCAGAGGACACTGGACACCCGGGCAGCTCTGCAGAGGTCACGCCCACCACTGGACACCCGGGCACTGCAGAGGTCACACCCACAGCACTGGGACACCCCGGGCAGCTCTGCAGAGGTCACGCCCACAGCACTGGGACACCCGGGCAGCTCTGCAGAGGTCACGCCCACAGCACTGGGACACCCGGGCAGCTCTGCAGAGGTCACGCCCACAGCACTGGACACCCGGGCAGCTCTGCAGAGGTCACGCCCACAGCACTGCAGGGTCACTGCCCGCAGCCTGGGGACACCCCGGGCAGCTCTGCAGACGCGGGCAGCACTGGGACACCCGGGCAGCTCTGCAGAGGTCACGCCCACAGCACTGGGACACCCGGGCAGCTCTGCAGAGGTCACACCCCACACCCGGGCAGCTCTGCAGAGGTCACGCCCACAGCACTGGACACCAGGGCACTGCAGAGGTCACACCCGCCCCGGGACAGCACCGGGCAGCTCTGCAGAGGTCACGCCCCAGCAGCACTGGGACACCCGGGCAGCTCTGCAGAGGTCACGCCCACAGCACTGGGACACCCGGGCAGCTCTGCAGAGGTCACACAGCACTGGACACCCGGGCACTGGACACCCTGGGGCAGCTCTGCAGAGGTCACGCCCCCACAGCACTGGACACCCGGGCAGCTCTGCAGAGGTCACGCCCGCAGCACTGGACACGCCCCGGGCAGCTCTGCAGAGGTCACACTGGCACCCCGCTCAGCAGAGGTCACGCGCCCGCAGCACTGGGACACCCGGGCAGCTCTGCAGAGGTCACAGCTCCCACAGCTCTGCAGAGGCAGGCACTGGACACCCGGGCAGCTCTGCAGAGGTCACGCCCACAGCACTGGACACAGCTCTGCAGAGGGCAGCACTGGACACCCGGGCAGCTCTGCTGCAGAGGTCACGCCCCACAGCACTGGGACACCCGGGCAGCTCTGGACACGCCCCGGGCACCCGGGCAGCTCTGCAGAGGTCACACCCACAGCACTGGACACCCGGGCAGCTCTGCAGAGGTCACGCCCACAGCACTGGACACCCGGGCAGCTCTGCAGAGGTCACGCCCGCAGCACTGGGACACCCGGGCAGCTCTGCAGAGGTCACGCCCACAGCACTGGGACACCCGGGCAGCTCTGCAGAGGGGCCCACAGCAGCACTGGGACACCCGGGCAGCAGAGGTCACGCCCACAGCACCGGGGACACCCGGGCGGGCAGCTCTGCAGAGGTCACGCCCACAGCACTGGACACCCGGGCAGCTCTGCAGAGGTCACGCCCACAGCACTGGACACCCGGGCAGCTCTGCAGAGGTCACGCCACAGCACTGGAGCTCTGCAGAGGTCACGCCCACAGCACTGGACACCCGGGGCAGCTCTGCAGAGGTCACGCCCACAGCACTGGACACCCGGGCAGCTCTGCAGAGGTCACGCCCGCAGCACTGGGACACCCGGGCAGCTCTGCAGAGGTCACGCCCTCTGCTGGGACACCCGGGCAGCTCTGCAGAGGTCACGCCCACAGCACTGGACACCCGGGCAGCTCTGCAGAGGTCACGCCCGCACACACTGGGACACCCGGGCAGCTCAGCAGAGGTCACGCCCACAGCACTGGACACCCGGGCAGCTCTGCAGAGGTCACGCCCACAGACACCCGGGCAGCTCTGCAGAGGTCACGCCCACAGCACTGGACACCCGGGCAGCTCTGCAGAGGTCACGCCCACAGCACTGGGACACCCGGGCAGCTCTGCAGAGGTCACAGCCTGGGCAGCACTGGACACAACCCGGGCAGCTCTGCAGAGGTCACGCCCACAGCACTGGACACCCGGGCAGCTCTGCAGAGGTCACGCCCAGCAGCACTGGGACACCCGGGCAGCTCTGCAGAGGTCACGCCCACAGCACTGGACACCCGGGCAGCTCTGCAGAGGTCACGCCCACAGCACTGGACACCCGGGCAGCTCTGCAGAGGTCACGCCCGCAGCACTGGACACCCGGGCAGCTCTGCAGAGGTCACGCCCACAGCACTGGACACCCGGGCAGCTCTGCAGAGGTCACGCCCACAGCACTGGACACCCAGGCAGCTCTGAGAGGTCACACCCCCAGCACTGGACACCCGGGCAGCTCTGCAGAGGTCACGCCCACAGCACTGGACACCCGGGCAGCTCTGCAGAGGTCACGCCCACAGCACTGGACACCCGGGCAGCTCTGCAGAGGTCACGCCCACAGCACTGGACACCCGGGCAGCTCTGCAGAGGTCACGCCCACAGCACTGGACACCCGGGCAGCTCTGCAGAGGTGACACCCGGGCAGCTCTGCAGAGGTCACGCCCGCAGCACTGGGACACCCCGGGCAGCTCTGCAGAGGTCACAGCCCACAGCAGGGACACCCGGGCAGCTCTGCAGAGGTCACGCCCACAGCACTGGGACACCCGGGCAGCTCTGCAGAGGTCACGCCCACAGCACTGGACACCCGGGCAGCTCTGCAGAGGTCACGCCCACAGCACTGGACACCCGGGCAGCTCTGCAGAGGTCACGCCCACAGCACTGGACACCCGGGCAGCTCTGCAGACGCCCGCAGCACTGGACACCCGGGCAGCTCTGCAGAGGTCACGCCCACAGCACTGGGACACCCAGGCAGCTCTGCAGAGGTCACGCCCACAGCACTGGACACCCGGGCAGCTCTGCAGAGGTCACGCCCACAGCACTGGACACCCGGGCAGCTCTGCAGAGGTCACGCCCACAGCACTGGACACCCGGGCAGCTCTGCAGAGGTCACGCCCACAGCACTGGACACCCGGGCAGCTCTGCAGAGGTCACGCCCCGCAGCACTGGACACCCAGGCAGCTCTTGCAGGTCACGCCCACAGCACTGGACACCCAGGCAGCTCTGCAGAGCTCTGCCCACAGCACTGGACACCCGGGCAGCTCAGCAGAGGTCACACCCACAGCACTGGGACACCCGGGCAGCTCTGCAGAGGTCACGCCCACAGCACTGGACACCCGGGCAGCTCTGCAGAGGTCACGCCCACAGCACTGGACACCCAGGCAGCTCTGCAGAGGTCACGCCCACAGCACTGGACACCCGGGCAGCTCTGCAGAGGTCACACCCACAGCACTGGACACCCGGGCAGCTCTGCAGAGGTCATGCCCACAGCACTGGGACACCAAGGCAGCACTGCAGAGGTCACACCACTGGACACCCAGGCAGCTCTGCAGAGGTCACGCCCACAGCACTGGGACACCGGGCAGCTCTGCAGAGGTCACACCCCCACAGCACTGGACACTGCAGAGGTCACGCCCGCAGCACTGGGACACCCAGGCAGCTCTCAGAGGCAGAGGTCTGCAGAGGTCACACCCACAGCACTGGACACCCAGGCAGCTCTGCAGAGGTCACGCCCGCAGCACTGGGACACCCGGGCAGCTCTGCAGAGGTCACGCCCACAGCACTGGACACCCGGGCAGCTCTGCAGAGGTCACGCCCGCAGCACTGGGACACCCAGGCACTGCAGAGGTCACACCCACTCCTGGACACCCGGGCAGCTCTGCAGAGGTCACGCCCACACACTGGACACCCGGGCAGCTCTGCAGAGGTCACGCCCACAGCACTGGGACACCCGGGCAGCTCTGCAGAGGTCACGCCCTGGACAGCACAGAGGTCACGCCCACAGCACTGGGACACCAGGCAGCTCAGCAGAGGTCACACCCACAGCACTGGACACCCGGGCAGCTCTGCAGAGGTCATGCCCACAGCACTGGGACACCCAGGCAGCTCAGCAGAGGTCACGCCCACAGCACTGGACACCCAGGCAGCTCTGCAGAGGTCATGCCCACAGCACTGGACACCCGGGCAGCTCTGCAGAGGTCATGCCCACAGCACTGGACACCCAGGCAGCTCTGCAGAGGTCACGCCCACAGCACTGGACACCCGGGCAGCTCTGCAGAGGTCATGCCCACAGCACTGGACACCCGGGCAGCTCTGCAGAGGTCTATGCCCACAGCACTGGACACCCGGGCAGCTCTGCAGAGGTCATGCCCACAGCACTGGGACACCCGGGCAGCTCTGCAGAGGTCACGCCCGCAGCACAGGACACCCAGGCAGCTCTGCAGAGGTCACGCCCGCAGCACTGGGACACCCAGTGACACCCAGCTCTGCAAAGGTCACACCCACAGCACTGGGACACCCAGGCAGCTCTGCAGAGGTCACGCCCGCAGCACAGGACACCCAGGCAGCTCTGCAGAGGTCACGCCCGCAGCACTGGGACACCCGGTGACACCCAGCTCTGCAGAGGTCACATCCACAAAGATGGCCCCCTACTCCCTCCAGGTGGGGGTCCCGCCCACCTTCTCAGCTCATTTCATGCTTTTTCAGTAGTTCGCAGACTTACCAATGGTTCACTATGGACTGTGTGCTCTAGGCCCTGACTGGGCCTGGTGGGCTTGGCCCCTGCCCCCGTGGGACTGCAGAAAAATCCCCAGGACAAGGGTCTCATCGTGGTGCATGGTACTAGTGGGAGCCTTCAAGCCTGGACTGGGAGACTCTTCTGGAAAGTGGGAGGATAACAAGGTCTAGAAAATGGTGCCAGGTGGGCTTTGGGTCTTGTTCAGCTCCTCCAGCACGGCGATGTGCACAGGTGGCCCGGGCCTCTTTCCTGGGGCTGGGGAGGAGAGCACAGCCCCAGGCCCTGGACCTCCTGAGCCCCTGCACTGCAATGCCCTCGGGGGATTCGGAGGCTCTTCAGCATTTGGGGAGCCCTGTCCTAGCAGGCACCTGAGCTGCACAGGCCCTCTGGGGGTGCACGACCGGGAGGCCCCCTGAAGCTGGAGCGACCTGCTCCTGGTCAGACATGCGCAGAGGAGCACAAGACATGCCTCCGGACGTGGCGCGTCAGCATCTGGACCGTGCGACAGCCGTGCCCGCCGACAGGAGGGCGGGGAGGAGGCGTGGGTGTGGGGTGGCACTGTGTGAGCATGAACGGTCGAAGGGGACGCCCTGCTTCCTGACAAGAGCTCCTTCAAGCAGCTCCAGCGAGTCTGTGTCTGGGGCAACAATGACGTAGAGCCACAGGCTCCCGGGAGCAACGCGGGGCCAGACGCCAGAACCAGTGCCCTGCACGGGGACAGCTCAGGGCCACACAGCACCTGCAGGGAGAGGAGATGCAACGGGACCTGGGGACTCGGGACAGAAGACAGTCTGAGCAGCCCACGTGGGGCTGGCTTCACTTCCGTTTCTAGGACACAGTGACACCAGGCGCGCGCCAGCCCCTCTGGCGGGTTTAAGGGAGTGGCTTTTGATCTCAAAACCAAGTCATCTTCCTCGAGGCACTGCCACAGCTCACACTGGGACAGTGACAAGGAGACCATCGATACCTCCACCTGCGTGGATGGGTAAGAGATAGCGCCCCCCGCTCCAGAGAGACCCTGGGGAGGCAGGCCTGGTCCTTGGCACGTCGGCCACGCGGCCCTAAGCTGCAGGCTGGCACGCGGTTAGACTGTGGCTCCCAGCCTGGCTGCAGCGTGCAACTCGTCCTGAATCCAGGTCCAAACCCCAAACTCTGGTGAAATCAGCCTGGGCAGTTCCAGCGTCCGCCCAGCCTGAGGTCCGCAGGAGCACAGCCCCCGTCGGTGTGCAGAGGACCCGCTGGGCGAGGTGTTGGAACGAGGATCCAGAGACTGCAGGTCCCGCCTGGCTTGGGAAGGAGTGTCGCCTCCATCCTCAGGCGGGAGAGTCGGGGGCTTCAGACTGACAGCGCGGCGACAGCCTTGGAGCAAGCAGCCAGTGTGCGGCCACGGTTGCTGGTGGGGACAGTGGGCAAGCTTGGGCCTCGCAACAGACGAGACACAGCCGAAGGAGGGTTGGCCGAGGCCCAGGGAGAGCCGGGCTGCGGGGCGCTGTGCTCTGCTAGGTCTCGCAGGGTCTCTCTGCTGGCCCTGCCCAGTGCTCACGGAGACTGACAGAGCCCGGAAGTGGCTTCACAGTGAAGACCCAGGACGAAGGCAGCAGCCCTGGGGGCCAGGCCCTGCCCTCCCCATGGCAGGGCAGAGGCCGGGGGACAGTTCCCCAGCTGAGAAGGGGGCAGGGCAGGACTGAGCTCTGAGCCCTACGGCTGAGGAGGGGTCGGGAGCATGAGAAACACACCACAGGGACCCAGGGCCCCTCCCCAGAGCAGCCGCTCTCCGTCCTGTCAACCCGTGGCAGTCGGGACCGGAGGAGCCAGAGCAGGGCAGTGTGGACAGGGCAGGCCACACTCACTAGGGCGAGATTGACAGTGCTCTGCTGATGCCCACTGCCCCGCGAGCTCCGCGGGGAGGGAGGCCGGGCGGAGCTGGGGTCCCTGTAGCAGCACCAACCCAGCCCCCACCTCACTGCTGTCACCTGAATCGGCGGCAGGTGAGCAGCGGGCGCGCCCCGACCTGAGCTTCCGACGCGCTCTCTCGGCTGGCGAACACACGTGTGGGGGAGACTGGGACACTCAGAGGCAGCCAAGGCCAGCGCGTGGGGGAGCCATGGGGGTCGCTGGGACTCTCTGTCAGGGAGTTGAAGTAGCCGTGATTAGAGCTCCAGCAGGAAAAGACAGGTCTTGTGCGACACGCGACGGGACTCCAGCAGAGGGACGGGAAGCGTAAGAAAACCCGGGCAAGGGCTGGGAGCAAGAGCCCCGCACCGCACCTGCGCTCGGACACGTCCTCGGGCTCAGCGGG
This sequence comes from Tamias sibiricus, assembly GCA_025594165.1. NCBI lineage: Eukaryota > Metazoa > Chordata > Mammalia > Rodentia > Sciuridae > Tamias > Tamias sibiricus. The sequence continues at coordinate 1,831,629 of CM046663.1, forward strand.
AGACCCACACAGGCGGCCAGAGCCAGCGGCCAGCGGCCACCAGAGCGGGAAGGGAAGGAAATGGCCACAGGCGGGGCTGCGTCAAGCCCCAGAAACACGCAGGCTCGGGGTGACAGAGGGCGAGGGGGAGGAGCGCGGCGAGGAAGGTGCTCACCCGCATCACAGAGCCGCCCAGAGCACGGTCCACTGCGCTCGGAGGACACGCGTGAGGTGAGGCCGGGAAGCAGGGAGAGGCCAACCCACCAGGGTGTCACACCAGCCCTGAGGACAGAGACCCCGAGGAAGCTTGAAGCAGCCAGAGAAGGCAGAGGGTGGGGGTGTTGGATTCCAGGCAGGAGGCTGCGCCTCCCAGGCAGAAGGCCACACCTCCCCAGGTGCTTTGTGAAAAACTACATTTCCCAAGATCTTCAGCCTGGCCAGCAAACCTGGCCAGCAGGTGCCCTGGCCACTACCTCCTGACCTCTGGTAGCCTATAGGGCAAGGACTCACTCCAGGGGGCTTTCTGACCCCCACTCTATTTAAGCCACCCCCGGACTGAAATCGCTCTCTGTTTGCGCTTGCCCAGGTTCCCGTCCGTCCCCTATTTCCCCTTTTTCTCCCCCTTCCACACGTGGCCCCTAATAAACTTCCCTTTTTTAAAATGGCATTCCCAGCGTAAGAAACTTCGCCCAAATTCTAACAGTGGGGGCAGAGCCAGAGACCGTGCAGCGACACCTTGACGAACCAAGGGCGAGAGTTGGCCACCATCCTACACGTAGCTAGACACGTCCAGAGAGAAAGAAACACCTCCCTGGAGAAAGCCCCAGACCCGAAGGCGCACAGCGGAAAGGCGGGGAGAAAGGAATTCCAGTGGAAAGGTAGGAAGCCCAGCTCAGCCCGGGAGGCGCCACTGAAGGAAAGCACGGCCAGCTCGACACAAACTGGAACATGCCCACGGCCCACATCTCAGTGGGCCAAGAAGAGCGACCAGCACAACCCGACGCCGCGTGCCCACCACCAGCACCTGAGCAGCAGGTTCCTTGCCCCCCACGCACCCCTCCCTGAGCCCAGGCCACGCTCACCGGAGGCTGGGTGGGCTGGGCACGTGCACGCCTTCTCGCCACGCTGGAAGGTGGAGTAGGCAGGAAAGAAATAAGGGGTGAATAGGTTGGAAAAAAGAAACAAAATTGTTTCCATGTGCAGATAACATGATTGTAGAAAACAATGATAAAAAATCTGCAAAAGTTTTTAGAGGGGATGCTTTCAATTTTTCTCCCTTTAGAGTGATGCTGGCCTTGAGCTTAGCATAGAGTTTTTACAATGTTGAGTTATATAACTACTATCCCCAGTTTTTCTAACGTTTTGAACACAAAGGGGTGCTGTATTTTGTCAAATGCTTTTTCTGCATCTATTGAGATGATCACATGATTCTTGTCTTTAAGTCTACTGATGTGATGAATTATATTTATTAATTTCTATATGCTGAACCAACCTTGCATCCCTGGGATGAACCCCACTTGGTCATGATGCACTATCTTTTTAATATGTTTTTTGAATGAGATTTGCCAGAATTTTATTGAGAATTTTTGCATCTATGTTCATCAGGAACACTGGTCTGAAGTTTTCTTTCCTTGATGTGTCTTTGTCTGCTTTTGGTATCAAGGTGATATTAGCTTCACAGAATGAGTTTGAAAGGGTTCCCTCCTTTTCTATTTTATGGAATAATTTGAAGAGTAATGATATTAATTCTGCTTTGAAGATCTTGCAGAACTCGGCTGAGAATCCGTCTGGTCCTGGGCTTTTACTGATTGGTAGGCTTTTGATGGTGTCTTCTATTTTATTACTTGAAATTGATCTGTTTAAATTGTGTGTGTCCTCCTGATTCAGTTTGAGTATTCATTTGTCTCTAGAAATTTGTCGATATCTTGAAGATTTTCTATTTTATTAGAGTATAAATTTTCAAAATACTTTCTAATTATCTTCTATATTTTGGTAGTGTCTGTTGTGATATTTCCTTTTTAATCATGTATTTTAGTAATTTGAGTTTTCTCTCTCTTTCTCTTCATTAATATGGCTAGGGGCTTATCAATTTTATTTATTTTTTTCAAAGAACTATCAAGAATACAAGCAATGTTGGCAAGGATGTAGGGAAAAATGTACACTCATACATTGCTGGTGGGACTGCAAATTGGTACAACCATTATTAAAAGTGGTATGGAGATTCCTCAGAAAACTTGGAATGGAACCACCATTTGACCCATCTATCCCATTCTTTGGTTTATACCCCAAAGACTTAGAATCAGCATACTACAGTGACGCAGTCACATCAATGTTCACAGCAGCTCAATACACAATAGCTAAACTATGCAACCAACCTAGGTGCCCTTCAACAAATGAATGGATAAGGAAAATGTGGTATATATACATAATGGAATATTACTCAGCTTTAAGGAAGAATGAAATCATGGCATTTGACAGTAAGTGGATGGAGCTGGAGAATATCATGCTTAGTGAAAAAGACCAAAGGCTGAATGTTTTCTCTGACATGCAGATGCTAATTCACAACAGGGGCTGGGGGGGTGGCTAGGGAAGAATAGAGTGACTTTGGATTAGGTCGAGGGGAGTGAAAGGAGGGGAGGGACAGGGACAGGAAGGACAGCAGAATGAATCGGACATATTACCCTATGCGCATACACGACTATGCGGCCTGTGTGATTCTATATCACGCACAGCCAGAAGAAGGAGAAGTATGCTCTCTTTATGCGTGGAGTGTCGAGGTGCACTCTACTGTCATGTATAAGTAACTAGAACAAATTTTAAAAATCTGAAAATCTCCTAGAACTAAGAATGAGTTGAGCAAGGTCATCCTGCACCCCAGGAGAGTCCAATGCTGGGTCAGACCCTGTGTGTGATTTCAGGCCCCGCCACAAGCAATGACACTCCCTGCAGGCCTCCTGGGCAGCGGCCTCCCCCCCAGTGGGTGTGGCCAGTGTGCTGCGAGGCTGGAGAGGGCAGTCCAGGTGGCCTGGGCAGCACACCCACCCCTGCTGCCTTCCTGGCCCAGAAAGCCCTTTTGGAGGAAGGCCCTCTAGGAGCCCTCCTTCTGGGGAGGGAGGAAGGAACCAGTGCCCCTGCTGGCCACTGCTGCCTGTGTCTTCCTCTGTCCAGGTCCTCGCTGGCCCCTGGCTGTCAGAGGGCCTCCCCCCACAGGGAGGCCTGGGCCTCTCCCGGGCTGTTCTCTGGCAGCAGTGGAACCAGGGCTGGCATGACCCTTTTCCCGCCTGTGGCCCGCTGTGGCATCAGGGGTGGGCCTCCGCGAGCTCGCCCCACCACCTCGGACCCCCAGTCTACCACTGGGCACTTCAGCCCCAGGCCCTCCAGCTCACACCATTGGAACTCGAGACTTACAAATATGATTTAAAAGAACACCACAAAAAGGAGGTACTAAGTATAAATCAACCAAAGCGTGTTCATGAGCCATCAAGGAGAATTCGTTCATGAATAAATGGGAGAGCTACCGTGTGCGCAGAGTGGGGGACTCATTGTTAAGACGTCAGTTCTCTCCAGTTTGATCTACAAATTAAACAGATCTCAATGAAAATCTCAGCAAGGTGTTCTGTAGATATTGACAAGCTGATTCTAAAATATATATGGAAAAGCGAAGAAAAGAGAACAGCTAAGACAATTCTGAAAAAGACTTCCCAGTGGCAAGACTTACCACCATGGTGCAGTAACCAGAAGAGCGTGGTATTGGCAGAAAGATGGACACAAAGGTCAACGGGCCAGGAGAGTCCAGAAAGAGACCCTCCAAACTCAGTGGACTGATTTTGTACAACTGGCAACATCGGAGGAGACAGGATAGGTGTTTCTTTTTAAGTTGCCTGAAATATTGGACATCTATATACAAACACATAAGTCAACATTAACATATGCTTCACAATTTACCAAAAAATTAACCCATAACAGATCACATGCCTGAACAAAATGAAAATCTGCAAAGCTGCTAGAAGAAAAGCTGGTGGCCTCTGGGTTTGGTGACGTGTTTGTGGGCATGACACCAAAAGCACCATCTATTGAAGAGGAAACTGGTAAGTCACAGTTCATGGACAGCGTCAGCTTCTCTTCCGCTAGAAACACCTCTGAGAGAATGAAAATCCAGCCACACACCTGGTAGCTGTTTGCTAATAGGCTCTCTTGGGAACAGCTTCTGAGACTTACGGAGAATGCTCAAAACTGAACAGCGAGAAAACAGTCTGGAAAATGGAGAGTCTGATCTGATCCATCACCCGAGATGACAGTCAGTGGCAGATAAGCTGGCGTGAGGTGCTCCGCCTCGTCAGTAAGGAGATGCAGACTTAAACCACACTCGAATCAACAAGAATGGTTACAGTAAAAGCCGACGGATGTGATGTTAAAAACCAGCACCACCAACTGCTGGCAAGGGTGTGGAGAAAGAGAAGTTCCCTCTGGTTGCTGGAGGGAAGGAGACTGCCACTTGCCGAAAGAGTTGGTGGCTTCCTGTGAAGTTCCGCCCAGCGCCAGCAACCCTGTGCTCCTGCAGAGCGACACACTCCTCCTCGTGGGAGTCGGACGGCCACTTACACGAGCGTTCGCGGCAGTGATGAAAAGGGACAAACGAGATTCATGCCACAGATGGACAAATTGTGGATTCACGTTCCTGAGGGAAAGAAACTGGTCTCCAAGGCACAGCTCCGTAAGCTTCTGTCCTGTGACATTTGGGAAAGGGCAGGGCTTTAGGGGGCCTCAGCTCAGCGGCCACCAGGCTGAGGGAGCGCAGCCCGCAGACCATGGCGGTCCTGGGCCACCCATCCCTTTTCTCATCTTCCCTTGGGGGTGGGGGTTCAGCCACCAGGTGCAGACCTGCCTCCTCTCTGGGGTCACCCTGTGCAGGAGCCCTGTTTGGGGAGACGGCTATGATGTGGTTGACTTCCGGCCATGGAGTTTTGGACATTGCCGCCTTCCGTAGTCTCACGAGACTTGACCCGGGATCTCGAGAGACTTGGGCCGAGCGCGGAGCGGGTCGGGGCCATTTTGGTTGTTGGTTGTTTGCTGGTGTGTGGTACGTGTTAGAGTTGTTAGAGCCAGAGAGAGAAGCTGACAGAATAAAGATCCTGCTTGTTTCCAGTCTGCCTCTGAACTCATTCCCGCGGCTTTGCTGCTCCAAGCGGCCATCGCTTCAGGCGGCGACAACACCGCCCTGCCTGCACCTTCTCAGGCACCCTGGGCCGCGGTGGGGGCCCAGCAGGGCTGGGGATCTGCAGGCGGGGCGAGCCTTCTCCCTCAGAGAAGCCATCCTGGGGAGACTTCTTTCTTTCCTTGGCGAGCGTGGCCGGAAGGGCCAGCAGGGTCTGCAAACGCACCTTAGGGCTGGTGCAAGAGCGTCCCTGGCAGTCAGAGGCAGCACCGTTGCTCTCTTCCAAGGTAAGAACTGTGGACGTGGACAGAGGCAGGAGGCGAAGAAGGAAGGGTCGGTGGTGCTGACCCAGGAGGCACGTGCTGGCTGAGGCGGCTGAGCCGGTCTGCTCACCTGGAGGTCTCGTGACACTCATCCACGCCTCATCCCGGCTGGCTGCTACCATTTTGCTGGTTTCCGTGTCTCAATCTGTGGCACACCTGCAAACTGTGTTCCCATGGCCACCCGGCGACGTCCCCGGGGGTGTTGGGAGCCTGAAGACCAGGCCGGGAACAGAGTGAGGGCAGCTGCCCGACAGGCAGGGTGATGGGGGTCCTCCTGCCTCTCAGAGCAGAGCGAGCGCGCGGTCCTCTGGGCTGGTTTCTGGTGACCGCTGCGGCTGGCTGGTGTTTGAGCGAGGCTCCTTCCTGTTTCCCGGGCCACGGTTCCTCCTTCCCAGCCGTGGGCTCCCACCTGGTGTGCGCTTGGCCAAGAGCGAAGCCCACGCAGTTTTCAGCAGGTCTGCTCGCTGGGCACCTCGCGGGGGGAGCACAGCGGGAGACGGGAGTGATGACCCTAGGTAGCTGCACCCACGCCCTGCGTCCTGAACGGCCACTCACCGTCCCCTGCGTGTGTCGTCAGCCGCTGTCACCGCGGGGCTGATGCTGAGTGGAGCCGGCTTCCCTCTCTCCCCCCAGAGCTGCTGTCAGCAGAGGCACCTGGCTGCCAGAGGAGGGCGGGGAGTGGGGGTCCCAGCTCCAGGCTTCCCTCCCCAGGCGCTGCAACCCGGGGCCTCCTCCCACCTCCCCATCCTCTTTCTCCCTAGGGGAGGGGTTCAGCTTGTAGAAGAGATCCCACCCCAAGTGGTCTCTGCCCTCAGTTCTGAACTGACTGCACTTGTGCCACTCCAGCCAGAGGCGGCTCCCCGTCCTGCACAGGTGCTGCCAGCCCTGGCCCGGGAGTCCACCTCTGCCTCGGGAGACCCTCAGGCCAGCAGGCTACGCCCTCAGGATGCCAGGACACACTGAGCCTGAGGATGTGAAGGCATAAGCCCCCTCCGGATTCGCCAGGCGTGCTCTCTGTCACAGTGCAGCACTCTGTCGCGAGGCCAGCAAACACAGGACGAGGCTTTAGCTTACCTGGACTAATTTTTGTGCTTGCAAATATAATTCTTATAAATATTAATTTTTTATAGCATTTTAGTGGACATTATTACAAGGAGATCTCACTTGAGCGAGATTGCGGAGGGGTTTTTGTTTGTGTTGTAGTTAGAGCCAGGGAGAAAAGTTGTTGAGCTGTTTGTTTCCAGTTGATACTAGCGGATCGAACCCAGGTGTGCTTAACCACTGAACCACATCCCCAGCCCTTTTTAATATTTTATTTTGAGACAGGATCTTGCTAAGTTGCTTAGGGCCTCTCTATGTTGCTGAGGCTGGCTTTGAACTTGGGATCCTCCTGCCTCAGCCTCCTGAGCTGCTGGGATTAAAGGTGTGCACCACTGTGCCCCAAAAGGCCAAGAGTTTTGATATCAGTTTGACCACACCAGAGACTACTGATTTGATCGACATGATCTTTTAAACATCCAAACTCTGGAAGCAGACTTCTTGAGGGAAACGAGTGATCGGCCTCACCGGTTCTTACTCATCTTTGGGATTTGGTCAAATAATCGCTCTCCAGGTTCTGCGGGGACCTCCGCTGCAGCTGTCCCTCAGCCTCTGTTCCCCGAGTGGCCCTTGCCTCGTCTGTACTTCAGTGGCTCTCTTTTCTCTTGTGCGGTGACCTCCACGGGCAGGGGTAGGTCCTGCTGGACGCTGAGGCCCCCGGGGTTCGGCCTACACTGAGCAGAACGCAGCACTGCATGGTGCTTGCTACTGGGGACAGGGTGGTCAGGGTCCAGCAGGGCTGGGCAGCTCTCCTCAGCGCACAGCTGCACACCAGGTCAGGAGGGGCCGCCCCTGCAGGCTCCAGGCTGACCATGCCCATGCTGGGGCCTGGACCTGCTGCCCTCCAGGCTGACCATGCCCACGCTGGGGCCTGGACCTGCTGCCCTCCAGGCTGACCATGCCCACGCTGGGGCCTGGACCTGCTGCCCTCCAGGCTGACCATGCCCACGCTGGGGCCTGGACCTGCTGCCCTCCAGGCTGACCATGCCCACGCTGGGGCCTGGACCTGCTGCCCTGCTCTGTCCTTGTCCTCTTGGCACAGCCCCAGCGACACATCAACAGCTCCTCTGCCGTGGTAGGCCCTATTTGTCTGTGTCCCCCAGTCTTGCCTTCCCCCAACCTCAGTCCTGCCCCTGAGTCAGAGTAAGATTCACCAAACCAAAGTTCAGGGTGCAGTTTCTACCTGCTGGCGATGCGCCCGCGCGTCCTAACCAGGAGGCGGGACAGCCCTGGGCCTGGTGTCTCCAGGCCACCTGCCCTTTGCTCCGTGGCTCTGTGGGAGGTTCCTGGAAGCAGGGCCACACTCCAGTCTCCTTGGTGTGCTCCGAGCAGGCAGGGATGGACTTCTGTGTGAGTTTGGATGCTGTCCTGCTGCCTGGAACATCACCTCCCAACCCCTCAAAACTGAGCGATTCTCCTCCACTCTCAGGAGCCTGCTCCAACTTCCCTCTTGTGAAGCCTTCCGAGGCCAAAGCACGTTCGGGTCGCTGCTCAGGCATTAGCCACTGAGTTGCTGGTGCTGACCCCTCTCCAACTGAAGCTGTGGGGGCAGACTGTACGCCTCCTCCAGGTGAAGGTCCACCCGGCTGCACAGGGCTCTGGACATAGCAGAGACTCGAGAGATCTGAGGGACAGAGGATGAGAAGGTGGACGGGTGCCTAAGTTAACGGTGAATGAGTGTGTGCACCCCCTGCAGGGGCCGTGGGGACCTCCCAGCCGAGGCCCCTGGCCAGCCACCGGACACCAGCAGGCAGGGCACTGCACTCTGGGCCTTCCTAGGTCAGGAAAGTAGGAAGCCAGATAGCAACCCACGTCACTAAACATCGAGGAGCCCCTGCCTGGGGATAGGAAGAAAATAAAATGAGTTTCTAACCCCCATTCTAATAAACGAGTGAGAAATCTGTACGTTTGGTTCTAAGAGAGGTGTAGCCAAACCAGAAAATGACAGACCTCTTTTTTCATCATGCTTCTCACCTATGTTTTGCAAGGTGGGGGGGACTCAATGTGCCCCCCTTACGCCATGCACCCTGCTTTCCCATGAGCCCCTAGTGGAACGATGGCTGAGCTCTAATTGTGGGCCCAGGAGACCATTCATTCTGATGTCACTTTGATGTAGATAGCTAGATATTTAAATATAGGTGATACCACTGGGTCAGCCAACAAACTAAATATTACCCATCACATTTTGGGATTCTGTTCGATGCATCTGATTGACAGGAAGCCAGTTCTGTTAGAAATGCTCCATGGTTGTGCCTGCCTAGACCCAACAACCCATTTCTATGCACTTCATTTAGCTGCAGAAGTGTCAGCAGGAAACCATGACCATGGACAGCAGCCGCCGCAAGGCTGTGCATAAATAACATCGATGCTGCATTATTGTTATCCTCCAGGAAATCGTGTGTGGCTCTATTCAAAAGGGGAAAAAAAATGCATGAAAAGTATGAAAGTGGTATGAAGCAGATGTTAGACTGGGTTGTCAATCTTGTCTAAGCAGGTGCTAATGTGTTATAATTATCCTTCTGGCATTGATGTTTAGGATTTCGGTTCCCACCTAGTCAATCATGGCTGTAATTGTTAAGCTACTTACATGGCTCATATGCTGGGTAATAACCAGATAGGATTTAATATTTGACATTTACCGTCAATTACCTTCCTTCTGACACGCATCTGCCTACACCAACATCTGTAGATTGGGCTACCTCGCGACTCTGCAGGAGGTAGCTGGATCTGCACAGCAAGAGAGGTGCAGGGAGAGAAGGGCTGCAGGAGTCTCTGTTCTCAGTGGGCTACGCTGGCTTCTAGCAAGAAACAGCACCCTCTCCTCACTGTACTTGGGGGCTACGCTGGCTTCTAGCAAGAAACAGCACCCTCTCCTCACTGTACTTGGGGGCTACGCTGGCTTCTAGCAAGAAACAGCACCCTCTCCTCACTGTACTTGGGGGCCCATTTTGCACACACTAGAGAAATTATTTTCCAAGATTTTGCCCTTACTTGCCCTCCCCATGGGCAGTCGGAGAACAGGGTACAGGAGGCGTAAGTGACCTTCAGGACGAAGACGGTCACGCGCATACACCTGCAGAGTGTCCACCCAGCTCCCTCTGGGTGGGTGATACTCCTCCCAAGGAACTTGCTTAGCGCTTAAACCACAAAGTGAAAAGAAAGGGAGGTGGTCGTGAGACAGACGCAGGGACCCACACCCTAGCAAACCAGGGAGATCGCACTGCCTGAGCCTTGGTCTTTTTTCTGGGAAGGAGGGTTACCGTGAGATGAAGTGAGGTGACTCACGGTCGGGCTGAGCACGGTGCCCGGCACTGAGGAAGGGCACGGTGAGCATCAGCTGACCTGAGAGGTAGTGACCGCTCGGTGACTCATGCGGGTGTGCCTGCCTGCTGCACACTGGCTGAGCCAGACCTCAGTGACAGCGGAGTCACAGAGGCCTGGACTCCACCCCTGTGCTGGAGTCCGGCTCGTCAGGCTCTTGAAGACAGGCAGCGCGTGTTGGGTGCGTGGACCCCGAGGGCGGGCATCACCTGCAGCTGGCCTGCGCTGGCCCCAGAGCCTCCGCCGGACTCTGAACACCGCAGCTCCACGCAGGACCAGGCTTCACTGACGGTCACCACTGAGACAGTCAAAGGGTCCCTCGGTGGTGAGACCGGTGCTCATCACCCACGTTGTCACCGTGCCCCAAACAGGGCCACAGAGCCACGTAGCTAGCTTCAGGCGGCAGGGCCTGCTGGACAGTGCCAGCAAGGTGCTGTAGGGCACAAATTTCCTGGGCACCTGGCCTAAGTAGGGACCCAGCTGAGGACTCCAAGGAGTTTCTCAAGAAACTGTCACCCAGTTAATCCTGAAGATACACACACACACACACACACACACGCACACACACGCATATTCATACACACCGCACACACCTCACACACTTAGGCGCACACACAAAACACATGCATATATACTATGGGCACACAAGCACACACATGCCACATACCTACACACACATAACAACACGCACATGCACACACAATACCTATACACGTACATATGCCATACACGCATATACACACAGACACACAAACACCTCTCCACATCTGCACAAACACACCGTCATAGACCCTCAGAGATGCATGTGCACACACACACACACACACACACACACACACACACACACTCCTTGGCCTCCTAAGATTAAGATCCAGGCAGGCAACGGGGGTCCGTAGCCACCCTGAGCTGGCTTCCTCTAAGCTTTCCTCCCGTGGGCTCGTGGTCAGGAGGGCTCATCCTCAGCCTGCGGGACAGCTGGGCAGCTTAGAAGACGGGGTAGGCCAACCCCTGCCTGCGGACGGCTTCCTCGATGGCTGGCCTGGGATGGCCAGGGGTCAGTGGTGCCCACAGTGAACGCACAGCACTCTCTGGGGCCCCGCTGACCCCTCTGGGCCGTGCTGCCCTCGAGGCACAGGAGCGCCCCTGTGCGGACGCTCTGCCAGCACCGGGGGACGTTTTCTCTTGTGAGAACGAGTTTCCTGATGTCCACCTGGTGCATGCCTCCAGGTCAGCACGGCGTCACATAACGGAATGTTTCTCCTTTCAAATAATGTGACAGACAGTAAGTGTCCCTGTGCAGTGTCCGGCGTTCTTCCTTAATAGAAAAGTTAAATTAACTTCCTCGTTCTCACACTTGTTGGTAATAAAGCAGCTGTGAGGCCAGTGGCCACCACCTCGCCCTCAAGAAAGAGCAAGTCCTTCGCAGGTAAATGGATGAAGCTGGAGAATATAATGCTAAGTGAAATCAGCCAATCTCAAAAATCCAAACACCGAATGTTTCCTCTGATATGAGGAAGCTGGTTCACAGTATTGATGGGTCGGGGTACACAGGAGGATTAGAGGAACACTATAATGGTCGAGGGAAGGGAGGGGAAGGGAGGGAGCAAGGAGGGAAGGGGAAAAAGTGGTTGAATAAGACGGATATCATTATTCTAAATGCATGATTGAAGACTTGAATGCTGCGAATATACTTTGTACACAAACTGTTTTATGCAAAAAAGATGCTGTATCTGTATAGTATGAACTGTAATACATACTACTATAAATAAAAATTTAAAAAAAAGAAAGAGCAAGTCCACCTTATGCAGCTCTTGCTCCCTGCAGGGGAGCCTTGTTTCAGGGGGTTCCTGCCTAAAGCACAAATCGGGACAGACACGGCTGAAGGCCAAGAGGTGTGAAGGCTTCAGGCAAAGAAGAGGACGTGGGACCCCGTCATCTTGCAACGGAATGTGAGGTCACATGACAGTGCCCTGTTAAGCCACTAGGGACTTTTAAGTCTGCAAATAAAACGCTATTAGCACAGGCAGATAAACGGTCTAAGCCTCTGTTTGCCTGGGGTGATTCCCTTGTAATTCACACAGTGAAGGAGATAGAGCAGCCTGGGCGTTGGGAAGAGTGACATGAATACGAGTCATTTCCCGGTGCTGACTGGGGGGCCCCGGGACCACCCAGCCCTGGACGGCTCCCCCGATCAGCCCTCTGAGGATGACAGCTACTCCGCAGCCAGCTCCGGCTCAACTCGGTGGCACGTGCGAGTTTGAGGAGGCGCTGACCACGAGGAGCTCAGCGTCTGGGACGAGCAGGGGCAGTGCCCGCATGCTCTGGGTACGCATCCCGCCGGCAGCGGTGAAGCCGTTTGCAATCACAAGAGTCCTGCTGACTTTTAAGCCCACAACCTGACACGGCCAGCAGTAGTGAAGATGCCACCCCTGGGGACAGCCTCCCGGCCCAGGGGGTGCTTTCTGCCTGGGCCTGTCACTAATCATAGCAGCAAAAATATGAAGAGTCCAGAGAGTGGGTGCTGGCCTCTGAGGGGGCGCCCCTGAGCTGTGTGTGTCCACTCGGGCCTCCCCAGTGACCTGCTCCGGGAACCTGAGGGCCGCGGGGCGCCTTTGGCCTTGGGGGCTGCGGCTTCCCTGCTGCTCCTCCTGCGCCTCCCCCGGCCCAGGGCAGGTGGCCCTGCAGAGGCAGCGCCAACCCCGATCCACCTCTGCGGCCAAGGGAGGCCAGGGCAGGAGCCCACACAAAGCCCAGGCCCCAGCCCGGCCCCGCTAGAGCCGAGGAGCTGGCGTGACCCGGCGCTGGGCTTCCAGCTGGCACGGCTCCGCAGCCTCCGCCGCGCGTTTTTTCTGAGCACGTTGCTCGTCTGTCTCCTGTTTCTGCCTCGGCCACCATTGTGCTGCAGGCAGCCGGAATAACACGTGCCAACCTCCTGGCAGAGGGGCCCAGGCTGCTGGATGCGCTTCCCCTGCACATCGCACAGGCAGCGCGGCGAGGGCCATCTAGAACATCACCGCTCCAGCCCGAGAGATAAGCGGGCGAGGGCGGCTCCCGCACAAGCCAAGCCACAGGCTTGCATCTCCACACCCACTGCCTCGCTCCTCGGGCGCGAGGGTGGGGCTCACGGCTGACATCAGGAACGATAGTCAGGCAAGAACGCAGCAGCTGCAGCCGCCGCTGCTGTCCCTTTAAACTGGGAAAAAGAAGGAGAATATTCCGCAAGTTCTACAAGAAGAAAATGTCACATTGGTATAGACCCCAAATCCCCTCTGTTTAAACAGGGTGATTAGTATCAGTTCCTGTAGGAAATTAAATTCGGGGAAGAACAGCAATATGCAGATATGCAGATTTCTGGGCAGCGTGGCCATCTCTGGGTACGGAGCCGCTGATTAATCTTCGTCCTCAGAATACAAAATGAAACGCTGGGCTCTCCTGGGCCAGCACGGGAGATGGCTTCTCCCTCCTGCAGAGGGAGGAGAAAGGGCCCACGGACGGGAGGGGTCGTGGTGCCACGTGCGGCGGCCTGTGAGTGGCAAGGCGCCGACATTTCAAGCACCGAGTGAGTCCTGTGTGCGGAGCCCAGGGCTCCCTCCGGCTGCGCTCAGCTTCCTCTCCAGGTAGTTCTCCCTCCTCCTTTCTGAAGTCCAGGGACAGCCGCCTGTCAGCCCTGAGACTTGATCTTAAACCTCATCGTCTTTAGCCCCGGCACAACTCAGAGGGCATACTATCCCTCCCCGCCATCCGGGGCGTGAGCTCATGGGCGCAGGGCACAGCCACCCACCCACCAGTGCTCCTGGGAGCACAAATATCCAAACATGGGCTTGGTTTTCTTTTGGTGGGGGGATTCGGACAGGCTAAATGAAGTAGACAATTTGTTTACCTATCATGCCAGAAACTTAATTTGCAAAGAGAAACTCTTCTCCTCCTAACCAACCCTCTCATCACCCCAAAATGTCCATGTGGTCATACCACCTGGTCTGGAATAGGCACAAGATGTCTCATCATTGAATAATAATGTTATTTATTTTTTTAAAAAAAATATTTACAGAAGGATGGGAAACGTCATTTTCAGTGTTTTTTTTTTTTTTTTTTTTTTTTTTTTTTGTAGTTACTGGAAACCTAAGCCTGTTACACTGAACCATTCAGGGTCTCTCCAATAATTGTATAGAAGTAGGCATTATGCTATATTATTAAGGCTGTAATTTCCTGCTGAATCTGTCTGGATGTTTCTTTTTATCACTTGGCAATTTCTATCTAGTTATAGCATAATTAAGTTCCTGACCCTTGCTCACTCTTTTAACAGGACGCTTAGAAATATACTAGAATTGCAGATCTTCAGGCTGATGTCCTCTTTCCCACACAGTAATGGAATAAAATTATTAATCCAGTAATTGTACAGCACACATTACTTTGCATTGAATGTCCCTCGTTCTCATTTTCTGTTAGTGACAATCAGCCCGAGGTACAAATCATTTCTGCAGGGAGCAGGGCCCGCGGAAAAGCCTCTCCTTCACCCTCGGGAGCCACCTGCGCAGCTGTGATTATCCGGAGGCGATGTGGATCTGGGCTCCAGTGAACAAAACAGAGTTGATAAAATGGGCTCAGGAGCAGGATATTCTCACGTGCCAAAACGAGAACCAGCCACCAGATGATGGACTGCACCCGGGCCTGCGGAGCGAGCCTCAGATCTGGGCTCCCGAGCCTCCCGGGCACAGGCAGGCCAGAGCTCAGCTCGCCGGCTCCACCACGGCCCTGAGAGCTCCCTGTCTACAGCTCCTCTTGCCAGAATCGGGGGCGGCTGTGATTTCATTGTGTGTGTGCCTGTGTCTGCGGGCTCTGTACATCCTGCTGCCCCACCGGTGTGCACACAGACCAGGGAACAGGGATTGCCGGGGGCACCTCCCTGCCCTGGGATAGGAAACCAAGCTTCACCCAAGCACCCCAGAGTGCGTGCCGACACTCCAGGTCTCCCGCCGGGGCCCCCCAGGCACTCCCACGTCTGGGAAGAGGGGGGCCCTCTCAAAATAGCTCAGAGCCAGAGGGTCATTGGACTGTCCCGTTAGAGACCTGGAGGTGCCCTGACCAGCCAGGGAGCAGCAGGGGGTCACTGGAGCAAGAAGCCCAGCGCTGCTAGTTAATAAAGCCCGCGCAAGCCTGCTGCTGGGAGGACGTCCCCATCTCCACAGAGATGCAGAGACACAATCCCAAAGCAAGGACATCTCCAGGCACAAGTGTTTATTTTGCATAAAATGTGTAACCATGTGATGAAAACATGAGACGCCATGGGGTAGGTGGGTGGCCTGTCATTTAAAGCATGCATGGAAGATGCCTCCTGTCCAGTGCTGGGGTGTGTCCTTGGTCCCTCCTCGAGTCCCAGCACTGCTCTCTGTCCTCTCCAATGCTGCACTGCAGTGCCAGAGCCTGGCCCTCACCTCAGGGTCACCTACAGTCCAGTGGGCTCATTGACCAAGTCCCCAAATCTCCTCCGCATCTACAGAGCCAGGTGCACACGGCGCCTGCTGCTGCTCAGTGGTGGTGACCCGACCTGTGCTTCCACAGTGCACTGGCCACGGCGACTTACACCAGGTTCTGACACAATTGCTCCCACATGCTTGTCCTGCAAAGACACCTGGATTTATGTCCACGGAGCCAGTGCCATGGAAAAGTAGCTGCTGACTCCCGCGGGAAGGTAACGTGTTCCCAGAGCAGTAGACGAAATGTCAGTTTATCCCTCTTCTGACTGCAGCTGGTTCAATCGATCGTTCCCAACTAGAGATGATGTTTTCCCCCAGGGGACATCTGACAGCATCTGGAGACCTTTGGGTTGTCACCGTGGGGGTGTGGCAGCAGTACTGGCGTCTGGGACATAGAGCCAGGGATGCTGCTGAACATCTGGCAACATCCTTGGCAGCTCCCTGCGTCCAGCTAAGAACTGCTTGTCAACAGTGCAGAGTGAGAGACCCTGGGTTAAGGGACAAAGCTGAGCTGCAAAGAAGAAGTCCCACCCTGAGAGCCTGGTGCAGCCGCTACCCCGAGGCACTCAGTGCTACACGCTGTCTGAAGCCAGCCAGGAGGGACGATTTTAAACTGTGGAGTTTTTTCTTTCCTAGCTAAAGGATAAACTGCCAAAGGAGGCAGATGAGAATTAAGGGGTTTCTTTTCCACCAATCCTGATATTATTACAAAATAGAAAACAAAATTTATAAAAACAACAACAACAACAAAAAACCAAGTTGTCCTTTCTGGGCACGCCAATTTAGCTGTGGCATTTACAACCTATATTGCCCTCCAACCTGCCCAGACTTTGAGATTTGTAACACACAGATATTCTGAGTCTCGTGAAGTCCACATCGTGGGTCATAGCGGTCGTCATTCACGTATACAGGAAGCTCAGTGTTAGACACCGTGAGAGTCAACCCTGAGCACGCAGAGGGACCCGCTCCACCTTCCGCTGAGAGGCTGCTGAGGTCTCCTGAGGTTTCAGTGGCTGCCGCCTCTGAACCTTAAGATGTACATTTGTAAAGGCAATCGGATGCCCTGTTTAGCTGACCATTATTTCATTAATTTTTGAATTGCAACTTGCTGATGTTTTGTTGTGAGCCTATAGATGCATCCGGGTCGCGGCACAGGGGAGCTACTGGGTGCGTTCTGCTGCTCCCTCTCCAAATCCGGCAGGGCAGGGGACATCACAGAGAGCCCTTCTGCAGTCTCTGAATGAGCTGCTAATAAACACGCGTCTGTGGCAGAGCCACGATGGGAGGAATGATCACTTAACTTCCTATTGTTTCATTGATAAAAATGATCTCGGAAGCAGAAGAATATATTAACCGTTTCCTTTGGTTTCCATCTAGAAGGCTGAAAGACATTTCTAAAATAGATCTATTTTCTTTCCATTCTACAGAATAATGCATGAATGATTATAACATATGCTCTATCTCCCGTTTTTTTCTCCACCAGTGGGAGAGTGCCTGACATTGTAATCACAACTTGTTGGGTTCTCAATCTGATGCTGTTCCATTTTTATCACGGTCGTTAAACGTCCATTCTTGTTCCGTGTGATAAATGTTATGGCCATTTCACAGTAACGAAAAAGAGAGACATGTTAAACCAAATATTGCTTCAGATTGTGTCTTTTATTCTCCTTTATCGCCATATCTTAATTTATAGTATAATCATCATTATCGGGGCTGTCAGCCTAATTTAACCTTCGCTGGTCTCCCATGATTCTCTGCCGTCAGGTCTGATTGCCTCCCTTCTGCTGACTGGTTGATAATGGCTGACTGATTAGCCCTCCCCACGAGGAAGACAATGATATATAGAACAGTGCGGCTTGCTCTATATATTAATGAGGAGCTGGCAAAGCTTTGATAAGGCTGCGGAATAATCCATCAGCGCGAGAAGGAGCTTGTAAAACCCGGGGAACATTTCATGGGAAAAACACCTGGAAAGGAAGGTAATGACCCGGCAGCTAAATGCTGTCAGCTGTCTCCCTCTGTTGTAATTAACATCAGATAGCGGCGTATGGATGACCCGAGGAGTTTATCAGCCCCCAGATCCAGCCCCGTTCTCTCTGTGTGGTGTGCCCACCGCTCACCGTCTTTTACAACATATTTAGCAAGCTGGCAATTAATCGCTCATTTTCCGTGGCGTCGGGAGCTGTTTATCTTGGGCGCTAGCTCTCATCCGCGGCGTTACCTGTGAGAGGGGAGGCCTGGCTTTGTGTCCTAGTTGCTACACTTACTCTGCGGAGACCGCTTCCCCATTAGATACAATGCTTCAGATGGCTACTTGAGTCTGAATGCGCCGTTATTACAGGTATTATATGAAATTGCTTGTGTTATGTGAAGGGGATTACAGAGGTTCTGGATCAATACCTTCAGGGGATGTTGGGAGTGATTACAGTGCTCTGTCAATTCCCCCATTTGGCTGTCAGGGTTGATTTACAACACACCACCTCTTTATTCACATCAAATCACTCATTTCATTGGTAAATTCCATATATCTCAATTTACTTTAAGTAGCTGATTTGTGTAAAATAAAATGACTTCCCCTTCTGTGTGTGCAACAGACCTGATCCTATAGAGTAATAAAAAGTGTAAACACGAAGGAAACTCTTTGTCCTTTTCAAAGCCCCGCATGGGGCGCCCCGGCTGCTGGCTAAATAAAATAGCTATAATTGAAACATCTCCGTCACCAGGGCTTTGTCTGGAACACACCTAGCCTCCGCTTTCAGCCTTATTTACTAATTGTGAGAAGGACCCCAGACCCAACCCGTCTGTTCAAGTGCAAGTTCTGAGGACAGGGGAGGCAGGCATGTCCTGGCCCCAGTCCTGCCCACATTCTCAGTGGTGGGGGGCTGAGGCGAATCCCATCCTGCGTGGTCCTGCAGACCCTGCCCTGCCCCGAAGCTCCGGGACCACAGAGGCAGCTGCCCATGTTTCCTGGAACCAGCCAGAGGCTCCGCCCAGCACAGGTCTCCTGAGTGTCCCCTTCCTCCTTTCCCGAGTGGTGGCTGCGTGCACACGATGATTAATGAGGTGTGCTCTTGGAACTCGGGGGAAGAAGTCCAAAGCAGGCGTGAAGTGCAGAATCACAGAGACACAGGACACATTTTGAGCCCAAAGTCCAGATTTTCTGGGCCAATGGCCATTCTCCGGGAAGCCCCGGAAGGTCAGACTCTGGGCAAACTCATGTGACCCCCTCACACGCCAAGCATGTCTGGGTGACATGATGACTTTTGAACCTTAACTTGACACTTCTTTTCTAGTGATTCTGACCTAAGAGAGGCTCTTAGAAAGCTGTGTACTTTTTCACAAATAAATGCAACTTCCATAAACAGAGTATTTACAGAGCCATCAAAGGCAACCCCCTGGAAAGCCTCCCCCCAAATTGTCCATGGCTCAAACGGACAAATGAGCGAAGGGCGAGGCCCACCACCCTACCACACACACAATTCCTGGGTACTGAAGCTCTTCGAATGATAGACTGGAGAGGAGGGGAAAGAATGTATTTATTGTCTGTCCTGGTGTAAAATGTCCTTTGCATAAAAATATACAGATCAATTCTGTACATCTGTGGCTTTCACAGCGGCTCATTCACTTCTGTGTATTTTTGAAATATTTTCCCCAACTTATAAAGCCAGGAGAAAATACAGGATTCTATTTAAAATGTGATGAAAGAATCTCCATAAACTATGTCTATATTTCCTGAAAAGCCCTATTGTCCCAGAGAGCATACTATTACTTACTATGCAACCGGAGTCAACCGTCTTCACAATCTGCCATTTTTCCACCCATTACACCTTCAATGCAAGGTGCTGGCTTCTGAGAGTTGGGGGCCTTTGCACTGAAGGTGCAGGTCAACAGCATAGAATGTCCTGCTCAACCTGGCCCTGCACCGCAGGAAAGTGGGAGTGGGGACAGGAAGAGGAGCAGGCCACACCCCTCAGGGGACTGCTCACACCCGGGTCCCCACACTGCAGGACAGACACCAGGCCAGGCCCCACACTCCCTGCACCCAAGGCTGTGGTGGCCATGGTTCCAAGTCTCTTCCTAGCCACATTCCACCACAAGTCCACCTGCCAATTAGCCACCTATCGCACTTGAATGCAGTAGACCCTGAAGTTACATCTCAATGTTAGGAATAACAAAATCCAAGTCCGTGTGATTTGTGTCAGTGAATCTGTGGGGAAATCCTGGGCTAGAATTCAGCCTGGTGTCCTCTGAAGCAGGAAGTGTCTTCAATTTGGGGTGCACAACACTTCGCCCACTCTGAGGAACACACTCCCCACAGGGCACCTACAAGCCAGGGACGGAGGGCAGCAGCAGGCGTGAGGAGCCACAGCGATGTTCTGAACACGATCCCGGCTCCCCGGGAGCGCGTGGTCCCGCAGGGAGATGACCCACGGACCAACGTGGATTGAGATCACAGCAGCATGGAGACTCCCCCAGCACATGACAGCAGAGACGCCACCACGCTCCCGTCAGGCCAGCCCAACAGGCAGTGACGCTGTGCACCAACACGGGAGGTTCTCTGTGGCCTCGCAGACCCTGGCACAGGGACAGCCAGCACAGGGTCCGGGCCGTCCCTCCTTCAGGAAAGTCGGGTCTGACGGACAATTAGAGCGTGACCCTGGTATTCAGGCTGGTTTATGAAGAGCCACTGATGGAAAACTCCAGTTTCAAAGGAGCAATAATTCACTTTTAAATAGCAATTTATAAAAGATGGCAGCGTTTAATATATAAACCCCTGGAGTTATGTCTGATGTTACACAAAGGACATTCATATTGAAGAGCCATTTTCAAACAATAACAAAAAATTCAAATTAAGAATTTATATGCATCTCTGAAGCAGCCATGAAATTTACCTAGGGAAACAAAGCGCTTTGACAAAGTTACAGAAAACACTAATTTACTCATAGTCAACCCAAATTCAACTACGGTTTTTAATAACAAGGCCAAAACAAAGGGGGCGTCCGGAAGGCAGGCTGCTGTCTGGTAAAATATCCAGGTAAGGCTGTGCAGGATGAGTCACGAGCTCAGAGTCACGGTCCACCTAAGGGTCTGTGCAGCACTCCGCAGACACCCGAGAAAACCAGGGCAGGACGGGACAGAAGGAGCCACACAAGGAAGCAGCTCAGGGAGGGACGGGAAAAGAGGGGACTTTCACACACAGCGTGGGCCTCCTGCCCTGACAGACCAGGGCAGGAGCTGGGAGAGGGACCGTGTGACAGGCACAGCCCGCCCGTGTCCAGCTCAGCGGGGCGTTCATCAGGGAGCAGATGCCCTCCCCCTCCTCCAAGACGCTGGACGCTGCTGGGCCACCGCCGGCATCCCAGAAAGCCATCCAGGAGTTCGCAGTGTGCAGGTGAAGTGTCTGCAGCCCCGAGGCAGGGCCTGGCGTGCAGCAGGCACTACACAGGTGCTCCTTATAGCGGAATATGGTATACAGACGGCGATGACCGTGGAAGGCTGTCATTAGTCTTCCCACTGGTGTTTTTCCATGACCAAAGCTAATTTCACGATCGCTAGAAAATTAGTCCTCACTTTTTTTTTTTTTTTTTTTTAAATTTAGACAGGGTCTTCCTGGGTTGCCTGAGGTGACCTCAAACTCTCCGTCCTCCTGCCTCAGCCTCCTGGGTGGCAGGGGTCACAGGTGCACCCCCACGCTCAGCTAGGCATACCTTTGTGCTCAGAATTCTCTGGAAACTAAGTCCACTGCGGTTGTTCTGCTGCAGGTGGCTTCCCCGTGGTCGTGATCTTTCTCAGAGTGGAAGAAATCAGTGCAGTTTACACCGAGAGTCTCGGGACCCTGCGAGGGCCCCGGCTTCCTGCACAGTGTGGATGCCACTGTGAGGTGTCTTTCTCAAAACCTCAGGGTCTGCGTCACCCAGGGGACCTGCCACATGGGGACTGCTGACAGCCAGGCAGCGGCCCAGCCACGGGCCTGGTGAGTCCTGAATTGGCGTGGACTTGTCCCCGTGGCCGCGGTGCTGGTCGGCCCGAGGGGAGCACGGAAGGCGCCCTGAGCAGAGCGCTCCGTGGAGACTCGTCACGCCGAGCGGTGGACGAGGACGCCCGGCCGGCTTGCTCCTCAGTGACCGGACCCCAAGCAACGGTGTGCAGACCACAGAGAAAGCACTTCCCGCTCCCTGCTGGTCTCGCTCACGAATGCCCCATGCTGTCAGTCAGCTGCTACCTTTGAGCCCCCGCGTCTGGGTCTTGACTCTCCTACTAGGACAGAGCCCTTAGTGATGGTGGCAGAGGCACATGGCCCCACAGACTTGGGGGTGACACCTTTAATACTTCACATGAAAATAACAGGGACTTTGCCCACTGGAAGTAGCTCATCGCCCAGGCCTGCAGCACAGGGTGACTTCGTGTGACCACAGTGACCACCAGCAGACTGCTCCCTGTGAAGCCGGCCCTTCTTCTAGGAGGGAGATGACTTTTCCCTGGGAGGGGACATGCCACCAACGAGAGGTGAATGTGTGTGCTGGGGACAGGCTCTTTGTGCCTCTCCGTGCCAAGCGGTCTCTCCCTGGCTCTGCAAAATGTCTGGCTGTGCGAGGTTCTTCATCTTTTCAGGTTATTGTTCTCTTTATGTGAGGGAGAGGAAATGGACGAATTTTGGCTCCAATTTTAAAAAAATATATATGAAATGCACGCAGCCTCTCGGCTGGTGAATTTGCATCATAAAACAACCACAGTGTTTCCAAGGATCCTGAACTCTTCCTTCTTAAAGCCACTGAACCTGGTTCGTGGTAAAACGGGTCGCTTGGTCTCCGTGCATGCAGGGGAACATGGGACCCAGCTGCAGGGTGGTCCTGTCCCCGGGGCAGGGAGGGGAGGCTGCTGCCTGGCCTGGTTAGGAGTCCCCGGTGCTAGGGGCTCCCCCAGAGCTGGCCGCCTCCCTGGCCGGCGCACAGCAGGCCCGCAGCTCGGCCTTTATTTCTCCCATCCTGAGTCTTGCTCCTCTCGGGCCGGGGCTTCTCCCTGTGGAAGTATCTGCATGCCTCCTTCCTTTTGTCTCAAGCAGAGGGTTTAATAGCTAAAGTGACTGAAAAGACCAACAACAGAAAGGCTCCGGTTTCCAGAGTAACCGTAAAAAACAGGCCCAGTCTCCATGGCAAAGAGAGAAGCTATTTGCTGCAGCCTTTTCAGAGCGTGAGCTGAGGCTGACAGCTTTCCTATAATCACCCGATGATTCGCAGCGACTAACTATATTATAATGTTAACTATAGGAGGTCTTTGAAAATACGCGGGCAAAGAAAGAGGAATAAAAACCGCACTGGGTTTTCCCTGCTTCACTTTGAATACATTATCAATTTAAGATTTCTAAAATTGTCTCTTCTGATAATTCAGCCTGAAGGGGACGGGGATGTCCGTGCTCCAGGTTTCTGGCTTTCATCCTCAGGGTGTCTGCCTCTGTCAGAAGCCGGCCTCCAGCCCGAGCCTCTCCAGAGCATGAGCGTCAGGAGCGCACGGCGCAGGTCCATCCACCGTGCCCAAGTGGACTCCATCCAGAGCCGTGTGCCAGTTATGCCACATTGCACCACATGTCCACGCTCGTACGTGTGGGCCCTTCCTTCGGGAGGCTGCATGGCCAGGCTTGCTTCTGTTACACTGAGGGAGGTGCCCCAGCCCGGCTGCCCGTCCTGCCTCTCTTCCCTGCCCTTCACTTAAACATGGCAAGAATTTAAATTTCAGTCACCATCTCTTATTTAAAGTCCCCAATCCATCTCTTGGACAAAGTTGGCGACTGGGCCTCTCGGGTTCCACGGAGCGTCTCACGCTGATACATTTCCCATTAGCATCTGCAAGGCAGCATCCAGGGGGAGGCATGACGTCACCGCTCTCCTCTGGAGCTTGGTCGGTGGGCCTGTCTGTCTGTCCCTCTCTGTCTTTCTCTGTTCTGTCTGCCTCTCTCACACACATAAATACAATCACGAGCTATGGGTTTATTTATTACATGGCATATTTTAATTTCCTATGTATGTCTAAAAAGATTACTATCAAAATGTGAAGGGACATTACATTAATAGAGAAATGACAACTACTTTGTTTTCAATTTCTGGGAGAATGTAAATATCCTCTCCTGGAGGGGTACAGCTAAAGAAAGGTAAAGTACGAACAAAAATAATCTTTAGCCCATATGTCAGTTCTTCAAGAGGATAGAAAGTTTTCAACTTGTCTTTATCAGTTACAAGTTCAGAGAAAAAAAAATTGGAAAATAAATATCATGTCATGTCACTTAGAAATTACATTTTAAAATGCAATGAAAAATAGAAAGAAGAAAATAAATCTGCCTCAACGGTTTAAATGTATTTATATAATAGACATTATTCAAGACCTGAATTTAATTTTCCTAATCATTTGTTGAAAACAAATACCCGTACCCCTGCACTTAGATTCAGGGTGGACCTATGAAAAGCCTCTCAAGGAGCTGTTTTTCCTTGCTGTAAAAGGTCTCAAATGAGCAAAGCAGAAAACGTACTTCCCAAAATGTCAAGCCCTAACTAGAGCGTTTATCTCGTGAAAGATCCTAGCAGCTCAACGCAGGGAAGAAATCAGCTTTATAGGTAATAATGCCTCCTTTTATTCCTGAATTTGTTTTTCTTTTCAAATCTATTTTTTTTTTAATTTTTTTATGTTCTTTAAGGTGAGGGCCTTTAGCAGCCAGTGGGTCCAGCGGAGTCCAGGTGAGAGTCCTGTGTCCACGGGAGCCATGCCACCCAACACCTCAGGGCCACCATGGCCCCGGCCTCCCTGGGCAAGGGACAACCAAGTTCCGAGCTGGAAACTGCAGAACTAGTGAACATCCCGTGGCCTCCCCCAGGGTCTCGAGGAAAAAGTCCCCAAGGAAAAGCGATCACCTTAGCCCACGGACGTCACGGCTCCCTCTGTCTGCCAAGCATCTATTTATCTATCAGCCTGAGCTGCCGCTGCCTGCCGCAGTCCTCCTGTTCCATGCTGGGTTTTATAAATTGCGTAAAGATAAAAGGCTTACCCTGCTGTAAAAAGAAGTAAGATATAATATTGAATTTGCACTAAAATGAAAAATTTTCTGGTGCCCCTTATATATTTAAAATTGCTGTTTTCTTGCTATGAATATAATTCACTCTGTCTTTTCCGAAGTATAATCCCACAAGGTTTGACCAAACAAAAATGCTCTAATGATTGCAAATGGCTCAAATATTCTGTCCAGTGAGTTAAGTGATAAAAGTTTCTATGTTAAAAGAAATAATAAGTGGAATTTCACACATATTTATAGTAATTGTGAAGCATCCAATTTACATAGAAATCATGGAGAGGATCCTGGCTCTGTGTTTAAGTGAATCATTACATGCATGGCTGATACGCTAAGAAGCTGCGGCAGGCCAGGTGTGTTTCTTTTAGCATAATAAGTCTTGTAATGGAGCCTTTAAAAGCTTCAAATGTATAGTTAGATTAACCTTTCTGTTTTAGGGGGTTCCCCCCCCTCACAGAAAAAAAACGAAAAGAACAAAAAAGAAAAACAAAAAGGCCAGAGGAGAGAGCTGGGGACAATCCAGAAGCCAATTAAAGGGCTGCCCCCGCCCCGGCGTCCAGAGGCCCCTCCAAGTCCCTTCCTCCCGCTCACGTGCTTTTATTGCTCACTTCAGGTTTTTTGGTAAAAACAGGTCATTTTTTCTCCTTCCAGTTTAAGATCCAGCATTTCACGGACGCGGCGGGCCAGGGAGCTGGTGCACGCACAGCCACCTCTGAGAGGAAGCTGTTTCCTCTGTGCGGTGGAGGCCGCTCCTCTGACCAGGCAGGTTCCAGCAGACCACGTCTAGACTCCAAAAGCCCGTGACAGCGGCAGGCCACCCCCCGGCGTCTCCCCTTCTGAAGGATCGTTTGCAAGTTTGCTCCTGCTGCTCCCTCTCCCAGAGAGCCGCCCGCGAGCCTGAAGTTCTACTGCAGCACGGCCACCTCTGCCCGGTCGTGGCCAGTTCACGCGTGGGATGGATGGTTCCTCCTACGGCACCCAGGCTGGCACCCAGGCTGGCACCCAGGCTGGCCCCCGGGACCACTGCTCACCCTGCCGGGTGGCTCTAACAAGGACAGGCAGCACTCGGGGCCTTGGCAGCTGGGTCGCGCTGAGCGGGTGCTCACCAAGCCCTCACTCAGGCCCCTCCGGGACCCTCCAGGCTCTGCCGCTCCTGCTGCAGCTGCACCAGGTTTCTCCTTCTCAGCTTGTTGGATTCTTCAGACCTGAGGCTTCTCCGGGGTGTGTGTGTGTGTGGGGGGGTCCTGTGTGCTATAGGGGTTTTGGTGGCCCCATTCTGTTTGGTACACCAGACCCTCAGATACTTCCCCAAGTATTGCCAGATTTCCCCGGGTGACACCGGCCTGCTGAGAGCTGAGAACCACTGCTGAGAACCACTGCTCTACACGTTCAGGATCAACGCACGTGAAGATGATCAACGCCATCGCCTCGCCATCCTCCTCCTTCCCCGGCCCTGAGTGTGGAGCATTCCCACTGCTCTACATGTTCAGGAAGGACGGACATGAAGTTGAGCCTCGCCATCCTCCTCCTTCCCCGGCCCTGAGTGTGGTGCATTCGAGTCTGTAGTTGAGACTCTCAAAACTGCTTAGGCTTTCTTATGATCTTTTTTTTTTCCAGAAAAGATGAATTTCAATAAATGCAGTCCTGATTTTTCTGATGTCATTTCTTCCTGATAAACTTCTACACTTTCAGCTCAAAGAGCGAGGGTGGCGTGTCAGGCATTGCCCCATTTCGCTTGCCTGTGGTCTGTAGCAGCAGACAGGTGGCGCACACAGATGGTCAGAGCTCCTATGTTCCAGTGTCATGCCAAGAGTCAATGTACAAAGATTTTGAAGACACTTCATGAGGTTTCTGAGAAGTGCAGCATGGAGAATATGAACCCAACGCCACGCACAGTGGCTCATGCTGTGATCCCAGCACCTCAGGAGGCCGTGGCAGGAGGATCATGAGTTCAAGGCCAGTCTCAAAAACATGCAAGGCCCTAAACAACTTAGCAAGACCCTGTCTCAAAATAACAAGTAAAAACGGCTGGGGTGTGTGGCTCCTTGGTTAAGCACCCCTGGGTTCAATCCCTGGTATCAATAATAATGATAATAATATAAACACAACAAGAATGCCTTAATTTATGTATATGATTTTAGGGTTTCCCAACGTATCATGTCATTTAATTTCCATGCAGCTGCCCACATTTTGAGCCTTTAAAGTCCGTCTGTCCATTCATGCGCTGTTCTACCATCCGCCCATCTGTCCACTGCTCATCCGTTGGCTCGTTCATTCACGTACCCATTCACCTGCTTTTCCGATCTTCATTCAGTCTTCAGTGTGTGCTGAGCTCTGCAGGAAAACGCTGTGCTGGGCACGCCGGGGAAAAGAGTAGGATCCCCGCATGGAACACACTAGCTCGTCAAGACAGCATTGGCCTTGGCTGACAGAAGCATGCACCTTGCTCCGGTCTGCCTGCAAGTGAGCGCAGAGGCCTTCATGAGCAAGCCCAGTGCGTTTCCTACCGCCACGCAGAGACTGGAAAAGCCCTTCGTGGTCAGCAGGACGGCGAATGGGACAACAGAGAAAGGGCCACACGTTAGCTCCCCCTGCTCTGGGAAATGGGGTCAATATTTTGAAAGAATCTATCGTTTATCATACAAAATTTTATTGAGTGCTATGTATTTAAAAAATTTTTTTTGTAGTGGTAGATGGCCAATACCTTTATTTTATCTGTTTGATTTTATTTTTAGATATTTATTTATTTGCTTTAGTTGTATACAATGCGTTTATTTTTATTTGGTGCTGAGGATCAAACCCGGGCCGCGCACGAGCTAGGCGAGCGCTCTACCGCTGAGCCACAACCCAGCCCTATCTGTTTGTTTTTGTGTAGTGCTAAGGATCGAACCCAGCGCCTCACACGTGCTAGGCAAGTGCTCTGGCACTGAGCCCCAGCCCAGCCCGAGTTCTATGTGTTTTAACATCACACATGCACACACACACACACACACACACACACACGTGCGCGTGTGCACGTGTTCCGTCTGCAGGAGCCAGGCAGCCTGTCAGCACGCTGAGCTGCGCCTTGCTGGTCGGGGTTCCCAGGATCTCTGTGCACAGCACACTCTGTCAAACGCCCGGCAAGTGAATGCCCGACTGCTCCAGGGACCCAGGGGCCAAGGGCGAGGGGCAAGGGGCGAGGGGCAGAGGCTTCCTGCCTTCCAGGAGTGTTTGCTTGGCGCTGCCACCTAGCGGTGCAGTCTAGACCGGGGCATGAAGCCGGGGCGCGGCCCGGACAGAGGAGGAGCAGCTTTGCCAGGCAGTTGGGCAGAGCGGGAATGACGCCCAAGGAGGGCCAGGCTGTGCTTTGAGCTGGGGGTCCAGAGGGATCCTGCTCTGAGCCCCGCAGACAGCACAGGCTCCTTGACAGGTCCAAGCCCCAGGGGAAGAAGAGAGCCGGGGACGGAGCAGGAGCAGCTTGGGAACCTGGGAAGGGTACGGACCATTGGCAACGCATTTGGAAGAGCTGGGGTGGCGGCGGGGCCCCTGCCGGCTGGGAAGCCTGGGAGACCGGGAAACTGATGTCGCAGGCAGAAAGGCTCAGTGACAGCCGGCCCCAGGGCCGCGCGAGCTGGGAACACGTGGGATAAAGCAGGCAGGCTGCGTGAGGGCCTCTCCCGGGCGCTGTCAGATGCCTGATGCCTCCTCTCAACATAGGTAGGCCAGTAGATGCCCTTCCCCGCCAGCAGAAGGCCAGGGACCTGGCCCTCCCGAGAGTGAAGCAGGAGCCTGCAGCACCACACTGACACAGGAGAACGTGTTCAGCTCCTTGCTTGCTTGGCCCTCAGAACAGCGCTGTCAGGCCTGTGAGTCCAGACGAGAAGACGAACAGTCAGACCGGACAGATAAACAGATCTGAAGATACTGATGTGAAGGTCCCCACCTGGCAGGAACAGCAAGCCTCCTCACAGTCAGCCCCGCGAGCATGGCACCCACCCGCGTGCCTGGAGCTTCCATTTGGCCTCGTCGAGCTTCCTTCTCACCCATGAGCTAAGAGTCAAGGGTCATCAGACATGTGAGCACAGGCTGCAGCATGACGTGAAGAGAGGGCAGCACACACAGTAAGACATTGACCTGCACAGATCAGATCACACAAGCAACCAACTCTGTGGAAGCCATCACTGACATCTTTAAAGAAACAAGAGATGGCATTACATCCAAGAAACAAGAACAGAAGGCCATGAAAAGAGATCACTCAGAGAACAAAACTGAAAGTAAATAAATGATGGCAGAAATAAAAAGCTCAGAGTATTGGATGATAAAGTGGAGAGTAAACCTCTTAGAAGATAGAGCAAAACCTCAAAGAAATAGAAAATAGAGATAAGAATTTAGAAATAGAAAAAGATAATCTTACAGCAGTAGTTGAGGAAGTTCAGTGTCCAAATAATAGCAGTTCTATCCTCAGCATCACATGAAAATAAATAATAGATCCAAATAATAGCAGTTCTAGAAGGAGGTAAGAGGGAAAAAAGAGGTTGAAGTAATCAATAATTTCCGAAGATTTGTAGGATATGAGTTTCCAAATTGAAGAAGTCAAGTGCCCAGAACAGGGGTGAATGTGTGTCCCTCCCTACCAGTGCACGCACTGTGGAGTCCAGAGCGTGACAGAAAAGCAAGGCCACATGCAGAGGACCAGAGCCTTCACTTTCTCCACGGCGACCTGGGAAATGGGGGGACTTCCCATCTGGGATGCAGGTGTTTCCTGCTGGACTTCTTCATCTGTCAAGATCTCAAACGAAAATGAGGTAAAATGAGGATCATTTTAAGACACACCAGATTCTTCACCTCAAATGTATACCTCACCAGAAAGCCGCTGAAGGAAGCAGCACTGCCAAAGAGAGAGAGAGTGGACCAGGGAAGAAGGAAACACGTGGCCCAGGAAATAAGAGAGAAATCCTCAGTCCGCAGGATGGTGAGGCCAGGAGGTTCTCCATCCCTGGGAGGTTCTGGGGAGGTCCCTCGAGCAGGCCTGGGGGTGCTGCGGGATCAGAGGCGCGTCGGGCTGCAGCTGGCGTGAGTACACAGAAAACGAGGGGAGACGGAGACCGTGTGGGGAAGGCCGAGCGATCGTGGCATCGTGCAGTGCCTGTGCACAACGCTCGCGTGGTCTCAGCAACGTGAGAGTGACTTAATGTGAGAGTGGCACTGTCACGTCAGGAGGACCGGCAGAGGAAGAAAGAAAGCTGATTCACTCTTTTTTTTTTTTTAATATTTATTTATTTGTTTTAGTTGTACACAATGACTTTTATTCTTACATGGTGCTGAGGATCGAGCCTGGCCGCACATGTGCTCGGCGAGCGCTCTACCGCCGAGCCACAACCCCAGCCCCCGAGAAATCTGATTCGCTCTTTCATGAAGGTGTTCAGCAAATCATGCCTGAGATGAAACTCCCAGAAGTAGCACTCCAACCCCTTTATTCAGACCCGTGGGGATGAGCACCTGAAGAGGGAGAAGTAAGACCACTGTGTCTGAGGAGGGTGAGGGCCGGGGCAGGGAGCCCTGTGCACAGTGCTGGAGGAGAGGGGCTCCAGCCTTCAGCGACACACACACTCAGTGTTTTCAAGAATTGGAGGCGAAGGACAGAACTGATTGGAGTTTACCAAGAAGGTAAGAGGGAGGGGCTCCACTCACGACCACAAGAAGGGGCCACCTGGTGTGTGCAGGAGACTAGTGTTCTTATGGGAGTGGGAGCGTGTGTGTGTGTGTGTGTGTGTGTGTGTGTGTGTGTGTGTGTGTAAGAGGTGAGAAGAGGTAGTGAGGGATGGGGTTGTGGAAGTGGACAGAGGCCTCCAGAGGACCTTGTGTTCTATTCTCAGGAATCTGGACTTTATCCACTAAGACTGGGAAGGTCATTGCCGAGGGACCCTGGTGCCATCCTAGTTGACAAGGGCCTTCCTGCTGGTGATACGGTGCAGACGTTAAAGAGGCAAGATGGGTGGGAGGCCGCAGGTGGTTCTGACCAGGAGAACAGGCGGAGCAGCCCTTGCGAGGAGCGCACACTGCATCTGAGGCCGTCTGGACGGAGAGTCGGGCTGGGCATGGAAGTCACAATAGGAAATCGGGTTGAGAAAAAGCAGGAGGAAAGTGGGATGCGTGAGAATTGACACGGGCGGGCAACAGGGTCAGTTGGGACCTGACCCAGCAAGAAGATGAGCCCCACGCGGGCAGGGCTGCCTTCCTCCTGCTCGCTGCTGCTCACCGGCACGGAGCAGGCGCCGTGGCGCACAAGGGGCGTATGGCCCCACGTCCTTCTCCTTACTCCAGGAGGCCAGAGGGAGACCTCCTGGTACCCTCGGGAGCAAGCTCGTAAGGACAGCAGAGTGTGAGATGGACAGGACTCGGGTGCTGCCCACCAGCCCCCGCCACAGGGCACCGGGCTGAGCCCAGCAGAGCGCCCCCCACCCACCCCACGAGGCTTTCCAGGCAAACCGCCTTTCCAACCAGAACAATGTGTTCATGGGGCTCGTGGACAAGGCCAGGGGCTCAGCCCCCCTTCCTTCTCCTGTCCACGTGTCCCCCAGGCACGGCCAGCACGGTGGGCCACCACAGCACGCCAGTGCCTGCCCAGATCCGAGCAGCACCGTGCCTAGTTTTCAAGCAGGACGTCCCTGTGCTGACTAGACGAGCTCACCCATCTGCCTCTGGCCACATCTGTCCCCATGCTCACGGGGCAGGGCCAGGCCTGACCGCCCCTGCCCTCGGGGCCCAGGCCCACCCCAGGGCCTGCCTGCTCGTCCCACTGGGCTCTTCTCCAGCTGCAGGGTGGAAGTCGGGCACAGCCCTGGGCACAGAGCAGACACGCCTCTGCACGAGGCCTGCCTCAGGGAGGCCTCCTGTGCCCGTGTGGACACCCAGACGCGTCTTCAGAGGCACACGGACCTGCCCACCTATGTCTCCAGTGCACTCCTCCTGGGACCTGCATGCCTGAGGCCTCTGCTCCCTCGGGCCTCATGGTCCTGGTGCAGGAAGGCTTTCCCGGCCTCTGCCGAGCGCGGCTGAGCCTCCACCTCCTCTGCCACGCTGATGATCTAGCCAGCTTGAAAGGTGTGAGAGGCCGACTCCAGGGGCCGCCTGCCCCGCGCCAGGCCTGCCCACACCACAGGCTGTGCTTCCCTTGCCCTCAGCTCTGCGTGGCGAAGGTGGCCTGCTGTGCTGCTCTCCCTGGGCTCCACAGTCTCTGTCCTCCACCAGAGGACTCCAGGCCAGGACGTCTGCGTGCCCACCTGGCCTCCCTCCCCAAGCCCCCTGGTGCCCGCGGAGCTCTGCAGGGGAGCTCCATGGACCCCGCACTGCGGTGCCCATCAGCTGACTCTGCCAGGGCCGCCCGCGATCATCATCATGGCCCTGCGTGACGGTCCCACCTGCAGCCCACCGTCATCCCGGGACATGCTGCCAAGCCCGACCAGGGCAGGGCCGTGGAGAGAACCCTCCAGAAGGTCCGGATCGTCACACTGCGCCACCTAGGGCCAGTAGCTCAGGCCCTCCATGGAATCGCCCCGCCTCAGAGTCCACGACCCTGACGGTCGGTGTCACTACAGAGCAGCCCACCCCAAACCCACAGCTAAGGATCTAGTGTTCTCACCACGACGGGTGAGCCCTGGGCTCCCTGAGTGGCCAGGTGTGCAGGGCCGGCTGGACGGCTTTGTCCTTCTCCACACGGGCTCAGCCCCCCGCAGGCCAGGCCAGCGTTGCAGCAGTGCTCGAGGGCCGCACGCCCAGGGCACAGAGACGGTGCCGTGGAGCCTCTCAGGGCACCAGCAGGAGCTGCAATGTCACTGCCCAAGATCCTGTTGGCCAAGGAGGTCAAAGGCCAGCAACATGCGAAGGCGGGCAGGCCCTGCCCCTGGAAGGAGGGACAGGGCTTCACACACCAGAACGGAAGGAAGTCTACCCTGACCAACAGCTCCGTCGCTTCTCTGGGCCTCTGACCGAGTTCACATGTCCCTGAGCCCTGACCACGCTCTGGGGGAAGTGGGTCTGTGACACAGAGGTGACAGAGGACCAGACTCGTCCCCCTGAGGACTTGCAGAGTGGCTGGGAGTAACAGAGAGACCAGAGCCCAGAGGAGCAGGATGCCTGGGCACAGAGGACACTCATCCTGGGCTGGATGTGGCGGGGCGGGGACCAGGGCCACACCGTGAGCGGTGCTGGGAGCAGGGCGAGGGGAAGAAGCCGCGTGAAGGGAGGCTGCGGGCAGGTCCTGTGGTGCCCAGCCAGGGCGGTGGCGGGGCCCGTACCCAGGCTGGCTGGTGGGGGGGGGGTTGCAGCCAGTGACTGAGCCCGCGTCTTGGGGCCACGGCACGGCGGTGGACGTGGCTACTGTCACCAGGAGGCAGGGCCCGAGGACAGGCCCCAGGGCAGGCAGGGCAGTGGAGCACAGGCACACGGTGGGCCTGGAACTAACTCCCAACAACCAGCTGACTCTGAGGGTCAGGATGGCCAGGCCCAGGAAGGGACGTGGTCCTGGGTGGGCCAGGGGACGGAAGGAAACACCACCTGGCCATCTAGTCACGGAGGAGACCCAGCACAGGCCAGGGCTGCCCTCCACCCTGAGCCAGCAGGCCGTGGCTGCAGCTGCTGCTTCCTCTGTGAGCCAAGGGGGACTCTGGAGGTACGTGGCCCCCTTATTTTAGAGAATTTATTCTCTTGTACCAACTGAAAATCTCTGCCTTCAAAGTAATTAGTAAAGGAGAACCAACACAGAAGAACGGTCAGCTGCTGACCACAGGAAGACGCCCCCTTCATGTGCCAGGGTCGCTGAGGGGACCGAGGGGGAGGGGACTTTGGGAAAGCCTCTGGCAGGTGGTGGACGCTCAGTGCCGCAGCTGCGTCTCCTGCCTTTGGGGTCGCTGTCGATAAAGCCGAGGAGGACCCCTTCGGGATGGACGGGCCCCCAGAGATAGAAGTGGGGCTGGCGTTCAGCAGAGCGCTCCGGTCTGGAAGACGGAGGTCCCCCAGTCACCAGGAGAGACCGGTGTGCGGGGACCTGGTTGGAGGGGTGCTGGACTGACCCTGTATCCCCTGATTAGAGGCTCTTGCCAGTCCATTCTCAGAGTCCCCTGTGGCCTCCTGTCTCCAGGTGACTCTAAGGGCACGTGGAGTCTGCCACAGAGCCAGGCAAGGGCTCTGTTCCAAGGTTCACGATCGTAGTCATGTCAGCAAAGTCCCCTCGCCATGCCACAGAGCATGTTTAGTGCCTGCCCACGAGGGCAAAGACATCGCTGGGCCCTCCCACTGGCCGCATAGTCTGAGGGAGCAGCTCGCGTGGACCCCGGGAAGGCTAAGTCATACATCAGACAGACGGGTGTGGTGACCTGTGTGGTCCCCGTGTGCTGCCCATGACCAGCCCCGCCACTGAGGTGGAGACTTCCTGCTCCTGCCGTGGTCCCCTGCCGCCTGCCCACACATCACCTGCACCAGGTGGCCGAGAGCCCTGGAGGGCTGAGGACCGCCTGCAAACCCGCGACCTGAGAGCCCACGTCAGACAGTCCACCCGCCCAGGAGTGGCCAGACGCTGCTCCTTCCCACTCCAGCAGGCTTGGAAAGCCACAGAGTGACTGCCACCCACGTGGTGCCAGCTCCTGGGATCCCACCACGTGCCAGGCAGGGGCAGATGCAGGAGAAGGGGCAGGCCGCTGTGGCCCCCAGGCTCCATCACCCCCCCTGCTTCCTCAGTCCCACAGGTGTGGCTGCTGCCACGCAGGGCCACTGTCAGCCACAGCCCGAGACACTCGCGTCCTGGAGGTGACGCTGTCTGGAGACTGGACAGGGCGCAGCTGGCCTCGCCCTGCTCTAGCCAGGGCCAGCAGTGGGCCCAGGCCCCGTCCCACGGCTCTCAGCTGACCAGCGCGGAGCTGCCCACCGCCCAGCCTCCACCCCGCCAAGAAAGCCACCCTCTAAGGCACGGTCCCCCTCCACACGGAGAGTCAGGGCACAGGCGAGTGGACGTGGAGTACGGACAGCAATGGCTGTTCCAAGGACAGCGAGGCCACGAGACCCCACGGCGTCACCTTTCCTCAGCTCTGCTCAGCTGAAGGCCCATGCGCTTCACAGCCGTAAAGAGACCCCCAGGCTGTGGGCACCCAGGGTGGTCCACACCCACTCTCAGTTGGGAAGAGGCTCGCGAGCCCTTCCCTGCCGCCTGCCGCCTGCCGCCTGGGACCTTCCCAGAATGGGGTTCTCAGCGGTCTCTTCTGCACGCCCCCCGGGCTCACTGGCCCAGGAGAGCTGGCCAGCAGGAGGGCAGCAGCAGAGGAGCAGAGGCCAGCTCCCGCGGCGAGGCGTTCACAGGTTGGTTTGGGAGAGGGAGGAGGGAGGAGGGACAGCGGCGTCACCTGCACCTGGACTGCACTCGGGGAGCAGAGCCACCAGCAGACACCGCCAGGGCCGCCATCGACACCCGGCCACGCGGGACAAGACCCGCAGCCCCCACGGCAGCAGCAAGGGCACCGCTGGCCACCCCGGCCGGACGCGTAGTGCGAGGAGAGCCGGCGGAGCTGGGCCAGCTGCAGCCACGCAGGCGCGGCCAGGCCCCCCCCCACCCCAGGCCTGGAGCCGGGCTCTGAGAGCAGCAGAGCGGTCCTGCTCGTCTTCAGGGACGATGCACAGAACCCAGGCTGCAGGGGACGAGAGGAGGGACGGAGGAAGGGGGACTGCCCGGAGGGAGCTGCGTGAGGACCGGCAGGGAACACGGAGGGCGGCGCGGCCAGCGGCAGGACTGCAGGAGCAGGCGGAGCCCGACGGGCAGGGCGGGCGCGCACTCCAGCTCGGGGTCCGTGGCAAGCAGAGGGTGCGCGGAGACCCCGGGTGACCACACGCCGCGAGCCGCACGCACCGGGGAGGCTCCCCAGCAGGCGCCAGAGCACTGGGTGTTCCAGGTGGACTGTGCGTCAGACGGCCAGAGCCCGTCCCCAGACCGTCCCCGAGGCACGTGAACCAGAGCCTGCGGAGCGGGGCCGGTTCTGAGGATGAGGCGGGTGCAGCCTTCGGTGCAGGACTCTGCCAGACAAGGGCACTCAGAGACAGGAGGCCTGGCTGGCCACCACGCGCCTGGGACCCGATGGGGGACCCCGCAGGGGCACTCCTGGTGCAGCAGCTCCACCTCTAGTGGGCAGGACGTAGAAGAACCCCCGGGTCACCGGGACTACCCTCTGGCGGTGAAGCCCCAGGCTCTACCCAAAATGCTTCAGAGCATTGCTGGTGAGGGGGACGGTCCTCCCTGGTCTTGCCTGGTCGAGAGCTCGTCCGGAGCTGGGCAGAGAACTACAGCGCAGCCCAGATCTTAGAAACACCAGGTGCGGCCCCCAGAGAAACTAGACCAAGTTCACACGTTTCAAGTCCCGAGCGTGAAAATACACATGCATCTAGAGACAGAGAAAGGCAAAGGAAGTGTTGAGGAGTAACAGTGAGAACTGGTTGGAAAGTCTGGGGGACGGACAGAAACCAGAAATGTACTTAAGCACTTCACAAGGGCCAGGCGCTGGGGCCCGCGCCTATGATCCCAGCAACTCCGGAGGCCAGGGCAGGAGGATTGCAAGTTCCAGGCCAGCGTGAGCAATTTGGGGACACCCTTTCTCAAAATAAAGGAGCAGGGATATGGCTCAGTAGTAGACCACCCCTGGGTTCAAGCACCTCTGAGTTCAAAAACAACAACACTCCACAAGGGACCTGTGCCCCAAATGAAGAATCAACAGCCAGTGCTTCCCCAGCCAGCAGTGTGGGTATCTTGCAAAGAGCAAAGCCTCACCCGACTCGCACTCCTGTCGTCCACCTCATCTGGAACCTGAGCAGCCGGGGAAGAGGCGAAACTGCTGTGATTTTCAACAGGAAGATTTTCTCCTCTGCCCCTCTCTCAAACAGCAAATAATAAACAGCAAAGAAATGTGAACTGTGGTGTCAAGTTTGATGGTCAGCAGCAAAACAACACTATTATTAATAGGATCAATGGCATTTCTATACACCAGCAATAACGAAAAATCTGATCAGAATGACCACACGACATGAAAAGAAAATAAACATGACGAAAGAGACTCTTTATCCAGCAATGTGTTCACTGAGGAAACAAATGACACAAAATCACATTCTATCCCTAGATGGGCACTTGCCACATAGTGTAAGGGTGCCAGTTCACCCCCAATTAACCAGCAAGCCAAATGAAATCCCCAGAAAAGTCCACCAGCATGGTTTTGTGAACTTCACCAACGTATATGAAGCGGGATGTGGAAGTTCACACGGGCAAGGCTCGAGCGACTGCTGAGGCTGAAAGGCGGGGAACGGCTGGCCAGTTCAACGCCAGAGCACAAGGCAGAGTCAGCAGAGCAGGCAAAGACAGACCCAACCTGTGTCACCCTTGAATGTGATACCACATGCATTTCAAGCCAGTGGAGACAGACCGAGTCATTCCATAAATTCTGCTGGAATGATCGCCCAACTGTAAACAAAGAAATGAACCCAACAGGTACTACACCACACATCCATGTAAACTCCAGATGAACCACTACAACAGCAAAGCCATAAGAAAACTAAGGGGAAATATTTTATGCATACATATCGGGTGTGGAGATGAATTTTTGTAAACATTATATCAACGTTGAAATGCTAAGGAAAAATCTGATAGATTTGGCAACCTGAAATTTTCATACCATTTTCATGTTAAAAAATAGGAGAAAATTATAAATTGGGGGAAATGCTTAAAACATGCAGTACCCAAAGGCTATGAATTATCTCAATATGTAAAGAGCACTTGCAAATCAATAGAACAAATGTATCTCCATGGAAGAAAGGACTATGGATGCAAACAGGCAATTCAGAAAAGACTAATAAGCAGCCAGTCCCCATGAGAGGGCTGTCCAACCTCTCTGGTGGCCAAGAGAACACAACCTAAACCAGCTGCTCTTCTTCAAATGGTCGAAAAAGCAAATTTCCAAAAAAACAAAACTAAACAAAACACTCAGGTTGTCAACTGCTGATAGGAATTAAGCCTGGTTCCCATACCTCGCTGATGAGCGTGTCCGTTGTGTGAAATCTCAGAAGAGAAGACCTTCCAGGTCTCGGGTGCGTCCTCAACCTTGACCTCCTTTGGATCAGCAATTCCAACTCCTGACTTTTCCCCTGAGGAAACAATCAGACAGACATGCACTAAGATTTGGACCACCAAGAATGCAAAGTTTTAATATCAAACCCGGGGAAAACAATGGCGTGCTCATCAGGACGATTGTTTTAAATGAGTCAGTTTACATAAAGGGTGCCCGTGTGAATCCAAGGTCCTGTGAATCCAAGGTCCTGTGCGTTTGTTCACTCTTTCAATTAAAATCGTCTCCTTCAACATGGTTTAAGCAAAGAACATGGCAGCAGCCCTACAGAAGCATCAGGACCCAGGACGTCTGAGACGCATGGCTAGACCTGAGATCTGCAGAGGAAGACCTCCCCTCCCAGTTTGCGTTGCGGGCATGGTGCAGGGCACCTGGGCCTCCACCTGTCTGTCCGCCTGCATCTGCTACAGCTCACTCTTCAGACGAGGTATGGGAGCCTTCCTGGCAAAGCAGCCCACGGAGGGGGGTCTGCAGGTGCAGGCGGGGTGTGCTTTAGCAGTGGTGGCCGAGTCATGCTGAACGCATTGGGCACAGCCCCACGCAGATGGCAGTGTCCGGGCAGGGGGCCACGAGAGTCCTGGCGCCCACGGGGCAGGGGGGCCTTCAGGTGATGGTGGGGCGCCTGCTTGCAGGGCTCCTCCGCCGAGCCAGTCAAAGCCCAAGGTGGCACCCAGAGGTCTTCTGCTGAGCCGGGGCTGAGGTCGGGCTGCTCGGAGCCCCTCTGGCTCGTTCCCAGTGCAGGGGCACGTAGGTCCTTCCAGCCTGTCTGGAGAGAGCTGAGGCCCTCACCGCACCTGCAGGACCTCGGTGGCCTAGTTTATCCAGCGTGCTGATCTTGGGCTGCGTACTTTTCCCGTGTTTGCTGGTTTGGGGATTTAAGATGATCCTTCTTCATGGTTTCCTACCACGTTTCTCCCATGTTCTTCCTCTGGGTCCAGCCCTGGTCCAGCCCTTCCACATTGGCTCAGTGGGGACTGGGCCTCCGTCCTTGGATCTGGAGCCCAGGGTGGCCTCCTTACCTCCGCGGAGGTCCTCAACACCTGGCGGCTGCCGCTGAGCGCTCCTTGGAGCAGGTGCCCGGTGGACCCCAGGCTCACTGCAGGGCGGAGTTTCCCCTCTGGTTTTAAAAACGATGAAAATGGCAAAAGCACTGCTCTTGTTCTATGTTTTAACATCAAACTGCCACATGTGGGGTCAACCGTGGTGGCTGCGGCTCCCCAGCGGCGGGGTCAGTGCGGATTTCTGGTTCACACATTTCCTCCTGCACCACGGGGACCTGGGCGCGGCTCCTCCCCTTGGCTGTGGCTGAGAGTCTGCCCTTTCTGCTCTCAGCACAAACTCGAGCATTCCAAGATGCCCAGATCCTCCCTCATCCACGCGGAGGACGCAGTTCAGTGCTCTGGGAAACAGACGCCAGCCCCGCCAGCACGGCTCCCTGTGTCCCCCCGAGGCTCCCTGTGTCCCCGGCACGGCTCCCTGTGTCCCCGACGGCACGGCATCCCCAGCCTTGGCGGTGGAACCACAGCCTCTCCCGCTGAGCTCTCCTGAGGACCTGGGAGGCCCTGGCCATTCTACATTGACACTTGGTGCTTTTTTCCTGGAGGGGAATCTGCACTGCGCAGGCCCCAGGCCTCCCAACCTCAACCACCTCTGTCCACGCAAGGCCAGGGATGATCACACGCGCTCAGATCTGGGCCCAGGCAACGCCCTGAGGCCTCGCCGACCCGAGGCTGCCTGTGCTCGGCCAGGTGCGGCAGTGGCTGGGCGGCTCAGTGATCGGGCCGGCTGTGGGCACAGCTGGTCTTCAGCTGCACCTGGACTTCTGTGACACGCCGTCTGTAAGCCACATGCTGCTAGGGCGCAGGGGGCAGCGCCTGGGTCCTGGCGTGGACAGTGCTCACTCACCGCGCTGCTTCCCTACCTCCCTTCCTCGGGAGCGAGGCGGGCACTGGCCGGCCTCCCTCCCTTTCTGGTCGCTAGATTCTCCTGAAGAGTCTCCCTCCCATCCTGCAGCTACAGGACGAAGCCAGTGACCAGAGGCGCGTGTGGTGGCCAGCAGCCCAGGCGGTCGAAGGTCGGCCTCCATGGCCCACAGCAGCCCTGGTCAGGGGGCAGGTTCCGAGCTCCCGACTCTGAGCTCTCATCTCTCGGCTTCTTCTGGTCTGAGAGGAGGACAGGGGCTCACGGAGCCATGCCCAGGCCTTGGGCTGCCGCTTGGCTCCTACCACCCCAGGGGCTGGGGTAGAGAGGATCTGAGTGCCGGTGCCCCGGGGACCCCGCTGTGGGCCAGGGAAGGGGCCGTGCTGGGAACAGTGGCCCTGGGCGGAGAGCCTCCCTGGAAAGGCTGCCCCAGAAGCCATTTCCCGTGGAGGCGGCCTTCTCTGGAGGTCCTGAAGGCCGACCGCTGCGTCTGCCAGAGCAGGGGCTTTCGCTGGCTCACTTCATGCGTGTTCCAGAGGCACTGGCTCTGCTTTCTGGATCCTGCTCTATTTCAGGCCTCTGTCAAACTCCTAGCACTAGTTCACCCACTCCCTCCGCCACACGGTCGACACGGGCCCTGTCGTGGTAGTCGAGGAAACGGGTCCAGAGAGGTCAGCGGCTGCTCAGCACCAGCCAGCAGCAGCATCAGACCTGGACAGAGCTGGGCGCAGCTCCTCGGTAGAGCGCTCGCCTAGATGCCGAGGGCCCCGGTCCATCCCCAGAGACCTGCCCCTCCACCCCGGTGACTGCTGGGACTCTGGTGTCATAGGAAGAAGTGCATGCCTTCAATTCCTTAAAATCTAAATCTAAAATGTCGTATCCATCGTGGCCTGCACGTCACGGTCTGTCCCGAGGAGGCCTGACTTGCACCAGGGTGGGGTGAGGCCTACCTGCAGGGGCTACAAGCATTGTCAGCAGTCCAGCGCCCACCGGCCTCCCAGGCTGAACATGCGTCTCCAGGGTCACGTCCCAGGCTTCTCGAGACCAGGCTCTGTCTGGGGACCGCCTGCCCCAGAGCTGGGGGGCGGCCCCAGCAGCCATCACACCAGTGCCCCGGCCTGGCTGCACCTGCACCTTCCTGCTCGAGCTCTTACACATTGTGGACACTGCACTGTCCACGTGTTATCATGTTCTATTTGACTTTTTCTTTCTTCTCTCTTTTTTTTGGGGGGGAGGACACCGGGATTGAACCCAGGGGTGCTTAACCACTGAGCCACATCCCCAGCCCTTTTATTTTTTTATTTTGAGACAGAGTCCCACTAAGTTTCTTAGAGCCTTGCTAAGTTGCGGAGGCTTGAAATTGAGATCCTCCTGCCTCAGCCTCCTGAGCCACTGGGATCACAGGCTTTATTGTTACTTTTTAATTATGACATTAATTTACTATTACAGGGTGAAATGCAAAGACAAAAAGATGGAAAAGACACCAGTGATCCAATTCTCTCTGACCCACGCACCACCTTGTCAGTTTGTGCACTGTTCTCTATGTCAGTGTGTGTTTCACACAATCGAGATGATCCATTATCTAAACCAACGTCTCCTGCTTTTTCGCGTCTACCACCAGCTTCTCCTCACTGAGAACAGTGCCAACGCACCTCTTCCTGGGCGCCGTGTTGGGCGGGTTTGCCACGTCCCTGAATCCCGGGTATCGTGTGGCCCTCCGAGGCCACTGGTCCTCAGCCAGGCTCCTCCCCAGTTCACACCTGGCTGCGAAACCCTGCACGAGTGTCCTCCTCCCCCCATGTTACTGCTTGGGGACAATTTCCAGAATAGGAGAGAGCCAGCTCAAGGGTGCTGATGTCCTGGGCGTGCTGGTGAGTGTTGCCAGATGGCTCTCGAGGACCGCAGAGCTGCTTTTCAGCTCCGTGGACCTGGCAGCGGACCCTACGCTCCTCCAGGGGTGTTTGCTGCTTTGGTTAAGAAGAGCCGACCCCCACCTCCTGCTGCGCTCCCTCGCAGACGCCCGCTGGAGCGACGCCCTTTCTGTGCCCCCACTTTCCTGTTTCTGTGGGTGGGCTGCATCTGCGCGAGCAGCGTGCCCTCCGCCCAAGACCCTCACACGCTCTTGTGACTTCCACCCTCGTTTGGTGAAGTGGAAAACACCACGTAGATGTTAACATGCCTGAACCAGTCTTCCTGCCTGCGGCCTGGAGTCCCTGAGGAAGCACAGAGACCTGGGAGGTGCCGGGGTGGTTCCTCAATCCTGCAGCAGCTCTGTGGGTGGAGGGTTTAACGCATGCCAGGTGGTATACTAGGAAAGGTGCTGCTCGTTTAATGCTTCCTGGGACAATGCCCTGAGTCTGAAGTCCCAGGACTAGATGATCTTCACAATCTGTATCTTCCAGATTTGGGGAAGGTGATCCTGCCAAATACCACACCCCACACAGCACACCAGGGGGCTCAAGCAACAAGCCACCATCACGCCTGGCCACAGAGTCAAGTGTCTGAACTTTCATACTGAACAGATAAAGATTATATATATTATATACATGCCCTCAGATCTGCTGACCTCAGCATTTGCCACAAAACACGGCCAACAGGAGCACATAGGAGAATATCCATATTTCTATTTTCTGTTAAAAGTAATCACTC
This sequence comes from Tamias sibiricus, assembly GCA_025594165.1. Taxonomy (NCBI): domain Eukaryota; kingdom Metazoa; phylum Chordata; class Mammalia; order Rodentia; family Sciuridae; genus Tamias; species Tamias sibiricus. Next base: position 1,873,736 of record CM046663.1, read on the forward strand.
AGCTCACATAGAAACAGCACCCTGTCATTAGGAATTTAAATGAGTAGGGTCTACAGCACAGCTGGCTTTCACCACAGGGACTCCTACCCAGACTGACACACTGGCCACAGCTCTAGGAGGACCAGTGTCCAAGATTGCTCAAGCATCTATATGTATGAATTCACACGGAGCCCTAATCACCTTCTGCCACAGTCAAGGCTCAAGGAAAAGTCAACAATCTATCAAAAGGCCATTTTATACCCTTCTTAGCATGCTCCCCAGAGGTGACCATGACTCAACAAGAGGAGTGGACTAATTTGAGTTCAAATCTCACTTGACCATAGGAACAAAAATGTCCTTACAGACAAACAGAACATTTTAAAGAATGAAAAATTCAGTGATTGAAAATAGAAACTTTAACGGAAAGGTTAAGTGGCAGATTAGATAGAGCTGAAGAGAAAATTAGATGATTGGAAGACAGAGGATGCAGAATGGAACAGAGGGGAAAAAGAGAATGTAAATGCCAAGTCTAAGATCACATAGGGTTAATATAAGACCATATGAGAGAGATAATATGAGGAAACTGGTAAATTAAACAAAATTTAATATTATGTATGTGATTAGAAATTCAGCAAAAAAGAACAGAAAAAAATCAATATTTGGGGCTGGGGTTGTGGCTCAGCGGCAGAGTGCTGACCTAACACGTGCGAGGCCCTGAGTTCAATCCTCAGCACCAAGTAAAAATAAATAAATAAATAAAATAACTACAACTAAAAAATAAATATTAAAAAAAATCAACATTTATGAAGATAATGGCTGAAATTTTTCTATTATATTTTAGGGACATGAATTTTCATGTTTAAGGAGCCAAATACACCCTAATAGCTTATAAATATTCAAACTTAGTTACATCCTAGCAAATTTGAATACAGATCAATGGGAGACTTTTAAAAATGGGCAGGGAGGGAAAAAAAATGGGTTCACTGGACAGAAACAAGAATTAGAAGGACAGCCAGCTGCCCAGCGCAACAGAGGAAGGCAGAAGGCAGTGAAGTCATTTCTAGAAGGGCTGGAAAAAATAGGCATTGGCTTGACATTGTTAATTAGCTAAAGGGTTTTCCAAAAATGTTAAAATAAAGACATTTCAAAAAACAAAAAACAAAAAACAAAACATGACCAACTCTTATTAAAAGAAATTTTGTAAGATGAACTCTAGGAAGAAGGAAAGGAACTAGAAAAAACATTTGAGATTCAAGAAGGAATGTTTATCAAGCAAAATAGGAAATGTGTGAATAAGCATAAACAAACATTAGCTATGGAGATAACAACATGTAATTTGTGTGGTTAAAAATAACACCATAAAACTAAGGGACAGAAAAACTGCAACATGTAATTTTTAATAAAAGCATTCTACATTTCTCGCATTATTTGTAAAGGGGGTCAATATTAGCTGTAGACTCTTAAGTTAGATGGCTATAGCTTATTAATATTTTACAATAATAAATAACATCACAAAAATAGAATGCATTACTTCCAAATTGAGCTGGGAAATAATATAGGGAGAAAAAAATCTCAGTTTTTACCAAGGTAAGAACATAATGTGAAAGCGAGAAAGAGATCTGGGAAAGGCAGAACAGATAGAATTGTGAAATGAAATGATGGAAAGAAATACAAATATATCAGTACTCAAGATAAACATATAAACAAATTTCCTAACTAAGAGGTTAAGAGTACTTAGGTGTTAAATGCTGGCTGTATGCTGCTTATAAGAGACACAAAACATAACAGCATACACAGAAAAAAGCAAACACGTGGAAAATACAATTCAGACAAATAATTGAAGAAAGCTTATACAGATATTCATATTAGTGTCAATTGGAAAACAAGCATTAAGATAAAAGGCATTGTCAGAAATTTTTTTAAAGGTGGTAATGACATTGATAAAAGGCTCAATTCACCAAGAAATTATAACAGTTTGAGACATTTTTATATCTACTAACAGAGCTTCAAAATATTTAAAGCAGAAATTGATGAAATTATAAGAAAAAAGTCGTGAGTCTAGCATCATATGATGGATTGAAAACATCTTGGTATAGCTGGGGGCGGAGGTGCAGGCTACAGTCCCAGCTCCTCAGAGGCTGAGGCAGGAGGAGTATTGCTGAGCCAGGAGTTCAAGGCCAGCCTGGGCTGCTAGCAAGACCCCTGTATCTTAAACAACAAAACAAGAACAACTCTGTTAATAACTGATAGAACAAGTAGCAAAAATCAGTAAATGTAAAATATTTGAAGAGCACTATTTAAAAAGTCAATGTGATAAAAATATATAGAAGAATAGAATAAGTCTTCAAACATTCAATGTTTGAAAATATGTTCAGTGCTGAATATATACTAGGAAATAAATAAAATTGCAACACACTTGGATATAAACACATAATATAAACACATAGTTGCTGAGTGCAACACATTTTTTAGATTCTAAATCACAATTTTCTTTTTTTTGACTTTAGTATCTCTAAATTGGGCTATGCCTTAAAATTGGTAACTTCTTACAATTGCTATTTCCATTTTTCTATACTTTAGCATTTCTGAAATCTGAATGTATATTGTAATCAATAGTATTATCATCAGTTCAATATAATATGTAATATGTTAAGTTCAAAATCAATAACAAGAACTTAAAAACATAAGCTACATATTTGTAAAGAAATATTCTTCTGAAAACCCATGTATCAAAATAGCATTTATAATGGAAATTTTAAAATACTTAGGGATTAGTAATAAAAATACTGAAATAGTGGGCACTAAGAATTGCAGATTGCAGCCAGAGTCATGCTATAAAGCAAATTCATAGTTTTAAATTAATTATTATATTAGAAAAGAAAAAGCTATAAACTAATGAACTACCAGAATAACAGAATAATGAAGTAAAGGAGATGAAATAATAACAATATAATTAGGTGAAAATAAAGGCACAGGAGGAAGGTAAGCAAAGCCAAACTTTGATTCTTTGGAAACACTAAAAAACGAACAATTCTCTGAAGGACGATGAAGGTGGGAAGGGTGAAAGTCACATATACATTGCATAAATGAAACACATTCTGCAGTGGACACACAAGAGAAATTTTAAACATCATGAAAGTATCAGAAACAAATTTAAGGTAACCAATTTTTAAAAATGTAAAACTGCCAAGTTCACACATAAAACAAATCAACACTGACCTAAAAGGACTAAACGGTCTTGCAACCATTAAACACCTGAAACTGAGAATCAAAAACCTATTTTCAAAGAAAATGCAGGTGACTGTATAGGTGAGTTCAACTGAGCACGGTGTGATTTCCCCCCACAACTGTTCCAGAGAATATAGGAAGCATAAGCATTTCTCCAAGTCTTTATTGGTCCAGGTAACAAGATGGTGCCTAGTGTGCGAATGACAAGAAGCCAACCTCACACATGAGCAAGAGCACTCGTTAGCAACAGTGCAAAAATACCAAATTATAAGCACATGGGATCGATGTCCAAATGGAGTTCATTGTGGGATTCCCAGGTTGCCGTTGCACTGAGATTGTGTGACTGTAATCATCGTACTAACAGATCAGAACAGGGAACCGTGTTCCAGATACTGAGACTTCTACAGCTATAGTGATCAAGCTGGCGCAGCGTCGGCACAAGGAGTGACTGTTACATAGATCTTAAAATAGACCCACACACACAGGGGCAAGTCGGCTTCTGACAGAACTATCCTTGCAGACGAATGAAGAAAAACAGGGCACTGATAATCCAAAGAAACCAAGACCTGGGCTCCCTACCTCACACTCCACCGAAAACGAAGCACTAGTAGCTGATGCTCAAGAGCATTCTTTTCTAATTAGAAGAAAACACAGACTAACTTACTTGTAAATTTCAGGTAGAGAGGCGTTTTAAAGCCACACAACAAAAAGCACAAAACAGAGGAGAGACGAATGCATACAAGCACGTCAGTGGTCAGAACTTCTGTTCATGACGTCAACAGGCGAGTGACAAAGCAGTCACGGGCTGAGACGAGGGTGCTGTACACATAACCGTGCACGCAGTGCTTCTTGGTGGGTCGGGGAATGACCCCATGCGTGGAGAGGCAGCGAAGGCAGGAGCGGCACGGGAGGCGCAGGAGTGTGAGTGGCCCTGCACGAAGGCCGGTGCTGTGTGTGGTCCCCTTGAGCCGGGCATGCCTGTTCCCACCGCTGCAGAGCAGCCCGGACCCTGCTCTCTGCTGGGGAGTGGGTGCCGTGCCAGCGAGTCCCTTCAGCTGCCAAGGCTGCCGGGTCTAGCCCCGCCCCTCCTGGGCCTCCAACTGGGCACCTGCATGCACGGGAAGGCCCAGAGCCCACAGTCCAGCACTGGAGAGCCAAGAGCTGGACTGGCTGTAGCTCAGCAGCTCCATCAACAGAGTCCTGAAGACCTCAGAAAAGCCAACAGCAAGTGCAAGGGCGCGAAGCCCAGAGCCCCACCTCTGCAGAATGCCAGGAGAGGGGGCGCTAAGCAGCCCGAGGAACAGAAGCGTCTGGACAATGCAACTTGAGTGAGGGGCTGCACAGAGGACGGGCGTCTCCACGGGGCAACGAGGAGTCAGAGGGGCTGCACAGAGGACGGTTCTGTTCCTCTGAGGTCAGAAAACAACTAAAACCATCTCCTGTTCTATTAAGAATTATTTCTACTAAAATTATAAGGAGCAACAAAGACATGATTGGCACACAGACTCACAGGCGGGGCCGGAGGGCGTCCCTTGAGACTGGCCACGTTCCACAGTTTCTTTGTCTCCCCCAGGAGCCTGAATGAGCCATGGTGGCCACAGGGGAGGGACGGCCGCGTGCTAGAGGATAGTCAAGGCAATCCCCGACCCTCAGAAAGCCCAGGTGAGGCCGCGTCCTGAGCACAGGTCCTCCGCCGCTTGGAGAATGCACAGTGTCAGTGTTCCTTTTTTGTGTGTTTATTTTACAATACTTTTTAATGTGATCTATTTTGCAATTGTGATTTTTATGAGGTTGATCACCAAATAATGCAAAGGCAACGGGACCCACCCAAGGAACCCCGTATAAAGCATGTGCTGTGCAATGGACATCTTTGAAAAATAGGGTTCGACAGCTGTCGTTGTGCCATTGAACGAGCTCTTGCCAGTCAGGGTCAGTGGCGGTTGGGAAGGTTTTCTGTGGCTGGGTGCAGGAGCCCTGTTTGGGGAGATGGCTAAGATTGCGGTTGGCTGCGGGCCATGGAGATGTTTGGGCATTGCCGCCTTCCGTAGTCTCTCGAGATCCCGGGCCAAGTCCCGCGAGATCCCGGGCCAAGTCCCGTGAGACTACGGAAGGCGGCAATGCCCAAACATCTCCATGGCCCGTAGTCAACCACAATCTTAGCCATCTCCCCAAACAGGGCTCCTGCAGCTGGGGACACAGGCTTGCTGTTCAGGGCAGATGGGGGGTCAAAACGCATCTGACACAACGCTTTGTCCCTCCAGCCGAGGAGGCAAGTAAAGGAGGCTTTCTCCTCCCATGTGTGGGTCCCCGTGTCCATCACACGTTGCAATGTCGTCACTTTTAAAGCCAGTAAGATTCTCACTGTTGAGCTGGACACACCGCCGCCCCAGCTCTCCTATAGCAAGTCAGAACCCAGCTTCCACCTGGCTCGAGTCCCACCCCGTCGCCGGCAGAGTTCTAGGTGGGGCCTGGACTGGTGTGCCGTCCCCGCGGGCCAGAGGAGAAGCTGGGCCTCCTGAATGGAGGTGGCCCTGAGCACGCAGCTCCAGCGCGGCCTCCCTCAAGGGGAGGGGGGACGCTGAGCCCGCCATCTGCTGCCTTTCTTCCCCTCCTGGACAGGCGTGCAGATGCCCATGGACGCACCTCACTGCACCCCAGCCTCCCCGTCGTGCCACATGGGGTTCAGGGTCCCAGAGGCCCACTTCCATGCCCGAACTTGGTGCCTGGTACAACTGAGAAGCTTTTTCTTTATCAGAGTTTCCTCGCCTGGACAATGAGGATGATCTCATCTGTGACCTTGAGCTTTGGTGAAGGCTAGATTAAACAGCCGGGAAGCCCAGCTCAGAGCTCGACCCTAGGAATCGGGGAACAGCCTTCCCTCGAGCTCGACCCTAGGAATCGGGGAACAGCATTCCCTCGAGCTCGACCCTAGGAATCGGGGAACAGCATTCCCTCCTGCTGCGACAGTCGCCATGGCACGTACACACGGAGCCGTGGGCGGTGCCACCCACTGTGGGCACCTTGGACCCCCGTGAAAGCCGAATCCCTGGACAGAAGTGTGATGTCCTGAGGTGGGGAGGGCAAGGGCCGCAGTGGACAGCTGAGCCTCAGGGGACTCAGCCGCGAGCTGGAGGTGGTCCGAACACAGCGGGTGAATCCGTCTTCTCAGACGGCCACGGGGCTGTGGGGAAGGCAGGGAAGAGGTGTGGGGACCAGAGACGGCAGGCCAGCGTCATGATAGCCGCAGCACCCTGTGGAGAAGCCATCGGGAGGGGGACGAAGCTGCGGGACGTTAGCAGAGAGCAGGACGGAGTGGCCATGGCCACCTGTCTCCGAGGGCTCACACCCTCCCCCTTCGCCCAGCCGAGTGAGAGGTCTGACCCCAGGGGACCTCCGTGAAGACGAGGACTGCACGGTGACACTGAAGCAGCGGTCACACGGCCCTCAGCCTCAGGGCACACGCATTCCACAGAGGGCTGCCGGTGAACCCAGAGCCAACCGCCCGTGGGGAGCCAGAGGCCTCAGGAGGCCAGTGCAAGCAGAGAAAGGCCACGCTGCTCAGAGCCCCAGGAAGCTCGGGCTCCCGCCCCTTCCCAGCCAGAGAGGGCAGCACCTGCAGGGAGGGCGGCCAGGCCCAGGGTGGCTCCCAGCTGTGCCTCCCCCCTGGACAGCAGGGCAGGGCTGCCCAGGCTCAGAGGCTCCCAGCTGTCCTCGGAGCCCAAGTGCTGGTGGGCACAAAGCTTTGCTCCTCAAACTGTGGCCCCGCGGCCAGCAGCACAGCTCCCCGAGAGCTGGCCGGGCACAGCCCGGAGGCAGACCTGCCTCCCGCCAATGTCCAGGGGAGCTGTGGGCACACCGAGGCTCAGTCTCCACAGTGGCCTCGAGGACTCGTGCACTGGACTACACTGACCAGGGCAGCTGTTCTCCGAGGGCCAGCCCCAACTCCAGCCCGCGGACCTGTGGACGTCCACCCTCATGTGGCTGCTCCCGGCAGGATGCCCGCACCGTCCCCACGCAGAGCTGCCCAAGCTGCGGAAGTGACTCACGCCCTCCCCTCCGCCCACCAGCCCTGCTCGGGGCACTTTCCTTATATAGATCCTCGTATCTCAGTGACGAAAACCGGGGCTTCTAGTAATTATACACACCACCTCCCACACTCATAATCCTGGCACTCAATGAACGTCAAAACAATAATAAAACAGCCAAAAAGCCACACAGAAAACACTATTTTAAACAAGATGTGGACGTTCTGCAGCCTGTTCTGCCACATGCTGGGAAAGCCCGGCCGGGTGGGAGGGAGGGAGGCAGGCGCCCGAGTCTGGGAAGGCTCAGCCCCCTCGCCCGGCCTCTGCCCAGTTCTGCCTCCGTCCAGAACTTTCCACCGCCCCAGCCCCTCCCCCAAAGGCCAGTCCACATCCCCCACCCATTTGAACCCAGAGCCATCCGTCTAACCCTCAGTTCAAGACGCGCGCTAAGAAATTTGACCAGGCTGATGTACTCGTGGGACACGTCTCTCAGTGGAGGCATCGTAGGCAGTGTCAGGGTGGACCTGGGGTGTCCCCCGGAGACTCCTGCAGTGGTGTGCACGGTGGCTTCCAGGAAGTGACGGGGCCATGAGGGCCACTGACAAGTTCATACTTGGATGGGCTACTGGGAGGCTGTGGAGACCCCAGGAGGTGGGGCCAAGTTGACGGAGTGGGTCCATGGTGGCAGGGGACGCCGTCCTGTCCCCGGCCCCTCCCTCTCCCTGCTCCCTGGCTGCACGGGGTGAGCCGTTTTCCTCCACCACCTGCTCCCTGCCATGGTCTTCTGCCTCAGCTCAGGCCCTCAGTGATGGCACCGGGCCACCCTGGACTGACACCTCTGACACTGTGAGCCAAGATAATCTGCTGTCCCGTGAGGCGGGCGGCTGTGAAAGCACCAGGCCTCTGCGTGGGCACGAGAGCTGCTGCCTTTTCTCCTGAAGTCCAGTGCTGTGGTGACCAGTCCCACACCTTCTCAGAAGGGACCTCAAGTGGTCGCTGGGGAGCTATGCAGTGGGAGGCTGGGGGCCGGACACAGGTCTGACTTAGCTGTGGAACCCGAGGCCCCGGCATCAGGCCCCCGCCAGTGCACCTGGAGGGGACGTGGTCACTAACACTGGAAGGGGCTTGTGCGGCCCCCGGCCTGGCGGGGAGAGCCCTGAGTGCCGAGGCTCAGAGGGAGCCTTGGAAGCCGCCCCTCCTCGGATCAGCTACCAAATCAAAGGCCACCGGGTCACACTGCAGAGGGCCTACGGAGGTGGAGGCGGGCCGGGAACGGTCCACAGCAGTGCTGTGTGGACGCAGGAGATCCGCGTGGTCCCCGCGGGGCTGTCGTGAGGGTCCCAAGGAACAGACCACCCAAGTTCTCCACTGTGCATCAGTGTGGTCTCCCCTATCGACGGCGTCAAGGTCACCAGACGGCAAGGGCAAGATCAAGGAGCCTGCCAAGGCCCAGCACAAGACACCAGGCTCCCAGGAGGGAGCTCGGCCCCGGGGCTCAGGGGCAGGGCCACCAGGTTAGTGCAGCCTGCCGTGGAGACACAGCAGGCAGGGAAAGGCTCGTTGCTAGCGTCTTCTGCCTCTCAGAAGAGCCACCACCTGGAGGTCCCCTCTGGGCTGAGGGGACAGCTCACTGCAGCAGTGGGAATGTGGCTGCATCATTTACCTGGTGACAGAGCGAACCCCAGCTGTGGGCGGGGCCCAGAGAAGGGCGGGGCGTGCCCGAGGGGCAGGTGGTGGGGCAAGCAGAGCTGCTCCGGCCCGACGGTGCGCAAGACCCTGGAATCCCAGGGGGCGCCATGGGGGGACAGGCTTCAGCTAGACCCCAGGTGCTAGACCCCCAGGGGTCTGCAGCAGGTGACGCCCTCCACAGCTGAGTCGTACGTGCTGGGCAGCCCTGGCAAAGACGGAGAGCTCGACGGTGGACATCAAGTGACCAGCTCCCTGTGAGAGGGGCAGTCAGGGACACAAACTCCAGACACTCCGAGGTCCACCCCAGCGTCGGCCTCGCCCTGGACACGCACACAGAGCCCCGAGTCGCCACCCACGGCCGAAGCCCTGGAGCTGTGTGTCCCAAACAACCCCTCCTCCAGGTCACTCTCGTCAGGTGTTCTGGTCACAAGACACAACGTTGGCAAGCACAGGTGTCGTGGTCTGGGTCTCCTTCCCCCAGAGGCCACTCAGAGCCGTCCCCCCTTGGCCCTCACTACCACCCCCTGAGCCAGGAAATCACCTGCAAGATGAAGCCTAGGAGAGATGGGCGAGGACGCCGCGGGGTGGGGACACGCCGGCAGCCCCTTGCAGGGTTCCTGGGCTCACGGCCCAAAAGTGGGATGGGTGCCAGAGGACAGATTAATAATTGATGGATTCCAGTTGCCATTTAGCTCCAAACACCAGCTGCGAGACATCTAAGCCAGCTTAGTCTCAATATTCTTAGCACTTAACCACCGAAAAGGATCAAAGTCAACAGACGTTCTGTTTCATGAATCATCTTCGGGAGCCCTCGGTTGTTGCAGGGGAGATAGGGAAGCCCCGTGCCCACTCCAGTGCCCTAGAACAAGGAATCTGCAGAAAGCATTCCGCAGCCGAAGGTGGCATCACTGGATGTGCAGACAGGGGCAACCTGGGTCCCTGCGCTCCCCAGGCAATGGCCACGTCCCCCGGCCCCCGCTGAGCCACACTCTGTGGCCGAGACCACCTGCTGTTGACCAGGAGATCACAAGAGAACCTCCACCGGGTTTGTTTTCCCTCCTCCCCAGCAGAAGACGGCCCCACCAGCCGGCAACAGAAGCGATTTCAGAGCCTGCAAAAGGCACAGGAGTCAATTAGGCCGTCATCTCTGATCACGGCACAGATAGGAGAAGCAAAAGAAAGCCGAGAAGGAGTGGCGCACCTCGCCCAGACACGGGAGGGTGAAATGGAGCTAGACCTCAGTCAACAGCTAGATTATAGTATCACCTTTCTGACAAGATCACAAAAAGCAGATTAACCCTCGGGCGTACCTGCCTGTGGGAAAGGCTTCCGCGCCAGGCCCACAAAGGCACAAGCGCAGACAGGTCTGGGAGGACGGCTGTGCCCCTCGACCAGAGGGTCCCCCAAACACCCCAAAGGAGCTGCTGGGAAAGGCCTGGGTAGGGTTTAAACCCTTAGGGCTTCAACTCCTCAGTAAGAGCTTCTAAATGGAAAAGACCCAATAGCTTTAGCTTCTTTCCCTGATTTTAAATCACAACAAATGCACAGAAAACAATACAAAATGATAGCCTTGAGGTCACAGGATCACGGGGACTCGGGTGACCACGGTGCTGACTTCAGCCTGGCTGTGTGTGCACGCCCAGGCCAGGCCAGGCTGCTGCAGGCCTAAAGCCAGCTCCTCGGACCGTGGCTGTGCATGGGGGAGAGAACGAGATCACCAACGTGGGGCCTAGCACGCACGCCTTGCTGGTGGGACGGCAAATTGGTGCAGCCAATCTGGAAAGCAGTATGGAGACTCCTCAAATGGGACCGTCTGACTCAACCACTCCTGGGTCTCTGCCCAAAGGACTTAGAATCAGCACACCGCAGTGTCGCAGCCAGGTCAATGTGGCGGCACGATTCACAACAGCTAAACTGCGGAACCAACCTAGATGCCCTTCAGTAGATGAGTGGATAAAGAAACTGTGGTATGGATGCACAATGGGGTATTACTCAGCAGTAAGAGAGAATTAAAAGTATGGCATTTGCAGGTAAATGGATGGAGTTGGAGGATATCATGCTAAGCGAAGTAAGCCAACACCAAAAAACGAAGGCCAAATGTTCTCCCTGATAGTGGAGGTGGGGGGACGGCGGCCATGGGGAGAATGGAGGGATTTTGATTGGGCAAGAGGGAGGGAGGGGAAGGGAGAGGGCATGGGGGCAGGAAAGATGGTGGAATGAGATGGACGTCATTACCCTAGGTACATGTATGACTGCACGTGTGGTGCGGCTCTGCATCGCGTACAACCAGAGAAATGTAAAGCTGTGCTCCATTTGTATACAATGGATTGAAAAGCTTTCTGCTGTCACGTGCAATTGATTAGAACTGATAAAAATTAAATGAAAAAAAAGAATATATGGGTATTAAAGTCACAGGGTTGCTTTCCTTGACCACATCAAGAAAGACAATTGCTTGCATATTTAGGCTAAGGGAATTGTTTGACTTTAAAGCATACAACACTGTTTAACAAAACACGATTAAAATGAACTTAAGATGAGGAAGATAAGGAACGCATTAAATAAAAATTTACATAATGAAAACCAAAACAGAGTGGGGCCTAATCCGCAAGGAGAGAGGACACGCACACACAGAAGGACGTCATGTGAGGACCCCGGGAGAAGACGGCGCCAAGGAGAGAGGCTCAGCCTGCCCACACCTTGACTTGGCCTCGCAGCCTCCAGGACTGGGGAGGATGGACTCCCGTGGCCGGACTTGACCTGTGGTGCAGTGTCACGGCGTGGACGCTGGGTCCCTTCCTCTAGACTGTGCACAGCTGTCCCTCAAGCTCAGGGCTCCTTCTGGAGAAGAGCTGAGAGTGTGGCCTGATGGGCAGCCGCAGAGCCAGACCAGGGATAGGCACAGGCCTGGTCCAGCTTGGGGCAGGCCTCGTGGGCACGTGAGCTGAAGCCTGCCTCGGGGCTCACGCTGGTTCTGCTGGGGTGTCTGTCATTGGAACCGAGAAAGGGCCAATCATGTCAAGGGCCGGGAAGTTCAGATTTTGCTAGATGGCCCCATGGTGGTGGGCCACAGCCGATAAGCTCGCTTTCTCTGTGACTTCAGGGCTCGCCATGAATTTAATGCCTTATCCTTTCTGTTGGAGGAAAATCCCCATCTGAATTTAGACACTGGAATCTCAAAGATGACTTTTAACACACCATACTTTTCTTTTCTTCTAATATCTTGACCAGCCACACCAAGAGTCAAGCAGTCACAACCACCTTGGTACCATGGCCATGAAGGCCACGTTGGGCTCTCACACTGGGGTCTGGCCCTGGCACGTCACGTTGAGGATCGTATTGGGTGGTCTCACATGGTGGACACATTGGGAACCCCTATTGGGGCACCACATCGGAGCACCATGTTGGGTCACCACATTTGGGTCTCACGTTGGGGTGTCGCATGGGGGCTGTCACAACAGAGGTTCCACGTGGGAGGTGCCACACTAGGGCACCACGTTGGGCTCCCACGTTGGGGTATCACACAGGAGTCCTGCATTGGGGCACCACATTGAGGACCCCACACTGGGACCCTTGCTCCCCCCCAAGCAGTGGCAGCACCGAGGGAGGTAAATGGCCTGTTTGCTCAGGCAGGTCACATCAGGTGGAGTTCGTCCTTGAGCGGGTCACCACAGGCCCTGCGTCGGCTCTGGGGGGTTCTTGAGCATGGATGCGGAGCATTCAGCAAGAGCCGGCAACGCCACACGTGCAAGGTCAGGAAAGGACGGCGGCGTTCTGGATTGGAAAGGACCTTCCCGTGGAGAGAGTTAGCGGAGTGTGGAGTGTGGTTAGTGATAAGGTACGACTGCACCGCCAAGTGTACTGTGCCACGTAGGACCCTAGAGCAGGGGAGCTGGTGTGGGGACACGGGGACGTCCTGTGGCAGCTCTGCCGCTTGCCTGCCAACCTCAGACTCTTCTGAAATCCTGGTGGTCCAAGTTCCCTGCGTCGACCCTGTTGTGGTGGAGTTCCGCCCCTCCTTCCCTCCCAGGGTCCACCACCCACATGCTGCTGAGCACCGGGGCCCTGTGGAGGGCGAGCAGACCACGGATTCCTTGACCAGAAACCAGCCAGCCCGAGGAGGACGCAGGTGGGCGTTGGCTGAGACATCGCCACCCTTCAAGAGGCCGCTCAGCCTTCCTGGCTCCCTCTGGTCAGGAGGTTGCCAGGAGAGGACCGTGGGCTGGAGGTAACTGGGCCAGCGCCGGCCGGAGAGGAGCGGAGCAGGGTGAGGCGCCCTGACGCCCTGGGACAGCACAGCACAGGTGTGGCCTCCTGGTACCTGTGTGACCTTGGACAAGGCCCTGCCTCTCAGGCAGCCTTGGTTTCTCGGCAGCTGAACCAGAAGGTGCTGATTCTGAGTTTCCGTCAGAATCACCTGTGGAGGTTTCGGACCAGTGACGTTTCTCACCAAGTGAGCGTGAGACGCCGGAGCCTTCACAGAGACGCAGGTGCCCAGCCTTTGCTGACCCCCAGAGCCGAACTCCAGGGCTGGGGCTGCAGCTGCTGGCTGACCCTGACCCAGACCGCCCGTCAGAGCACTGGGGCTGGGCTGTGGCAGCGCTGGCCAGCGCCGTCCCCCACGGGCGGGTCCCACACGCAGGACACAGCCTCCCACGAGCTGTACAGACGCAGACTCCAGGCACCCAGGCCTCCGAGTCAGCCCGTCTGGAGGGAGGCCAGAAGACGCACCGTGAGCCGCTCCTGGGGCTCTGGCCGTGCTGAACGACTGGCCTGGTGGCAAGTCCTTGGAGGTGGGCCCTTTGCTGTCCCTGCCTGGCTTGCACGACCATCCGATGCCTGAAGGCCCACGTGCATGAAGGAGGCAGGGCCGAGTGGCCTCCCTCCTGGAGTCCCTCTGCTCACTTCTGAGGGACTGAAGCTCAGCCACCCCCAGCCCCAATACGTGGAAAGTGTGGTTCGTGGGGAGGTCTGTCCCCGCACCTGCAGCCGCCGCGTTTGCATGAGCCTTCATCTCCTTGGACTAACGGTCCTGTGCTGACCGTTAGCTGCACAGGTAGAGACTGACGCCCCAGCGTGCCTTCAGTGCTTTGGGGGGAACTCGGCCAGAGGCAGAGTGAGCACACCACCCACACGGCCCCCAGGAGCCCCCACACCCACAGGCCCCCATGGCCCACCAGCCCCCACACCCACAGGCCCCCATGGCCCCCCAGGAGCCCCCACACCCACAGGCCCCCATGGCCCCCCAGGAGCCCCCACACCCACAGGCCCCCATGGCCCCCCAGGAGCCCCCACACCTACAGGCCCCCATGGCCCCCCAGGAGCCCCCACACCCACAGGCCCCCATGGTTCCCCAGGAGCCCCCACACCCACAGGCCCCCATGGTTCCCCAGGAGCCCCCACACCCACAGGCCCCCGCAGACCCCAGGAGCCCCCACACCCACAGGCCCCCATGGTTCCCCAGGCCCCCACACCCACAGGCCCCCGCAGACCCCAGGAGCCCCCACACCCATAGGCCCCCATGGTTCCCCAGGAGTCCCCACACCCACAGGCCCCTGCAGACCCCAGGAGCCCCCCACACCCACAGGCCCCCACAGCCCCCCAGGAGCCCCCACACCCACAGGCCCCCATGGCCCCCCAGGAGCCCCCACACCCACAGGCCCCCATGGCCCCCCAGGAACCCCCACACCCACAGGCCCCCACAGTTCCCCAGGAGCCCCCACACCCACAGGCCCCCATGGCCCCCCAGGAGCCCCCACACCCACAGGCCCCCATGGACCCCAGAAGCCCCCACACCCACAGGCCCCCGCATGGACCTCAGGAGCCCCCACACCCACAGGCCCCCATGGTTCCCCAGGAGTCCCCACACCCACAGGCCCCTGCAGACCCCAGGAGCCCCCACACCCACAGGCCCCTGCAGACCTCAGGAGTCCTCACCCCCACAGGCCCTGCCTGGCCGCCTCCTGAGGAGCCCCCACCCGCTGTCCTGGGCAGTGGCCTGGCACCAGAGGCGAGGCTCTGGGGCCAGTGAGGCCACTCTCCCTCTGCTTCAAATAGCTGCGAGGCAGGAGGTGTGAGACCAGGGCTCCGGGTCCCCTCTGTGCCCTGTGCCTGGGCCACTCAGGAGAGGGGGCAGTTGTCCTGGACTCGCGTCCTGGGACAAGGGCAGCTGTGCTGGACTCCAGCCAGCTGGGGACAAGCTGCCCTCTGCTCTTGCTGGCTGGCATGGTATAGAGGAGCCCAGTGGTCGGGGGTGTTGGGTTACCTCTCCTCTCCTCCCACCTTCCTTTTTTGGGGGACACTGAAGATTGAACCTAGGGGTGCTCTGCCACTGAGCTACATCTCAGCCCTTTCAGTTCTTTATTTTGAGATAGGCTCTTGCTAAGTTGCCCAGGCTGACCTTGAACTTGCCATCCTCTTGCCTGAGGCTCCCGAGTCACTGAGACCTCAGACACGGTGCAGCAGCCGCCTGGCGTGGCCTTAGCCCCACAGCTGCTCCCCAGCCCTCCATAAGGCCACCAGGGTAGGTTTCTGTCACATAATTAGGGTCCTCTTTGACAGCGTGTGCCCTACAAGGAGAGATGGGCATCCATGAAGCGCAGGCAGGACCCAGGAGAACCCGAGTTGGACGGGAGTAGGTCTGGCCATCGCTGTCTCTGGGCAGAGTGGTGAGGGACAGGCGCACTGCTTGTGGGGTGAGGGGGTGCGGGAGTGGGGCATTAGCAGGTGTGACGGGGTCTATTTCCTCTCTGGTGAAGAGTTCGAGATGTTCCTGGCAGGGCACACAGGGCACGGTGACTTCTGTGCCAGGGTCTGCAGCTGACCTCACTGCCTCTGACAGGCCCTGCTGCTTCCAGCAACCCCTGTGTCCCCGAGGGCTGCCTGGCCGGCCGTGGAGCCCAGCGCCACCGCTGCCCTTTGGGAGCCGCAGAATGCCTTCACGGGCTTGCTCTGCCTCTGGCTGGAAGACAGCCCCACAGGTCTCCACTAAGAGGGTTTCCTCAAAGGGGAACCAAATGACCCTGACAAGCCACTGGCTCCAAAGCACAAGGCACCAGCGTCGGGCTCCCCAGAGAAGGTCCTGCCAGGACGGCCGAGCGGTGCTCACTGGGCAGTGCCGCAGAGACAAGCTGTGTGGAGGCGCCACAGCCTGGGCCACCTCGCTGCAGCAGGTGCGTGTGCGGGATGCTGTGTCCCCTGGGCCCGTGACGAGGCGCACCACAGCCTGGGCCACCTCCCTGCAGCAGGTGCGTGTGCGGGACGCTGTGTCCCCTGGGCCCGTGACGAGGTGGCCCTGTGTTGCCGCCTGAAGCGCTTGGAGCAACGGAGCCGCGGGAAGAACTTCAGAAGCAAACTGGAGACAAACAGCTTTTTATTCTGATAACTTTTCTCTCTGGTTCTAACAACAACTAACACACGCCAAACACACCACTAAAATGGCGCTGACCCGATCAGCAATTTCGGCCAAGTCACTCGAGATCCCGCAACAAGTCCCGTGAGACTACGGGTGGCGACAATGGCCAAATCTCCACGGCTCATAGTCAACTGCAATTCAAGCCAATCCCCAAACAGGGCTCCTGCATTCCTGGTCCCTCTTCTCACCAGGCTTGCCGTCCACAGGAGAGCCTGGCCCTGCCAAGGGCATCACGCACATTCCCCTGCAGTGACGACGGGACCAGGGGACAGGGCCTGGGGGTCTCGCCTCGGGCCCCCACCTGGGCATCAGCCAGAGCTCTGCAGGGCCGGCCCTCATTTGGCCTCTCTCCCCTGGGCACAGCCCGCAGGAGAGACTGTGCGTGGACGGGAGGACGGTCCCCTCCAGGCGCTGCCCTCGCAGGCGACCCACTAAGCTCCCTGTCAGGACGTGCCACGTGCGGTGTGGGGCGAGGCCAGCACCAAGTCAGAGAGGCAGGACAAGGGAGAGGGCCACCGGAGGGGAAGGGCCACCGGGAGCCTTCGAGCTTCGCAGATTCCGCGCAGCGTGCCAGCTCTGTCGTCAGAGTCCGTGGCCAGCTGCCCAGGCTGCCGTCGAAACGGAAGGCCCAGCTTGACGCACTCACCCCCGGCTCCTGGGCACGCCAACCCTCCCGCAGACAGCCAGGTCATCTCCGGTTTCATCCAGTTGGAAAGAAGTGAGAAGTCACCCTGCTGAAGCCGCCTGTGCCGTGAGAGCCGTCCTCACACCGCGGGCTCCGCTGGCCTCGTGCACGCACACTGTCCCCGCCAGGCTGCAGCGGCGTCAGGAGAGCCAGCGGCTCAGCGTGGTCCTGACAAACCGCGCCCGAGCGCTCGGACGGCTGCTTGGCAAATTCTGCACGTGACTTTTCAAACACAGGCCCGATGCCAGGGGCCAAGTGCTCGGCAGATGCCGCTCCCGGGGACCAGCGCACCCACCTCCCTGCGACACGCCGCTCCGCGCACAGCCTGTGTCTTCCTCGTCCACCACGAGGGTGCAGGCCCTTGGGCGGGGAGTCCAGCTCACGACGCTCAGCCCCAGCTTAACCCGATGCCCAAGGACAGTGCCCTCAAGTAGGAGCAGGCGGTCCCTGCTCGGATCCTCAGCACTGGACCATGAGGTGGGCTCCTTCAAAGCACTTTCAGGAGCACTCGATTGCTTCAGTAGTAAAAATAGCAGCACTTTCTGGGTACAGAGCTCAGCGGCCGTTGTGGGGTTTCCCGAGGTGATTACCCAGAGGTGAGCAGAGGTCCCTAATGACTCTATCGGTCAGCGTGCGCCGCCCCCGCTCCTGCCATCGTCAGGATGCTGTCAGTGCGGACAATGCCCTTATCTCTGTTCTTTCAAGTCACCTGATTAACTGGAGAAAATAGGAACAGACAGAAAAGAGCCTGTCCTTGCCCAGGGGCCAGAAAGTCACCGAGAGGCCAGGGAGGGACCTGCCTCTGCTCCAGCCCTCAGTGTCCCCTCTGAGCCTGCAGGAGGCAGGCCCCACCCTGAGCCACCTTGGGCCTGGAGAAGAGCCACCTCTGGGGGAGCCCTGGCCACCTGCCCAGGTGCACAGCCCCAGGGGCTGGTCAAGGCTCCCTGTTTCCAGGCCTGGGGTGCTGCATCTGGGGGTGGGTTCCGCCATCCCCACAGCGCTCCCACTCACAGGCAGCAGTACCGGGGCTGAGCTGAGGGCCAGGTGGGCTAGAAATCCCAAACCAGGAAGCCTCTCCCTCCTCCAGGAGCCAGGGCAGGCTCGGCCTCCTCCTGGGGAAGGGACCTGGGCCCCGCACAGCCACGGTGCCTGTCAAGGAGACAGCTGGTGTACGGTGGCGGCAGCACACTCCTCCTGGGGGTGCCATGCACTCAAGCCTCGTCTCTGGTGACACTCGAGCCTTAGCATGTCTTCCTCTGTGACCTCCAGGGGGACAGGGCCTGTCAGACCCGAGACGAAATCTGGGTGTTCTGTGAATTTTAAATCCTTCCAAGGTCACATTTCTTCATAAGATGCAATGAAAGATGTGGGTGTGCATGGGTGTGCCGTGCGTGCATACAGACATGAAGGAAGTGCTTGTGTATGTCCACACTGAAGTGTGCACGCATGTGTGTGTGTGTGTGTGTGTGTGTGTGTGTGTGAGTTCTTCTGTTCCCTGTCTTCCCCACCCTGCCTGGGCGTGGAGAGCCAAGCCTGGCGCTCACTTGCAGGAGAGTGGGGGTGTCCCACAGCAGTGCCCAGCTGGGCTCTGGGCAGGCTCTGAGCACCCGTGGGTGAGCCCCATGGCCAGGCCTCCGTTGGGGCTTTGCATAGAATCCATTTGTCCCCAGAGTTCCCAGCGAGGCAGGCTGGCCTACACCTCCGCCCGGGGCTGGGTGCGGGTGTGAAAAGCAGCACTCTTCGGAGCCCTGGGGCTCATTATTCAACAGAGCAGAGGCAACATAATGCATTTCATTTACTTAGCCCTAAATATATGTAAATTAAAGGGTTTTCTTTTATTAAAAATAACACTGAAACTTACCACCGATGTGTTTTTGTTATTCTAAAAGAGACCATCCTGGAGGAGCCAGGCGTAATGACATTTCCATTCAGGCTTGTGTGGCACTGGGGAAAGGGGCCGCCGGACTGGGCAGGCATAAAGCCCACCCCAGGGCTGGCTGGGGACTGCCACTCAGTCTCCAACTGCGGGCCCGTGACGGAGGAGCGCACACAGGGTCAGAAGCTGAGCCGCAGCAAGGAGGAGAACAGATTGCTGCTTTCCCACGAGTCACAGCACACAGAGAGGCAGCGTGTGGAGGGACAGAGGACGTGGGCGCCTCCTCAGGGGGACCCCATGCCCACACCCAGGGCTCAGAGACCCCTGGATCAGGGCTCTTTTCACCCAGGCACCCTCGCCTGATGGCCA
Organism: Tamias sibiricus; assembly: GCA_025594165.1. Classification (NCBI taxonomy): domain Eukaryota; kingdom Metazoa; phylum Chordata; class Mammalia; order Rodentia; family Sciuridae; genus Tamias; species Tamias sibiricus. The sequence goes on from CM046663.1 coordinate 1,892,998, forward strand.
TCTCTCGGGCTCCTCCTGCCAACACGGGGGCACCTGGTCCTTCGCAGATCACCAAGCCCCATGGTACCCACCCCCACGCCATCTCCTCCAGCATCCACTGCCCAGGTAGCCCCTGGCCTTCCAGGCAGGCTGGGACAGGTTGTGTTTGTTGGATGGGCCCCTGTGACAAACCAGCTTAAGTTAGGGGGATTCACCACCTGGCTGTGGGGAGCCGGATGTCACCAGCCACACGCCCTCCTGCTTCTGTGGTCTCCACCACCGTTGCTGTGCCCTGGCTGGCACCAGTGTCGCCCTGACTGTGCCCTTACCTTGGGTGTCACCCCCCTGTGTCCTGCCTTTGGTGGCACTGCCTCTCCCTCTGTGTCCCTGTGTCTTCACACGGCACCATCCCCATACCTCCCCCTGGAAGGACCGCGGTCCCCTGGCACAGGATGCACCCTGCTCCACGGCGACCCATCATAAGTTGCGTCTGTCAAGACCCCTCTTCTACAGTCAGTTCTGGACCCAGAAAGGTCACGAGTGTGAGCTGCCCGGCCCCTCGTGGGGTGGGTGGGCTCCGTTCCCAGATGAGGCGCTTCACAAGGTCCCCCAGCTGCCACACCTCCTCCTCACTGGGGGCCCCTTTCTACTGGAGCCCCAGCTTGAGACCTGCCCCAAGGCCTCCTGGAGGAGCTGGCCTTCGCTGTGTTCCAGTGACACTAACCCTTGAGGCCTTGTCCCCAACGGCTCAGACTCCCCTGCCGCCCAACAACCTGCAGCCTCCTGGGGCCGGGCAGTCCTCGGACACCACCCTCTGGCCCCGCGCCCTCCTGGGCACCCCTCTCCCTGGAGCAGGGCTCGTGCTTTGACTTGGCAGCACGCAAGTGCCTGTACCACAAAGTCACCAGGAGAACGTTAGAGGAGTGAGGGCTGTTCCTGTGCGTTAGTGACACCAACCAGAGACTATAAGACAAACTCGGCTCCGGGAGGCCACCTTTCAGTTCAAAACGACCTCAGAGGATTAAAGAGCCTCAGACCTGCAGCGTCTTCCTGGTAAGAAACAGTGAGTCACATCATTAACGGCTCCGGCCACCTGCCTTTGTCAGAGGATCGGTCCCAGTGTGCGAGCGCTCTGTCCACCCGAGGCTCTCCTGGGACCTCCTGCCACAGCTCTGGCTGCTCTCCCTGGTCCTGAGGCAGAGGTGACTGCTGGGCACATGCGGGCCCCAGCAGTCCAGGACCGCTGCCCGCCACCGTCAGCTTCCCTTCCCGGGTGGAGCCAAAGGGAGAGAGAGCAGGCTGCGCTCCTGGGGCCAGGCCGGTCCCGAGGGCCAGAGAACGCCATCACGTCACCTGCAGGGACTCTGCTCCCACAGCCAACCTGCCTTCCTGCAGCAACCACGGGAAGCCGGTTCTCATGCAATAAGGACAAACGGGAGATCAGGGCCGGCCCACACCACGGTGAGCCAGCGTGGACGGGTCAGCCCCTCCCCCGTGGCATGGGGCCCCCAGGTGGAGGGACTCTGCTGCTTTATGGAACCCACGTGCCCGAGCGCCAGCCTGTTCCTTCCAGGCTGCGAGGAGTGCTTGTAGGAGCACCGCAGGGCAGGCAGGACTGTGGCCTGGCGCAGCAGCCGCCGGGGCCACCATGCTGTGTCCCCACTGCTGATGCTCTAGCCCCAGCATTACGTGTGCCAGAGGCCAGAGCCTGGTGTGGTTGGAGATAAGGAATGGTGGACTTAGGATGAAGAAGAAGGTGAGGAATGCCCGTCCACGTCGCGGACAGGGCAGGTTCCACCGGATCTTCAATTCACCACTAAGAGTCGGATTCCCGGATTGTTGAGCACAGTGTCTTGTGCACACCTCTGGGTGGCCTTTAATGCCGGGCGCTCACACAGGTGGCCCCTGCTGGTGGGTTGCCCCAGGACAGCATCTCAAAGCTCCCTCACTGCTCCTGGGCTCTTCATCGCTTGGACCCCTCCGACGGCCCTTGATCTGCCAGGGCTGGGCTGGGAGCCTCTTCTGCCATGCTGCTTCCAGCCCCGGGGAAGCCAAGGCCACTACCGTGCCCGTGGCTGGTGAAGGAAGACAGGAGAGAGCGGCAACAGGCTGGGATTGGGGGACAAGGACAGGTCGGGAGCGAGGAGAGGACCAGCAGAGAAGTGAGAGGGTGGGCTGGCAGCAGAGAGCCTCTGTGGGCAGGGCAGGGCCAGCCTCGTCACCCTGGCAGGAACTTTGGCAGCTTGCACTTGGGACCTCAGCCCTCTCGTGGAGCCCACGGTGGAGCACGCTGGTGACAGCCGAGCCCCTCAAGTGTCGCCCCAGCCCATCCTTCCACGAAGCCCTGGGCGGAGGGGTCTCCTGACCCTCACCCACCAGCGGCCTCGGAACGTGGCCTTGTGTGGAAACGGGGGCGGGCAGGCCTCGTGAGCTAAGTGGGGGGAGCCAGGCTGGAGAAGGGTGTCCCCAGGCCAGCCACTGACAGAGCGAGCTTCAAACCCCAGGGACTGTCACAAACACGGACGGCAGGGGAGCCAAGGAAGGCCCCCACCCAGCTCCAGAAGGGGCAAGGCTCCACCTCCAGAGCCCCCTCGGGCGGCTGGGCCCCCTCTGCGGCCCACTGCGACCTGCGGAGGCAGCGCCGTGTTGGGCGGGGAGGACAGACCAGGAGGGACCTTCCCTCCTTGAGCAAAGGGCTCCACTCACAAGGCTCCGATGCCTATGGCGCTAATGTCCCCAGGAGACACACAGAGGCACGCGCACACGCACTCAGGTTGCGGAGGCGAGCCAGGTCCTGACCCTCAGTGTCTGGCGGCCCGGGCAGGGGAGGACGCCGGCAGGTGTGGGCTTTTCAAATGGAATCCCAGCACTGCAGAGCCTTCAAACCCAGCCCTTCCAAACTGCTGAACCGGCAGCTCCGCTGGGCAATGGGGCTCATGGCCGCTGGCCTGGCAGAAGCGTTCCGCTGGGAGTTGAGAGAAGATTCAGCTGTCCACAGTTGGGCATCCTTCCACGAGCCAGCACGGCTGGCCCCTCGGTGAGGGTGTGGGCCCTGCCTTGCGCCTGCACCTGCCGAGCACTGCTGCCGCTGCAGGCTGGCTCTGGAGCCACACGGGAGGGAGCCTCGTGGATGAAGAACTGGGTCCAGAGCTCCAGCAGGACCCCTCAGGCCCGACGACGGGCCAGGCTGACCGTCCTGGTTCCTGTGCACGCATCTTAAGCCTGACGTGTGCGGGCCTCGAGCGGAGAGCGGCACCGAGTCACCCCTGGCAGAAGGAGTCACAGTACACTTCACAGTCCTCAGAGGGCCGCCATGTTCGGGGGACCACAGCACCACCACCAGGCCCCGGGCTCCCAGAGGGACTCTCCAGGGTGGGCTCACCTCCGCGGCATAAAGGTGGAGCCTCGAACTGTGCTCCTGAGTGTGCTCGTGACTAGCTGGGTTCCAAGCAGAACTCAAGTGCCTGACACCATGGTCCCCACACCCCTCCCAGGGGAGTGACCACCGTCCAGACCCCTGAGGCAGATGTCCAACAGCCTGCCTCAGAGCTGCCCAACCCGAGGGCCCAGGATCAGCTAGCGAACGGCCTGGGCCCAGGAGGAGACTGCACAGACAAGGGGCGGGAGGACTGCGGGGAGGAAGCCAGGGAGAGAGGAGGGCGAGGCCAAGAGGGGCCTGGGCGGCCAGCGCCACCCAGGAGACATGCTCAGGAAAGGGACGCGTGAGGCATGGCAAATCCAAAAGGACAGTTTTTTTTCATAAATTATTTTCTGTGTTCTGGACCCCAGGAGCCAGGGCACGGCCATGCAGACGCACGTGCAGTGGTCGTGGTCTGTTCATGGGCCCGCGGTGCTCGGGTGGGAGCGGGTCCCCACGTGCGTCCCGGCAGAGCCACAGAGGCGCCCTCTGCCCTCCGCTCCAGCCCTTCAGCAGCTGCCACAGGAGAAATGGCCACTTTCCTTCTTAAGACGCCTTAGTAAGGCAGAAAGGGGAAAGAAATATCGACCCAGCTTGAAAGTCCACCGAAGCCAACACCAAGACAGAGCCACAGACTTCTCTTTTCCTAGGAACTGCCCAAAGCTAACAGCCCCCACCAACTGGCCACAACGTGCCGAGCGTGCCGTCAGGTCTGCGCTTAGGAGTGCAGGGCGTGCCCAGGACGGAGGAGGGACAGCAGGCAGGACGCCAGCTCCAAGGCAGGGAGGGACACACGGGAGGGGGCACCGGTCAGGGGCCGGGGGCCACAGCGCTCCACCCCCTCCATGCCCGTGAGCAGCGCTGGGGTGGTGGCGGTGGGTGTCCAGTAGAGGCACAGATTACGAGACAGACATACTCTCTCGTGATACAGGAAAGGGACCTGTGAGGAAAGGCTCTGAGCAGACCCCGGCACCCGCTGGGACGGTAGCAGCGTCGGATCCCTCAGTCCCCGGCCCCGAGCCCTCTGCGCCTTCAGCACAGCAGCCCCTGAGCCTGGCAAACTCCAAGGAGTGGCACCCACGGCAGTCCAGCCCGCAGGCGGCAAGCGGCACCCAGGAGAGCACGAGGCTCCGGGTCCCCACACCACAGGGGCTACAGTCACCCTTCTCTCAGACAACAGCAGCAACACTGTCATCGCTTCAGCCATGCTCCCCAGTTTACAAATAGTTCCCCAAATCTCAGAGGGGAGCTACTGTGACCTTGCCGCAAGGTCTAACCTGGGGCGGACACTGCCGTGCTTTCTGCAAAGCTGTTGTTTGGCTGAGGGACAAAAACCCACAGACACAAATGGCATTCCATTTCCATGCTTAAAATCGGCGTGTGTTGCTTTAAGCGTGGAGGGACTGTGTTCTGCCCTGCCTGTGCTCTGTGGCAGAGGACACAACGCGCACAGTGATGAGCCACAGCTTCACAGTGACAGTGCGAAGCTGTCCACACTTCTCCCGGCTCTCGTCGGGCGAGGAGGCGCCCAGCCGCTCTGCGCACACGCAGCTGCGGGCACGGCACAGCCGGTGACACTCACAGCAGAACCAGGGCCCTTCGCGGAACTCCTTCCTGACTCAGGCCTCTCCCGACCCACCGCCTTCCGAAGGCTGGCCAGGACCACTCTGCAGTGGCACGCTGGCCGGCCACTGCGGCGACATCTGGCCCCCTTCCCGGGAGGAGTTTCTCCATGGACATGGGGGACTGTGGGAGGCCGATCTCCAGGGCAGCTCTCAGGAGACGGGGCCCCGCCGTTTGGGAGGCGCGTGGATTTTTCTAGCTCCCTTGTGCGTTCGCAGCACAGGACACAGACGCCATGTGCCAGGTGAGCGTCCGAGAGGCCTGGCAGGGCAGGGGTGGCTACCGTCCTGGCTGTTGATTGACAGCAGTGTCCCCTGAGTCCAGGGTGCTCACAGGGAGGAGTCGCCACGTGATCCTGCACAGGAGGGACGGCTTGCACGTGGTCGATGGTGGGCTCCCAGCAGCCCTCGCGTGTTGCCTGCACTGGGCATGGCTGCCTGGCCCTGGCCGGCGCGGGCCCTGAGACCTGCTCTCCAGGGCAAGGACTCCGCAGGATGGGACCTCTGACCGGGAAAACCTCCGTGAGTCAGGAGTCCACAGCTGGGTGGTGGCTTCCCGCCCGCCCCTGCCTGTGCTGTGGCCAGCCACCTCCAGGCGTGAACTGCAGGGCCAGGCACTTCTGGTGACCGTCATTTTGCGCAGGCCTCCCAGGGTCCAGAGCCGCCGCACAGCTGTGAGCGGAGACTCCACTGGGAGGCGGCGGGCCAGGCGGGCAGCCGTGGCGGACGCCCCTCAGCACCTCTAGTGACTGCCAAGACCCTCCTGGGAGCCGGGGACACTCGCAGCTAGAGAGATGACCCAAGTGGGCTTTTGCAGGAAGGGGGACAATGAGAAGAAAGTTGCACTGACAAAGTCCTCCTCCTCTCCGCAGTGAGCCGGAGGGCGGGAGCCGGACACCTCGCTGCTGCAAAGCGAAAACGCATTTGTCCCCGGCCGCTGTTTTTGCCGCTGTCTTCCTTTCTTTTCTTTTCTTCCTTTCTTTTTCTAATGGGTGGGAATCGTTCCACTTTGCCATGAGGAATGCTGAAGAAATGCATAATTAAAAATGAAAAAAGGGTCTTTTCATGGCTGTTTACTTGGGTGACTACGGTGACACAAATGTCCCTTTCTGCTCGCCTCACAGGGCCCACCCACAGAAAGGAGGGGAACAAGGATGCCCGGGGGCCGCCCGGGGGCTGAGCTTGCGGGAGCATCTCTGAGCCCTCCGAGCCCATTCAGGCCGCCCGGGGGTGCCAGCCCACTGCTCAGGGCCGCCTGCCCCTCACAATGGCACTGCCGGCGGGAGTGTCTGTGTTTACATAGCCTGGCGAGTCTCAATTAATGTCCCCCAAAATGAAAATCACTCATGTTTTAGAAAAAAGACAGGGTGAGGAGGGGGAGGGCTTAGTTCTCACTGGTACCAGCGTGGGCACGAGACCCAGGCTCACTCTGCAAACCGCCTCTGCCTCTGGCACACTCAGACCAACTGCCCCACAAACTTTCCCAGTAAAATTCCTGAAGGCTGGTGCAATCTGCAAGCGCATAGATGTGTGTCAGGAGCCCGTGGCTCCCGTCACAAAGGGTTTAAGTTATCCTTACAAGTAAATAACCAAAGTTACATCACTTCATCAACATCCATCATTTTAATTGCCTGAATCTCCTCCAGAACAAAGTGACACTATAGTTTTATGGTATTTGATTAATGAGGGCAGGAAAATTGAAGTTTTTGCAATAAAACTAAAAAAAAAAAAAATCAACAGACTTTTATCGCGTTTTCCCTTGTGATTTTAATTTGATGGCTCGTGTTTTCATTACGGCAGAGGCTGTACACTTTAGCTGGCAATTACGTCCCATCTGCGCAGCGCTGTGTTACTGTGTTATTACAGTTTATTCTAGTAGCTTTTCAATCACTTCTGAGTCGGCTTTACAAGTATTCTTGCAGCAGGTGGGCTTCCTGGCATGCGACCAGGAGCACACAAAGCGCAAAGCTGGAGTTTAATGGCAGCATATGCATGTGGCACGGAGCACCAGCTCTCCCCATATGCTGCTAAGCAGCCCTTAAGCCTGCCAGTCACTCTTCTTACTGACTACAGTCTCTAAGTAGTTTTCTGCCAGGGAAAAATGTACCAAGGCAGCAAATTTCTCCAGTGCACCATCCTTATTACTGAGACAACCCTGTCATTAGCACGAGCACAATGAACCTGAGCTGGGGATGCATACCAATTAGGTTGCAGGAGCACTTTCGCTTCTTATTGCTATGGAAACGCACCCCCCGGCTGCAGTGGACAAGCAGGAATGTCCCCCCACCCATATGTCACCTAGTTAACACTGCACACTCTTATGTGAACCAAAATCCGCCCGAGCCCTCTTGGCAGTGGAGAGAAAGGAAAGAAAACAACGGAAGTCTCGTGCATTTGGGAGCAATTCTTCCTTAGAATTCCGGGTCTCGCACAGCCGTAAGCGGGAGCTGCTACGCTACCAGCCGTCACGGTCTTTACATCTAGAAATCATTTTCTCCCATTAAATTTAGCAGGGGGAGTTTCACAATCAAAAATAAATTTATTTATCCCATTAAAGTAAAAGAGAGCCTAAACCTTTTTTTTCAAAATCAACGTAAAGAGTGTGTCACTCGTAAGGGACTGGGAGAGCTGAGCCCCGGGCCGTGGGTCCTTCTCCCTGGGACCGTCCACCTGCCACAGGACTAGTGCACCTGAGGAAAGCAACTACGAAGTCGGCCAAGACCACAGATGAAGTCGTGGGGGGGGGGCAGGGAGAGGAGAGAGAGGTGGGTCCACTCTGTGGCTGTAGCATGCCACACCTCAGAGACTGGGACCTCCATGTTGTCACATTGTGGTTGTGACTTGGTTTTGACCCACAGGGCCGACTGCCAGTGGATGACACCCTGTGGCTGTGTCCTCCTCTTGTTCCCAGGGAAGGTATAAAATGGGCCGCCATGGCCCCTGAGTGGCCAGGCCTCACCTCTAGCTGGGCCCCCGTCCTGCCAGGTGGAGCCCAGTGCCTTGCCCTCCACGCAGGGACGTTTGCTCTGTCACTCGCCCTGCTCCAGAGGGTCTCTCTGGCTGTGCAGCCACCAAGTGTCCTGCAGGCTCTGTCAGGGCTGCGAGGACACTCGGCGCTGGACTGGGCAGCAGCCCTTGGCTTCACAGGACCCCAGCGACATGAGGCGCTGGTGACAGTGGCTCAGGAAGATGAGGAACAGAGGGGAAATGGCCCACGCAGAGCCGCCGGCTGCGTGGGCGTGCCCGTCCCCAGGCGCCCACTCAGAGAGTGTGGCGCTTCATCAGGGCAGCCGCTCAGAGCCGGTGAGAGCCTCTGCTCTCTCCTGGGAGTCATAACTGCTCCTGCATAACGCGTCCTCTGGGAATGGTGCCCAACTGGGTTGTTGTGTTGAAGGTAAAGAAAACTTCTTTCGAGTAGGAGTGGTCGCAGCCAGAGCAGCCCGGGCAGGGGAGGCGGCCAGGATGCAGAGGCCCCTGGGCTTCGTTTGGTGCCACACCAGATCAGAGGTGGGATCAGAAACAATCCAGCAACTCCCCTTCCGGCGGCTTGGAGCGGTGCTATGGGAGGTTTCATGGTGACCCAGGACCCCCACCCCTGACCACGTGCCGCCATGCCTGCGGGGAGTCCCGCGTACTGTGCAGACTCGCATTCAGGCTGAAGCGCAGGTACTCCCTTCTCCAGACAGAGCTCGGAACTGCTGAACATGGCCCTCCCAGCCTTCTCTGAGACCCTGCGGAGGACAGCCACATGCCTCCCCCTGTGACCGTCACCGTTCCTGGAGGACGGCTGGCCTCGCCGACTTGTTCAGGTGTGGGCGCGGTAGGCCTTGGAGGCTCAGCTCCTTCAGGGAGCCCAGTGTCCCGGGCGAGGCCACGCACGAGGCTGGCTGGATGCCCGCCTGTGGCGTTCCTGGACCTCATGCTTTCTGGGCAGGTGGACATGTGGCATCTAGACCCCGCAGCAGACAGGCGAGGGCGGCACCACCCAACCCCACCGGGCCACAGGACGGCGGTGTCCACTGTTGGGCAGGAGTCGTGGAACCAGCTCAGGCGAGAACCCCGCAGAGCCGCCCCCTCCAGGCTTCCTCCTGACCAGGGTGGCCCATCCGACCCGCTCTTCTGGCCTGCTGTGAAGAGGCCACCAGGAGGCCGGGGGGCCTCCGAGGACCAGCCTGGCACTCACGGACAGGCACTGTTCCTGCCTGCTGGGGTCTGCCCTAGTGGCCAGGGTCAGGTCTGATCAGGTGGTCAGCCACCTGCGGGTCACTCCCAGCTCCTGTGGCCAGGACCTGTGCCGCATGGTCCTGCTGTGGTTCGGACGTGGTTTCAGTCTCCCCAAAGGTCTGTGTGTTGGGGCTTGGTCCCCAGGACAGCGGTGGGAGGAGGTCTCCATGGGTGGCTGGCCCTTAGGCCGACTTGGGGTCTTGCCCTCCGAAGAGACCTGGGGACCCGCCTCTGTCTGGCTTCCTGCTTGCCAGTGGGTCTCTTCCTCTCACACGCTCTTGTGCGACCGCGAGGGCCTGCGCACGCTGCTGGCTCCAGCCTCCCCAGGGCGAGCCCGCCACCCGCTTCTCGCTAGCCAGCCTCCAGAATTCCGTCACGGGGATGATGAAGAAAAGACGGAGGTGGTCACAGCACGCTCCGCACAGAGCTCGCTCTGCTCATGCTTCTGTTCACGGTGCCGGGCGGGTCACACTGTGTCGCCCCACGAGCTGGGTAGAGTACCCCCGGGGCCTCAGCAGGAACGGACAGACAGGGAATTGGGTGGTCGCAGATGCGATCAGCCCAACGAGGCCGTAGGGCAGCATGGGGGACTCGGATCCAACATGAGGCTCGAACCCAGAGACACATAGGAGAGGCACAAGGACAGAGGCAGAGGCCGCAGTGACCTCTCCAGCCAGAGGTGCTGGGGAGGCCCTGGAGCCTCCGCGCTCGCAGGCCAGCCCACCCTTGACCTTGAACTCCCAGGCTGCAGACGTGAGAGAGAACAGAGTTCTGTTGTTAGGAGCCTCCAGTTTGTGGTTCTTGGTTACTGGGGCCCCAGGAACCCAAAGCAAGTACCCCTCAGTGACCGGTTCACGGGACAAGGGCACAGACGACATTTCCATGCGCAGGCAGGTAGTTTCAAGTTGCAAGGTTACAGGGAAGTGACGAGTGCGAGCACTCAGGAGCGAAGCCGCCCGGGTTCCACCAGTCCTCAGGGAAGCGCGGCAGCGCTCCGCACTTAGGCAGACCCGCGCAGCTGGCCTCAGCTCGGACCGACCTTGGCTCTGGCGCTCAGGAGCCGTGCTGCCTCAGACAAGTCACTTACTGTCACTGAAGCTCAGGCTCCTTGTCTGTGAAATGCAGGCAATAACAGCACCTACCTGTTAAGTTTCCCATATGGCTGTACAAAACAAGGCCTGGCATATGCCCAAGGTGTCTGATTCGTTATATGCCAATACAATAAGATTTGTTAGGATAATTCTTCTTCCTTTAAAAAAAAAATTAATTTTGTGCTATCACCTCCAAAAGTAGTGTTTCAATTCTCTGGCAGCCGTTTATCACCAGAGATTTTGTCTCATATTCAAAATAAAAATGACTAGTTGGTCTTAAGCAGGCAAGAAGGAATGGTTTTTAGACTTGACCTGCACCCCGGGCTGCTTCAGTTTCCTGGTGACCCAGCGAGCTCCCGCCTCCGAGTGAGTCAGCAGATCAGTGACGGTGCCTTCCACGCTGCGGGTTCCCTTCACCTCTATTGCCACCACCACCCCGGCCAAGGGAAGGTACCTGGAGAACAGGGATTGTGAGCCGCAGCTCCTCATATCTTATTGCACACTGAATGGGTTTTAAAGATTTAATGAAGAAAAATGAAATAAGATGAACAGCTGTGTTTGCACAGCACTTGGCGGCTTATAGACCCTCTTTGTGTGCTATCTCGCTCGATCCTGCCTACAGACCTGTATTTCTCCCTCCCTCCCTCCCTTCCTCCCTCCCTCTTCTTCCTTCCTTCCAATACAGAAAGTCAAAAAGGTTAAGTTGCTCGTTCAAGATCGCGTCTGAGTCCAAGCCTGCCTTCCTGGCAGCTGAGAACACAACTTGGCTGTTGAAGTTTTGGGGGGGGTGGTGGTTAAAATAAATTGAGATATGTGTTGCAAATTATGACCTTTAATGACCATATATATAATTCCAGACACGCAGGTCTGGAAGCCCCAGCCACTGGACAAAGGGGGTAGAAAGAATACTTGCTGCCTCAGTCAGAGAGGCCCAAGTTCAAGCTCAACTAATAGCTCTATGCTGACCCTCTTAGACATCCTTCTGCCCTTTGGTATAAAACTGGCTGCTATTTGTCCTACCTCACTTTTGTAGGGTGAACTAGAAAGTCAAATAAAATAATTCCAATACACCTCTCACTTATTCAGCATTTACTATACACCTACTGTGTGCCACGTCTACAACAAGCACTCAAGGCACAGACAGAGGGAGAATGACAAATAAATCAGTGACTGCAATGACGTGTCGTGTGTGACGATGGAATTCCCAGGGGAGCAGGCAGGACGTAGGCATGGCCATGGCCCCTGAGAACCCACCGCACAGGAGCCCGAGCAGGTGAGCCTCTTTAGCCCCTCCCCGCCCGCCTCACGGAGGCCCTGCTCCACAGAGCTGCTTCTTAGACAGTCATCTCAGGTCTCTGCTCAAAATGAACAGTATTAATGGCAAAAACGTAGAGCAAGACACTAATAAAATAAGGCCAATTTTTACAATCTCTTTTAGGTGTTAAAAATACATATTCACACCTAGCTGATTTTTATCTTTGTCCCATTTGCTGAATTCCTGACCTGTATTACAATTCAAAGTCTGTAGGAATCAAGCTGGTCATTTTTCTGCATTTGGAACCATCAATTTATTTCACTTAAGTTATCAAAGTGCAAATCACGGCTCCCAGCTCCCTCCAGCCCAGCCCTCCATGCACAGGTGAGATTTCAGCCTCGGCCCCGGTGATTATGCAAGCTGAGAACTTGAAAGCCCCGAACACAGAGCGCTTTTCTAACTTGCTCTATTTAGTCCACACCAGCCTGGAAAGGAAACAAATCCCAGCTACCGACGGGAGCTTGCCGTGCCTGACCAGGTCAGGACGTAAGACGTGCTTGCCAAGAAAACCAGAAGTCGGCGTCCTCCTGGCCTGGCCCTGTTAGCCACTGCCCGCCTCGCCCCGCCCCCTCAGCTCATTCCCTGCTTCCTTCCCGCTCCCTGTCTTCCCAGACGGGCTCCCTCGGGGCTGCAGCCTGGGACTCCGGCCGAGCGTGGCTCCAGAGCTCCCACCTACAGAGCCACTGCAGGACGTGTGGCCAGGAGGATGTCCCCAAGGCAGGCTCCTTCCTCCAAACCCCAGGGAGCACCATGCTCTGATCTCTCTGCCCTGAGGACACTGTCCACTGCACCTGAGCCAGTGGCAGTCTGTGGCCCTTGAAACCACTCTCCCTGTGCCCGTCAGTGTGCCAGTCCCGAAGCCACCTGCCCCACTTCCTGGGTATTCTCTGCCCCAGGGCTGGCCCCTGAGCCACAGCCTGGCCACAGGAAGAACCTCTGTGCATATACCTGCCGGGGGCTTTCTTCTGAACCAATGTCCTCTCTACAGTGACAAACAGCACCTTGGAGGGTGATACTGTCCTGCTCACCCCTTGCTAAGTGGCTTCCCATGGGACACCAGGGCCATCTGGGATGTGGCTCTGGACATCCCTGCTGACCTCTCCAGCCCTGCCCAGAGGATGTTCCACCCCAGCAGCTGCCACCTGCTGCCCCCCTGCGCCACACTGCCACCTCCAGTGCAGCTCTGACTCTCTGGTTCTGACTCGCTGACTCACTTCTAACCTCCTGCGCTCGTGAGTACGGTTTCCTGGTTCACTGTGAATCTGCAGCCCAAGTGTGTCCAAAACGGACAAGGACGCGAAGCCACTGCTGACTGCGGGAGGGAGGAGGAGGGCGGCAGAGCTGTCCTCCAAACTCCCGCTGCCCGAGTCAGCGTCTTCCTCTGCACAGTCAGACCTGTCACCAGACCCTCATCACTGTGCGCCCGGGAACACCTAGTCCCCAGCTGTGGGGAGGGGTGCGTTCCTGAGCCCTGCAGGTCCTGAGCCTGTGCTCAGTTCCCTGGGTCCAAGTCCTCACTCTCCAAAGGGCAGTGGGATTCTGCAGTGGGCGGTGGCCATGAGGGGAGATCCGCCCCGCCCCTGCAGGAGCCGGAGGCACTGCCTTCGCCCTAGAGATGTCACGCCAGGTCAGGTCCTCTTCACGGGGGAGGACTTCAGGGGAGGTTGTAAACCTCCTCTCCTCTCGAGCGAGGTCTTGTGTGCAGGAGAGAGGAGAGACAGGCCTGGGGTATCCAGACTGTCCCCACACAGGCTTCACCCCGCGTCCTTGCTGGAGCCGCCCCCTGGAACCCAGAGGGAACCTGGATGGGGGCCCGTGCCGCAGCCCACGCCCGCCTCCTGGGACTGGGCCTGTGGAAGCCTGGCTCACCTGAAGCCCGCGCTCCAGAGGGCCTCACACACGCTCCCGACTCGGCGCCAGAGAGGCCAGGAAGATGGCGAGAGAGACACTCCCAGGACTGAGGCCCGGTGCCCACAGCTGCTCCTGGTTTGGGCCAAGGCTGAGATCTGGGGGCTGCTGTTGGACCCCAGGTGTCCTGCCGTCTGCCCAGGGCCCCCTTCCCACTCTGTGGGTGTCCGCGTCCCGCCGAGGACATTCCTGGGCCACGGCACAAGCTATCAGACAGAAAGAAGCCAATCTGCCCGAGGGTGGCTGGCTCCCCGCAAACCTGGAAGGACACACTTGGAAATGATGGTCTCACTCCCCGTGGACCCCTCTCCGTGGGATTCCAGTGCCCCTCCCAGGGCAGTGCCCAGATAACTACCAGGTCTCTGCACTCAGAGCTGGGGTGGGGCAGACCTGGGTTCAGATCTCAGGAGTCGTCTGTGACAGTGAGGGCCACCTGACCTGGGTGGGGCTCTGCATCTACAAAGTGAGCGTGCCCAGGGGCCGGCAGGTGCTGCAGATACCAGGGACCACACCCACGGGGTGCCTGGTGCCACCCTGGCAGCTGCGGGCGGCCCTGGAGGTCTGGACTTGTGACAAGACGGCTGCAGTGTCTACCGCAGGGCAGGAGGTGGCCTGTGAGTGTGGGGGTGGCTGTGCCTTCCCCTCAGCGGGCACACAGGCCCCCACCCTCCCCAGGGTGAGCACAGGGGCTCCTCCTCTGGGCACTCCTGCGTCTTTCCCAACGTGAGAGGAGGAGGAGATGCCAGGCAGGCCGGCCAACAGCTCGGCCTTTGGAGCTCTGAGACCCAGGGGGCGCCGCGGCCGCTCTCGCCCACCGCAGGCGCTCGGAGCCTCTGAGCTGGTGGACTGGCCACCTGCGGGCAGGAGCGCTGGCGGGGGACCTGGCCCACCGCAGCCCAGACCCCACCTGGGGCGCTCACCGCGGACCGCCACAGCATCACGGACCTTAGGCCAGGACGTGCCGAGATGGGTCAGTCCACTAGCAGGAAAGGGCAGGCAGCCAGGCAGCCCCACCCTGGCCCCCACACAGCCCGCCACTGTGGCATTCCAAGCAGCTCTGTGACATCATTGTTCTAATGTCAGTGACTTGTCATGTAGAGACAAAGACGACAGGAAGGAAATACAGACGTGTGGAAGACAGGAAGCGGGTGATGCTACCTGAAGGAAGTAGAAACCCGAGCTCAGGCGAGGCTCGTGGGGCCGATCAGAGACCACGCACTGCTGTGCAGCTGAGCCCCTTTATTGCAAGGGTGACCAATCCTGGCAGGTTTTAAATTACTGGGCTCTTTATGCTTTTCTTTCAAAAGCAAGATGAAGATTTATTTTAAATATATATCTTTTCAAAACTTGCTGGTAAAATGCTAAGAGATTTTCCCTTGAGGAAAAATAATAGCTCTTTCAATCACTAATATGCTAATATGTAGAAAGGCAGGGGTAGCCGTCCCACTGGCTCGGTGCCGTGTACAGTAGGGAGGTATTGTCACGTTGTAAGAGTGCTTTATTTTCATAAGAGGTTTTTTATGTTTTCCATAAAATGAAGCAAGCAACATTTTAAAAGACAATATATTTTATAAATAGTAAAATTCTCAATATAAATTTTACCAGATAGCTATACTAGTGTACGCGCCAAGATTATTTAATTGTATTACAAGGTAAAAATGACAGAAATTTTCTTTTCTTTAACAGTACTGATAAATTCTCCTTATTTGCCATTGAGCAGTTTTCAAAATAGCCTCTTCAAGGCCAAGGGAAAATCATGCAAATATATAAATATGCAAATTTTCTTTGTATATGTAATGAGATTTTGAGGTTGCCAAAACCACCACTTTATAGCTATTCCAACACTCTAAAATTAGGAGACAGTAGAGTGTTAGACTATGCAAATGGAGACTGAGGACAAAGAATGGACAGTCCAATTCCGAGTCTCTGAATTTGAAACGCTGTAAAGTTTTGTTAAGTGCAGCACCGAGCTGCCCTCGCCTCCTCTTGGATCTCTCCGAGGTGTCTGAGCGAACGCAGGGCCACCTGCGTCCCCCTGGGGCCAGCTCTGGCCCCCTGAGCATTGCTGGAGCACACGCCCCCAGCTCTGACCCAGCCCTCCCAGCCCACCCTGCACCGGCACAGCCCTGAGTGGCAGCCCTGGGTTCCCAAGGTGTACGCAAAGTGCACAAGTGGCGTGTCCCCCGTCACAGCAAGTGCTCCCCGTCAAGACGGACAGATGCTTGCGAGCTGCGTTCTGTCAGTGGGTAAAGGAAGGCTTTGCTTAGACCGTGTCACAGGAGCTGGAGACACCACGTGTCTGTGATTTTGATTCTCTTAACCCCCAAGGTCAGGTTGCTTGTGGGAGACCAAGCTGGAGCAGCCCTGCGGTCCGGCCCTGAGAGCCCCCTCAGCAACACCAGGCTGCGGCTCGAAGTCAGTGGAAGACCCGCCCTCGGATGGGGGTGGTGGGAGGGGACCAGGGAGAGTGCAACTGTAGACCCAGGGCACCACGGGCCTGCAGCTCAGGCGCAGGAACTGGTGAGAAGGAACCAGTCCCTGTCCTCCTGTCCAGCCGGTGTGCTTGTGCTGCCCTTCAGGGTGACGCTTGCCACGGACACAAGGGCCACAGGGCTGGCCCAGGACCTGTCCCTCCCCAGGCCCAGCACAATGAGTCCCCAACCCTCCGGGCTGGGATTCCGCAGAGAGGAAGCATTTCCAGGACAGAGAGCAGGACCACAGAGGGAAGGCAGGGGACTAATCAGCAACCTTCTCCCCATCTGATTAAACGATGAGGCGTCCTGGGGCTCTGTGGCTGTCCCGGGCGCTCCTCCTAATGAGCCTGCGTTCAAACCCGCGCAGCTCCCTTGGGAGCAAACTATCTTTTAATTTTTTCCTCTGAAGATTAATTCCATTGTTGTGGAGCCTGTGTTATGAGAACTGTAAACTAATCATTAGTCATTTTCAAACGACCGACCTTTTCTTCCAAGGATGGCAGAGAGCTCCCAAAGAGGTCTCTTTTGGGTCCTGGGATTTGCAGCGTGCAAGTTTGGAGAGAAGAGTTGGAAGCCAAGGTGCATTAGCTGTGTGGCCTTGCAGGAGGAAAGCCCCCGTGGCCCCTCCCCCTGTGGGGCTCTTCCTGCTGTAACAGTGGGAAGGGGAGGCTGAGGAGCCGCTGTTGACGTGGCCCAGCAGGTGCTGGCCCAAGGCCACAGCTCCCCCGAGCCAGCTCCTGCTCCCACAGGCCCCTGTGGTCCCCTGGCCTCTCAGGGGGCTCTGGGCACCCCAGACTGGGCGCTTCAACAGCAAGCTCACGTCCTCTTGCACTCGGGCCCCCGAGCCCAGGAGCAAGATGTGGTCCAGCCACGGTGACTCTTGTGTTCCAGAGTCACTGTCTCCCGCCAGACATCACCTATTTGGAGAACTGAAATAGCGTGTCATTGCAGCCTGGCGTGTTCACACTGCGTGTGTGTGCATGTGCACTCGCACTCATTTTCCACTCTCTTCTCACCAGAAGACTGTGGTCCTCTCAGAGCCCAGGCTCTCCTGCCACCAGGCGCTGGTCTCTAGTGATGGGCGCTCCCCCACCGACAGAGCAGAGAGGCTCAGGCCCTGCGCTGATGCACCTGACCCTTCTGAGGCCGGAAAGCCCCCGCTCCTGGGGTGGGGGAGGTGAGATGACCGAGGCCCACAGTTACTGGGCCTGGGTGGTCGACACAGCGGGAGCCCTCGTGCCCTGGCCCACAGTTACTGGGCCTGGGTGGTCAGACACAGCCGGGAGCCCTCGTGCCCTGGCCCACAGTTTACTGGGCCTGGGTGGTCAGACACACAGCCGGGAGCCCTCGTGCCCTAGCCCACAGTTACTGGGCCTGGGTGGTCAGACACACAGCCCTCGTGGAACCCTCGTGCCCCTGGCCCACAGTTTACTGGGCCTGGGTGGTCAGACACACAGCCAGGAGCCCTCGTGCCCCGACCCACAGTTTACTGGGCCTGGGTGGTCAGACACAGCCGGGGCCCTCGTGCCCCGACCCACAGACTGGGCCTGGGTGGTCAGACAGAGCCGGGAGCCCTCGTGCCCTGGCTCAGGTGTTCTGGTGTTGGTGCCAGTGCCTGGCGTGGTGCTGCGGCCCTCTCTGCCTGGCCTCGGCCCTCTCTCTGTCCACTCACTCTGCACCCATCTCCCCATCTGGCTCCAGCTGCCCCTGCACCTTTCACCGCCACCTGCCCACACGCCCCCTCCCTGGGCTTGGACACCCACGCCCTTCCTCCTGGCCACCCAGGACGCTGCTCTGCAGACAGGCTTTCAGCATCGGCACACACTAGCGTGACGCGCTCCTGCAAACCCGAGATAAAGACACAGGAGACCGAAACCAGAAGTGTGGACGGGCGGCTTGAGGAAGGGGAGAGAAGGAAGCAGAAGAAGAGAAGGAGCGCGAGAAAGAGGAGAAGGCATAGGGCGGAGGGCGGAGGGCGGAGCTGGGCACCGGCCAGGACCGCACGGTGGGGATCCTGTGACTCTGGAGGGGGTGAGCTCCCACCTCTCGGCCAGCACCCAGGCAGGACGTGGTGACTCTCGCTGGGCAGCATGAACAGGCACATTTGAGGGGGTCAGTTTAGTTGTACCCCAAGAAAAACCCCTGCTGTTTGCGTGCTTGCTGCTGCTATGATTCTGAGAACGCATCCAAAGGAAATAACCAAGAATGTGGAAACCTGGGGAGCACCAGCGCTCATCATACCAGTGAGACCCGGACCCCCAGGGCCCAGCGTGAGGAGATGCGTAAGCCACTGCCCGGCAGCTTCGGGCCCAGCGGCTCACAGTCGTTGAAGATGATGCTGCGTCCTCGGTGTTTATCCAGAAGAACTAAAGGCAGCCCACCACAGTGACGCACGCGCACCGTGCCCCCAGCAGCCATTCACAACAGCCACGCCCTGGAACCTGCCAGGTGTCCACCCCCAGACCGCAGGTAAAGGAACGTGGTGAAATGAGTAGAAATGACATGGGGACATCTTTACATGGGAGATCAACATGCTCCGAAGAGAGAGAGCGTAGTGTGAAACGTTAGCAATGTTTTTATTCATATAGGAGAGAGGGGCGGGGAGAAGGAGGGAGGTCTCCTATGCCGGCCTGGCGCTGGCTCCGGCACGCCACCCCTGAGCGGCGCACACGCACCCATCAAGACCCACTGGGGAGTCCGGGAGGGCGGAGGCCGGTGGTTTCTGAAGATAAACACGACCGTGCTAAGCTGTCGCTCGTTAGCCAGATGTGAGGATTTTTAGCCTCTCCTTCTTCACTTGTGTTTTCTGATCCGGTGACACTAGCTGTGACCAGTTGTGTAAATAATCACGGTTGTTCGAATACAAATCGAATCCTACTTATCCTTCAGGACGCCCCTGACACTTTAGTCCCTCCCTGGAGACCGCCGTCCACGGCCGCGTGCCCCTCATGCCCTGCCCCCGCCCGCTCCCCGCGGGGTCCTGCTGAGCACCGAGCGTGCGGGGTGCCCACGGCTCGCGCGTCCTTCCACCCCGGCGGGGGCTTCCTGGCCGTGCGCAGCCCCTGCACTCTCAGCTTAGCGGGCGGCTTCTCCTTGCTCCGCGGGCCTCGCTGCCCAGTCTGCAGGTCGGCCTCCTGGCCCCAGCACCAGCACAGGGACGACAGGTGGGACCACAGGTGGGACCAAGCAGGGACCACAGGTGTGGCACCGTGTCCACCACGTTCTCATCCGTCCACCCAGACGTGAAGGCAGAGTAACCCCCTCCTCGACTCGGGAAGGTTGGGCACCTGTGGACACCGCGGGGCTGGGCTGGGAGCCACGTCCAGCCTGGGTGGACAGGAGGGGACAGGCGGGGACAGAGCAGCTGCCCTCCCACCTGGCTCTGCACCAAAACATACCTGGGCCTCACACTGGATCCGAGAGGCCCAGTGACAGGCTCCTCCTTAATCCAAGAGCCAACCTGTCTTTGTCCTCGTGAACTAAGTGGCCAACACAGACACCAAACCGCCTCACCCTTCCTGAAGGACAGACGCCTTTGCTCAGAGCAGAATCCAGAGTCACAGGCTGAACCTCGCGTGGCGCCCACCCAGCCCTGGACAGGGAAAACCTCCGCAGAGCCACAGGCCCACGCGGGGCTGCAGGACCCCGCCACACAACGGCAGGTCTGAGCCACCTGCAGCCCAGCCGAGCCACCAGCCAGCTGTCGGCTCGTGAGAGGAGACACCGGAAAGCCAGCACCCTGCCCGGTACTCTGCCTTCTACCGTGGAAACACACCCTCGACCGAGGCGAGATTCATAGATTGTGAGATGCACCGTTCCAAATGAACGGTCCAGTGCCGCTTAGTGTGTCCTCAGTGTGTGGACACCACTTCTCCTCCCAGACACTTTCCTCACCCCAGAAGAACACCCTGAAGCCAGCAAGTAAGACCCCCGACTGTCACCTGTGACCTGCTCCGTGTCCGTGGGCTGCCGGGGCTGGGCGTCCCACTGAGTGGAACCGGTCAGCGTGCGCGTCTGGCCTCCCGCCACAGCGCAGTGCTGTGGGTCAGAATCGCTTCCTCTGCGTGGCATCTCCAGCCGGACGGCCACAGCACACCCGTCTGTCCGCCTGCCTTGAGGGACCCCTGGGCGCCTCTCGGCACCTGCGGACGGTGCTGCGTGGACAGGTGTGCAGGGCTTGTGTGCACTGAGGACACCATTCAGTGCTCCCAGCTGCACGCCCATGTGGAACGGCCGGCCACAGAGAGATCCCTCGGCCTTCCTGGGGAGGTCGGCAGAGCCCCGAGGCACAGGATCGCGAACGGCTCACCAAGGAAGCTGCTCGGGTAGCCAGGGCCCTGAGCTGCACAGATCTGAAGGAGGACACAGGGGCAGGGACGGGCGCGGGCAGCAGGCCTGTCCCACCCCTGGGGTTGGAGCCCACCCTTCACCCCTGGGAGGCTTCTTCCCCGTGGGGCTTAGCTGGGAGGGCGAGGGAGCGGGAGGCGTGGCTGGCCGTCCCTGCACCAGACCCCCAGGCGGCCACCCCAGCACCACTTGGGGCTCTCCCAGCAAATGAGGCCGTCCCTGACCCTACAGTGTGCCTGAGCGTGGAGCAGGACACCGTGCCCAGGACCACGTGGCGCCTGTGTGCTCTGGAGCCTTTGAGTGTCACCTTCAGACACCTACCCGAAGCCAACTGGCTCTGCAGGGAGTTAGTAACGCTCCGGGTGGCTTGAAATGCACACCCCTGTGACCCACCTCCAGTTGCTCACCACCACGAACACGGGGCAGAATGTTCCTCCCGGCACCCTACAGGACGCAGGGGTGGGTGACTGGTGGTCCTGTCACAGGGACACTGACAATGACGAGGTGGAAGGACGGCACGGAGGTCAACGGTCAGGTCACCACACGGGGCTGCCTTCCCCGCAGATGACGCCAGGGGTGCCCGGGGGTCCTGGCATGGGACGGGCCTCGGGAGGCTCCCTCTGCACCAGCTCTGCACTGGCTCCGCTGCAGGCCGGGCAGGCAGGACAGGGCCAGGCCAAGGGGCGCGGCTTGCCAGAGGTGGAGCCGGGCCTCGCTGTGACCCTGACGCCAGCTCCGGAGGCCAAGGCAGCCAAGGGGGACCGGGGGCAGAGGCTGCTCTGCCTCATGGGACACACGGAGAAGGCAGCCCGGTGCTGCGTGTGGTGAGGTGGGAGCGTGGGCCGGGAAGACGCGGCCTCCGCGAGCGCCCGCTAAGGGGTGCAGGGCAGCCAGAGCAGAGGAGTGGCGGGCTGAGCTGTG
The DNA here is from genome assembly GCA_025594165.1 of Tamias sibiricus. Lineage (NCBI taxonomy): Eukaryota > Metazoa > Chordata > Mammalia > Rodentia > Sciuridae > Tamias > Tamias sibiricus. The sequence continues at coordinate 1,914,297 of CM046663.1, forward strand.
ACACTACGGATGCACGTGCACGCACGGGTGTGCACAGCGATGCCTGTGCCCAGTGCACCCTCACGGACAGTGCCTGGTGGGCAGTGCCTGGTGGGCAGCGCCTCACGGGCAGACTTGCTCTTTTCGCAGGCCGGGTGCGCTGGCTTAACTTTTCTTTGAACTCTAAGCGTGTAGTCCTTTTCCAACTTCAACAACCGAAAATGACCCGAGACAGAATGTATCTCCACCATAAAGCAGGATGAGATGCGCTATTGGTTCTTTCCACCAAATGCCACAGGCCTTATTGACTGATGTGACATTTTAAAGGCAGCCTGCCTCCTTCAAAGGCCTCTCAGTACTAAATCAGATGCACCTGGAGTCTCTGTCTCACAGTGGAAGAGTCACAAGGCAAGAGTGCTCGCCATTTGCAGCCTAAGAAACTGAAGTTCAGAGGAGTCCTGAGGCCAGCAAGGCAGGAGGAGCCACGGCCCTGCAGCACCCGTCAGACTGCCTGGGTCCCCGCTGGCTTCGCAGGTTCCCTGGGACCGAGCACAGGCACAGCTGCTCCAGAGTGCTCTGCAGCACCCCAGCTCACAGGACCTCCGTTCTCATCCACGAGCTGCTTCAGAGAGCCTCCCGGGGCCTGTCCCAGGAGACACCGCCCTTACCTGCCTGCCCTGTCCCAGGAGACACCGCCCTTACCTGCCTGCCCTGTCCCAGGAGAGCCCAGCCCTTACCTGCCTGCCCTGTCCCAGGAGAGACCGCCCTTACCTGCCTGCCCTGTCCCAGGAGAGCCCAGCCCTTACCTGCCTGCCCTGTCCCAGGAGAGCCCCGCCCTTACCTGCCTGCCCTGTCCCAGGAGAGCCCAGCCCTTACCTGCCTGCCCTGTCCCAGGAGAGACCGCCCTTACCTGCCTGCCCTGTCCCAGGAGAGCCCCCCATCCTTACCTGCCTGCCCTGTCCCAGGAGAGCCCAGCCCTTACCTGCCTGCCCTGTCCCAGGGAGAGACCGCCCTTACCTGCCTGCCCTGTCCCAGGAGACACCGCCCTTACCTGCCTGCCCTGTCCCAGGAGAGACCGCCCTTACCTGCCTGCCCTGTCCCAGGAGAGCCCCGCCCTTACCTGCCTGCCCTGTCCCAGGAGAGCCCAGCCCTTACCTGCCTGCCCTGTCCCAGGAGAGACCGCCCTTACCTGCCTGCCCTGTCCCAGGAGAGCCCCATCCTTACCTGCCTGCCCTGTCCCAGGAGAGCCCAGCCCTTACCTGCCTGCCCTGTCCCAGGAGAGCCCAGCCCTTACCTGCCTGCCCTGTCCCAGGAGAGCCCCGCCCTTACCTGGGTGCCCTGTCCCAGGAGAGAGCCCCCCCGCCCTTACCTGCCTGCTCTGTCCCAGGAGAGACCGCCCTTACCTGCCTGCCCTGTCCCAGGAGAGACCGCCCTTACCTGCCTGCCCTGTCCCAGGAGAGCCCCATCCTTACCTGCCTGCCCTGTCCCAGGAGAGCCCAGCCCTTACCTGCCTGCCCTGTCCCAGGAGAGCCCAGCCCTTACCTGCCTGCCCTGTCCCAGGAGAGCCCAGCCCTTACCTGCCTGCCCTGTCCCAGGAGAGCCCAGCCCCTTACCTGCCTGCCCTGCCTCATCAGGACCTCAGGCAAAAGCAGAGGAGCTCAGACCAAGCCCGCCAAGAGCTCCTGGCGGTCTCCTTCATGACTTAAATGCCATTTCCTTCTCCACTACAGACACGGGTCCTCTTCCTTCCCGTGCCCTGGCCCTGCGTGGCTTGGCAGGGGAGAGCTCTGGAGAGCTCAGCTCCCAGACCGCTGGCACAGAGAGGGGGCAGGTTCCCGTGGGCCTGTCGGGAGAGGAGGGGGTGGGCGGAGGGGAGTCAGGGCTGGACTGGCCGTCACTCAGCACTGGGGACGAGAACGTGAGGTGGCGGGCACAGAGGAGGAAGGGCCAGCAGCCCCTCCCTGCTGCTGCACAGACACAGCTCTGCCCGCTCCTGAAGTAGCCAGCCCACCCCAGAGGCCAGCTGTGGGGGGTGAGCGCCGCTGCTCTGGGGCTGGCCCACCTCCAAGCCTGGTGCACTCATTCCTACCGGTCCCCTCCTGAGCTGGCCGCCACACCAGTGCCAATGGCTGGGACAGGCTAACATTCCTGCTGCTGTTCAGGGTGACGGTTACGGGCAGTGGCAATGCAGCCCACAGGCCTGGCTTCTGCCACGCTCCCGCCTGGGGCACGTAGCAGGCCAGGGCTCCACTCTGAGCCCCAGCTTCAGCGCTGCTGCCCAGGAGGCGAGCGGGCCCTCACTCACAGGGGGTCGGAGCAGAGGTGCAGAGGTGACGCCAATGCTCCGTTAGCAGGGTCCAGCACCGTGCCCGTGGACAGCAAGCCACGCCGCAACTGCAGTCCGCTACCAAGTCCGCCGCCAGCTGAGCTTCACCTGCCTGGCTCACCTCCCTGGTCTCTCTGGTCAGTTATGGTCTTATCAAGAAGCGACCCTCTGGACTGGTTGTCCTGGAATCAGTGCTTCTCGTCTCCTTCCCCGCAGGTGACCACGCTAGTTCAGGTGGGGAGGGCGTGGGGCTCTCCTGGCGGACATTCAGGTGCCCTGTTCATTCTGGGCTTCAGGTTTCCCTGGCTTCTCCAGGAGATGGGATCTGCAGCGTCCTGTCTTACTTTTCTACCATCCGTGAGGAGGTCCTAGAGGGGTTGACGTGTCCTGGGGACGTCCGGAGACAGCGGGCTCTACCACCACGCAGCTCCGGCTGTTGGGACTGGGCGGCCAGGGAGCCGCCGCCTCCCTGGAGTGTTGACAGAGCAGGCGTCTGTGGAGATTAGGTGGCTGATCTTGTAAGGATCAGCGACTTACTGCATGGTGTTTACACTGGCATTGATGCAGTGACATGCTGATCTAATTACATGTCAATAAACCAGAGGCCCAGCTCACTGAGGGACCAGAGGGGATTATAGGGCTCCACGGCAGTTCTCAGAGAACGAGGACTCAACCTTCAGACTCAATTACTGCACAGTTAGCCAACTGCAAAGCCTCGACCTGGAGGGGAAGACAGGGAGCGGGGTCAGCCTCGGCCTGACGACCCTACTTGGACTTGCCCGTTGGTCTCAATTGAACTTTCTGAGACTCATCATTGAGATGACCAAGTCCTCTGCTCGGTCATCTAACAGAGATTCCAGAGACCTGGCGCAGAATGTCAGAAAAGCAAACATCCCTCCAGTGACAGATGAGCCTGGCCTGCCCGCAGCCCCTGCCCGCCCCCTGCACCACAGACGGGAAAGGCAGTCACCTGGGCCCAGGAGGCCAGATTCCCAGAGACCCGACAAAGAGGCCTCAGGAGAGAGGAGGAGGAGCTCAGCCTGCTGGTGCTGCCGCCTGGGCCTGTGGCTGCCAGGCCTGGAGCAGGCGGGGCGCCCAGTCTAACAGAAAGCTCTGTGTCGGGAGAAGGGTGGTCGGGCTGGTGGTCAGGCTGCCCCCCACATCCCAGAGTCACCTGCCCTCACGCGTGTGTTTACACGCGTTCACATCTCTGCTCAGTTTGAAGTCACCCACGCTGGGGGTGGACAGCAGACTGGAAGTCCACAGAACTGTAGGTCCTCCCCTCTAAACAGAACTCAGCCACTGCTCAGCAGGGGCGGAAGCACGCAGGGGGCCAGGCCAGGCCATGCAGGCCAAGCTCTTCCTGTGGAACAGTAGGAAGTAAATACTTTTGGCTTTTCAGGCCAAATGGTCTCCATCACAACTACAGCTGTCCCCCTTATCCACACAGGGAACACGTCCCAGGACCCCCAGGGGATGCCTGAAACTGAGGTAGTACCAAATCACACATGCACTGATCTTTTATATGCACATACCCTTGATAAAGTTCAACTTTTAAAGTAGACAAAATAAGCAATAAAAAATAGAATAATCGTGACAATACTACATACTGTAATAAAATTGCCAGCGCTGTGAAGTAGTGTGTCCTGGTGCTCAAGGAGAATGGCACAGTTCCCCACAGCTCAGGCCAACAGCGAGAGCAGAGCAAGGAGGAAACAGGTGGGACCTGGGCTGTGACCTGGGCGAGGTCGTGCTTCTGGGACGACCATCCCAGGTCCTTCCGGTCAGGGTGGCCCTTTGCCTCTATGCTCACGTGTGAGGAGCCATGAGCGCCTCCAGGCCTCTGGTCCAGTCAGACCATCCCGCGGACACCTGAGGACCTCGCTGGCGCTCCCTCATGGGCAGAAGGAGATTGGAGAGGAGCCCGCTGGCCCCATGGGCCCTGGCCACACGCATCACCCACCATTCAGGTGAGCCACTTTGATGGTGAGCGAGCCTCTCTCCTGGTGGGGCTGCCGGGCAGAGGCGAAGCCACCAGGAAGCAGGAGGCTCAGAGACACTTTAAGGACAAGAAAGAGATTTTTGTTGGTGCTGCAAATGGACAGGGTGAGACAGGCTGTGACAGAGAGAGGAGACAAAGCAACTCCGGTAAGGCTTCTGGAGGACCCTTTGCAGGGCGCAGAGTGAGGTGATGGGTCACTCTTGGCACATCTGCAGCTGTGTCCTTGAGCTGCCTCCTCACTGGACCAGGGCAAGGCTTTCTGGGTTTCTCTTTGAATTGTCGATGCAGATCCGTGCTTTGCAACTGCCAGGTTCAAGTCTGCTCTGATATACCACCTCCCTGTTTCATTTCCAAGGTATTTTACTGTCAACAAAACTGAATCGTGGTAAAATGGTGCTCTAGTCGCAGAGCCTACTGCTTCTATTCAAACGGAAAACACAGATATAAATTATAGACCCATCTTTCAGGTGACTTTCGCTAGCTGAAAAATCGCCCCAGTTCACTCCAGATGCCTTTGTGGGAACTAAGTGAACACTGCTCTCGACTCCCGTCCACAAGAGCGAGGTGCTAAGGCAGCCGTGGGGTGGAGAAAGAGCACTGAACACCTGCTCCCTGCTGGCAGCTCCTGCAGGCATCCTGAGAGGTGCAGGCTGGACCGCTGGGGAGGGACACTAGGGACAAAGGAGATGGACACTGGTGGTGGAACTCAGAGAAGCAAATGCATCTAAGCCTGGGTTCTGGGTTGCTTAGCCTGCCATCTTAAAGTATATGAAACAGAGTTTTGAAGCACAAATTATTATAAGACAAAGCTGCCCCAAGAACCCCATCACCATGATCCACTGCTGGCTAGCAGGGATACTCTCCCTTGTCCCTATTAACCCCCCCCCAACCACCACACACACACACACACACACACACACACACACTCCTCTTTCTATCCCTTTATGGGAACTTACGTGACTTCTTTCCCTAGTGGAGCTGGCCACTTTTAAGTAAATCCAGCTTCAGTAAACTGGGGCTCTCAGGAAAGGCTGGCCCACTGTCTGTTTTATGGATAAAGTTTTATTGGAACACAGCCATGGCCATCCATTCCCCTGTTGTCTGCGATTGCTGTAGGACTACAAGTGCAAAGCTGAGCAGCCGTGACAGAAATTGCATGTTGTGTGTGTCTTGAATCCAAGATTGTCCACCCAAAAATCATGTGTTAGACAACACAGCCAGCGTTCACAATGGGGAGACCTGGTTCTGAGAGCTGTGATCTCATCGGGGGATTACTCCACGGATTACTTGGATTAATTAATTGTTAACCGGATCAACAGTTTGAATGGACTACTGGGTGAACTGTACGCAGGCGAGCCTGCTGAAGGTCCTCGGTCACGGGGGCGTGCCCTGGGGACGCCATCTCGTCCCTGGCTCTTCTCACTCCGCTCTCTCTACTTCCCAGCTGCTGTGATGTTCTGCCTCACTCCAGGCCCAGAGCAAAGGAGACCGCCAGCCATGGACGGCATTTCCAAAACCGCGAGCCCAAAACAAAGTTTTCCTCTCCTAAGCTGTCCCTGTCCTGGGTTTTGGTCACGGCTGTGAAAAGCTGACTACCACACTGTGTGACCACGGAGATTAAGCGCCTCTTGTCTAGCCTAGCGAATGTTTGCCGAGGCCGGTGTAGACAGAACCAGGGACAGCGCGGAGTCAGAGCAGGCAGGCAGGGGTCGCCCACGTGGCCCTGAGCTCTGTCTCCGGCACTGGGGGCTGGGGGTCCGGCACCCCCGCCTGTGACGATGTGGGCCCTCACGGCCTGGGCCCCCACAGCTGCCTCTCGGGCTTGTCACAAGACACCCGTGCCGGCTCCCAGTGTGGCAGCTGGTGGGCGGTGACCAAGGAGCCCTGGTGCAGCCTCCAGGACGCCTCAGCCTCACTGTGGACGCTGCAGCCCTAACCTCTCTCACCACCTCCCTGTCCACGTCCCATGTCCCTTTCCAAGTCTGACCTCCTTCCACCTTGCCCGTCTCGTGCCCCGGTCCCCTGGGGACTTCTCCCTCTTTTTCTACCATGTGGCTTGTTTCTGCCAGGGAAGACCCACTGTGTTCCTGGTGTCACTTTCTTTTCTTGGGGGGCTGGTCCCTTCTTCTCGTTCTTCCTGTAAAGGCTGCCGTCCTTAGACACTGGTAAACTTAGAGGAAACCCAAGCCTCAAACCCCCAGGCCCCAGCAGCCCAGCTCTGGCCGCCAAGCTCCAGGGTGCCTGCCACATCTCGTCTGAACTCTCCAGGCAGAGGGACAAGTGGTTATCACCCCTGTTTCACATAAGGGACGATGAAGGCCCTCCAAATGTGGTGACTCAAAGACGAAACGAGGGTCCATTTGAAAACACCCGTGAAAGTGGACTTGAAGAAAGTCTGCTCCTGCCCAGCACAGGACTGCGCTCCGAGGACAGAGGCCTCCGCACCAAATGACCTTGTAACTTCAGGCTGGGACAAAAAGGAACGTCAGAGTCCGCGGAGCCAGCTCCTCTGCTGGCCGCTGCTCGCCCACACGCGGGAATCCACTGCCATTTCCAGGTGCAGGACGTGTTGCTAAGCTGCCTGGTCTTTTCTGAACACCCACTTACTTGAGAAGCTTCCCAACTTACTTGGAGAACTACACCCACAGATGAAAGGCGAGGCTCCTCGGCACACACCTAGGCCATCGGAAAGGAGGGCGCTCACTTCTGATCTACTCCGCCACCAACTAGAGGGAGGGACTGGATTCATCACCCAGTCGCTGAAGCCGTACAATTGCCTAATGCTTGCCCTCCTGGCCGCAGTATTTATCTCTAAAGACCTGGGGAACACGCAGGTGTAACTGCGCCCCCGTTTAGGAGACGTCGTGAGAGGGCTGCCGGAGGAGTCGAGGTGTTAGCTCCTGATACGTGTTCCTGGGTCTCTGCTCCCAGAGGGCCGCGGGCCTGGGGTGGACTAACATCGACAGTCGGGGTGGGCTCTCTGCCTTCCCTGGCTTGGAGAGGCCCAGGGAATCTGAAAGAAGAAAGTTGTCTCGGAGGGCATGGGCCAGGATTTCAAGACTCCACGTCGGGAATACGTGAAAGGACGGAACGTTTACTAAGTCCCTGAATGCTTCTGCTCTTACCCCCAGATCACAGAGACAGCCGAGGGCACGCTCTTGTGCACCACGCCGCGCCAAGCTGCAAGGACAGAGCTATACGCAGGGTTCCCACCTCCCAAGCCCTAGGAGGAGGGGCTGACCCATTGCACAGGTTCAGTCTTGGTCTGTGAAGGGCAGTCACCAGCCTGCATGGTCCCAGGTGACACAGACAGAAACGGGCACCACCTAGGCTGTCTTCATGTGACTTCCTCAAATTTCGCCTGCCACTGGGCACGTGGCCTTTGCAGGGGAGTCGGGAAACCGAGTCATCTCGACCCTCCCGCCCAGTGAGCCGCACTCCCTAAGCCGATCCGTCTCCCCGGCTGAACTCGCCGGCGAGGACACATGCTTATTCGAGTGACGGTGCTCCTGGTGTCTTAAGATTATTTTCAGCTTGCAAGAGGCTCTGAGGCCTGGAGAGTTTTGGGGGTTTGTTGTGGGTTTTGCCCGGGTTCCCATTTCCTTCACTATGGCCAGCAGGAGAGTCCTGGGCCTGGCTGGTGGCTGGGGCACGGCCACAGCATCCTGGCGGAACCTCATCCCTGTCCTCAGGACGGAAGTCCTCAGGGATGACCGCCTGGGACTGACCGCTGCTACCTGCGTGTGACGCTGGGTCTTGTGCTGGTGAGGGGCCACGGGCCTGCTCCCGGGAGGTTTCCAAGAGCACCCAGCGGGGTCTGGAAAAACCGCCAACAGCGGGGCAGGCCCTCCAGCGTCCTGGACACCCGGCGAGCAGCAGTGACAGTAGAAGCTGACCCAGGTCCACCCTCAGCACCTTTCTCTGGGTCCTTGCGAGTTCACCTGTGATAGGGGGAGGTAAGGGCCATCGTGGTGCACAGTGAAGCTGGTGTCACACGTGGGGACTCTCCCAGGCACGCGGGCTGCTGGCCTTCCCTGGCTGTGCGTGAAGCACCTACGCCCCTCAGAACACCCTGGGGGTGGCGTCTCCTGCTTCACACACAAAGACCCCAAGCACAGACAGAAAGGGAGTGGCCCGAGCTGACCGAGTGTCAGGCTGAGTTTCTGACCTGGAGCCACTTGGAGGGGGCAGTTCAGAGGGCTTTGCTGGTACCCGACACATCCTGGGAGGTGAGGTCTGCCGGTCGCTAGCACCTGGATCAGCCGGCCGGCACACGGCAGTGTCCGCGGATGAGCACCGGCCACGTGCGGGGGGCGCCTTCTGTTCTCGCCGGTCTCGGAAGCTGACACTAGGAAGTCCCCAATAAACCTGAGGTGACAGTCTCCAGGTTAAGAACCCCCACCCGGGACCAACGCACAGATGACGGAACGGATCCGAACCAGGCTCTGCGTCAGAGAAGGGCGTCGTCTCAAAGCAGCCCCTCTCCCGCTCCCTGAGGGGCAGTCTGGGCCCCGCCGGCAGGCGGACAGACCATAACGTGACCCCTAGAGCGGCTGCCACCCTCCCAGTCCGCAGGGTTGAGCCTGCATTTGGGCCGAGGCGTGGCACCTGCCGCAGCGTCTCTGAGACGCGCCTGCAGACCCTGCCTGCTGAGCGGGCGGGAGGCAGCAGAGCCAGGGCCTGTCCCCCAGGCGACCTGGGGGAGCCATGCAGAAACACCGGCAGGAAGTGCTCGGGACGACGAGGGTGTTTACAGGGTTTTGCTGCAGGAGAAAATCACAACCTGTGTTCCCATCAAGTGGAGGGTGGGCCGTCTGCTTCCTTCATCTCCAGAAAAATTGCTAAAGGAGATATTTCGTTTTGATAAGCTAATTTGAGTAGAAAATGGCCTTGTGTGTATCATCTCACGAGTAATTTTTGAATAGACCTTTAAATTGAAAACTAAAAGTACAAAGCCATAAATCTAATTATTTCCCCCTCAGCCCTGTAGTTTAACATAAGAAGAGCGAGCATGCAAACAATGCAAAACATCAATGGAAATGACGTCTAATGGGGATAGAGAACGGATCAAATAAAAGAACGCCACTTAATAGGCTAATATCACACATTAAGCTTAAAAAACAGAAGCCGACCTGAAGTCTAGGCTGAACACATCCATTTGTCTAATTCTCTTGCTTCAAAAATTAAGCATTATTTAAATGTCTCTAAATGCTGCAATTGTTCATCCCCCCAAGAAATAAAAAGATCAGTGTTTCACACCTTCTGCAGGTAGGAGAAGCCAGTCCAAAGAGACCCACGGACAGGTTCTACCTCCGCCTGCCTTCACGGCCTGCTTTCAGGGAGGCTCCGTGCCAGGGACCCCGCCCATTGCTGCACACTCCTGTCCTCCACGTCACTGGTGCCGAGACCAGAGCGTGTCCCGTGCTGACCACAGTGTGCTGCCACACAAGCAGAGGTCGTGCTGGAGGAGGACTCTGTGGGAAAGGCCGGCGGGGCTGGCTTTGGGCTTCTGCTCCGCTGGGTGATGAAGTGCCCCACAGGAATCGCAGCACTCCCCCGAGCCTCAGTGGCGCCTGGCCCCAGGATCTGTGCCCACCACACAGCTCCCAGCAATGCCCGCCTCCCCAGGCTCCATCATGCACCCTCGGGGGGCTGCACTTCTAGGCAGCCGCTTCTTATTTAAGAACTAAAACACACTTGGAATGTCTACAAGGTACATTTCATCCTGACATCTGGAAGGTGCAAAGTCGATTTCATAAAGAGATTATCATTTCTAGGGCTTTGATAATCTAATTCACATCTCCTTCCCAGCTTAACTTTATTTTTTAAATAATGCATTTATAAACATTACCTGATGGCAAGTCTTCTAGATCCAGAAGGAAAAATGGGTCCAAGACCACACAGGGAAAGATGGAACAGCACATAGAACAGTCTCTGTCCAATCTTGAACTTCCTGTAGACACATTTAATCAGCAGTGGGAAGGAGAGTTATGTTCTGAAGCACTGATACTTGCTAATAGGGCTCCTTTGACCAACACCCGTGCAGGTCACAGGGATCTGTGGTCTCTTTGCCAGTACAACATGGATGGTTTAAAACTGTGCTTCACACACGGAGAGCCCGGGCAGGGACCAGACTTACAGCCCATTAGTTTCCAGGGCAGATGCTTGCTTCTGTGTAATAAACTCAAGAAAAGAAATTGGCTTTGGAATAGTACTTCTGAATACAATAGAGAAAGCGTGAAAGTAGGTTAAGACCAGAGTATTTCTGCATCGCAGAGGTCCAAGATTATAAAAAGAGCAAGAGAAATAGGAAATGGTAAAGTTTATCAAAATAATGCCCCAGTGTCTTAGGAATATTATGTGTAAAAATAAAGATGAACTTCTGCACCCCACACTGTATCCAATAAATGGACCTTTCACAAGCAAGAAGCCAGGGATCGTAATGACCCTGACCCTAATTATCTGCATTTCTCATCTCACTTGCTGCCTGCTCAAGAAATCTCCCCTAATGCCTGCCTCCAGCTTTTCAAAAATGAAAAATGTGCAGTCTTACAACCTTTAAAAACAGACTTTGTAATTTGAAAGCCAGAGAAAGAAATCTCCATGCCCAGATGGTTCGCTGGAGGAGCTTACAAGCATTTAAAGATGAATTAAAACCAATTTCAGACAATCTCCTCCAGAAAATAGAGGAGGAGGAAACACTTCCCAAATCATTTTATGAGGCCCATCTCATCCTGATACCCAAACCAGCCAAGGACAAAAGAAACCTCCAGACCAATATGTCTCATAAACTTAAAACGCAAACACACACACGCGCACACACACACACACACACACACACACACACACACACACAGAGTAGCAAATCAATTCCAGAAATACACAAAAAGAATAGTGCACCATGACCAAGTGGGATGTATTTTAAATATGAAAAGCTGACCCAATATTAAAAAATAAATCAATGCATCCCACCCTACGAGCAGGCTGAAGAGGAGACCCCATGCCTCACGTTGGCTAACACAGAAACGGCACTCGACAGAACCCAGCACCCAGGTACAGCAGAAGTCTGGGCAAGTGAGGAGGGAAGGGAGCTCCTGGTCTGGTCACAAACACCCGCAGGGACCACAGCTAGCCTCCTGCTGGGAGCGAGAGGCCACCAGCTCCAGGTGTGCAGCCCAGGGCCAGTGGCTCCCATCCCTGCAGCAAGGCAGGAGAGGACCGTGGAGGGCACCTATGGGAAGGAAGGGAGAGAAGGATCCCAGTGCAGGTGACTTGGCTGTCCTCGTAGAAAAGTCGGAAGGACTCTAAGAACTCCGAACGAACCGTGGGGTCAGCAAGGTCATGGGATGCCAGACACAAAAATCAGGTGCTTCTATAAACTAGCACTAAGCAACTGGATGTCAAAATCAGAAATTCAAAATGACTCATAGTTTCTCCAAAAAAAAACCCAAACTTGCACAGAATTTGTATTTTGAAGACATGAAATGATGATGAGAGGGAGAGAAGACGTCAGTGACTGGAGAGACTCTGGGCTCCGGGTTAGCAGACAGCACCGTCAGCGTGCTGCACCTCCCTGGCGGGGCTCTCTGAGGGCACGCTCAGCCCTGAGCCCTAGCAGGTCTGCAGCACAGACAAGCTTTTCCCAGACTGCACGTAGAGGCAGAAGGCCCTGGAACAGCCAGGATGGTTTTACACAGAGGCATAGGGCAGAAGGAACCATCTACCAAATGGCCACCTGCCCGGCGTCCTGGGCTAGATCCGCAGCACTGGCTGGACAGACGCAGAGAGCACCAGGATGCTGAGGGCCAGATGCGGACACACGTAAATACAGCAGGCATGGACGAAAGCCCAAGAGAGACCAAGTGGACGAAGGGGAGCTCTCCAGCTCTTCAACAGGCGCGCTCGGAGGACTGGGCACTCGCTGCTACAGACGCACCTTCCAGAGAGGTAACTTGAAATGGGCAGCAGGCCCCCGCAAAACGCAAAGCCACGAAACCCTCAGAAAATAGCAAAACCAGCAGAAAAGCTCCAGGGCCCCGGGACTGGCCAGAGGACTCATAGACTTGGCACCAAAACCAAGAAAAAAAAATCAGTAAATTAGAACTCATTACACTAAAAATATAATTTAGAGAACCTTAGGCGATTAAAAAGACAAATTAGCCTGAGATACAATGTTTCCGAATCACCTATCTCACCAAGAAGTTGTATGTGAAATATATAAGGCACCCTCAAAACTCAGCAGTAAGAATAAGTGAATCACCCAGTGGGCGGAGCCACAGGAGGACTTTCATCACAGAGGATGTGATGGCCCAGAGGGCAGCACGGGCAGGACCCCACGGGAGGGAGCCCCACCGGGAACGAGGATGGGCCGAGACCGTAGAGGGGGAATGCGATCTGCCACGTAGCCCAGCCCCGGGCCCTGGCCAACGGCACCGAGGCAGATGCTGAGTCCTGGGCCTGAGAACTCCCAGCAGCACTGCCCCTGGAAGCTCCCGGCGCCCTTCAGGGCACAAATGGTTAAGCCGACCAAGGGACAGACATACTGCAGGTGGCTCCTTAGCAACCAACAGGAACAGATAAGTACACACGGAAACTGGCGGGACCTCGGGCATGCGGTGCTGGGGGACACGGTCCAACCTCAAAGGGTGCGTGTGCACTGCAGGGCAGACGCCGTTGGTGTGAGGGCGTTGGTGAAGGTGTGTGTGCTGAGAATTGCCTAGGGTCGCACACACGCCCTCGAATGTGTCTGTGGCAGCCTAAATAGGCCCGTGCTTTGTGCCCTTGGCAAAGTCCTGGCTTTGACCTTGTGTGGCTGATAGGAACAGGTTACGTGGAGGAAGGCTAGATCTGAGTCTTTCAACCTCCTGTAGATTTCTTTGCAATCCTTGCAAATTGATAATTATCTCAGGACGAAAGTTTGTTTTCTTTTAAGTAGGGCAGGAGCAGGATAGAAGGACGGGCAGCGGGCAGCGGGAGGGGAGGGTGGAGGCCCCCTCTCCACACACCTCAGAGATGGAAGCCCAGAGGGCACCCGAGGCAGAGCCGGATCAGACTGTGTCGGAGGCACTTGCATCTGTCCTGGGAATGCGAGGACCGTTCTAACGTGGTCTTCCACGTGCAGCTTAGGGGACGGACAATCCACCCCCTTTGACTTTCCACTACCTCCACAAAACTTGAGAGCAGGGTGTAGCATACGGCAGGTGACAGGGAAGGGAAAGGAGAGGCGGGAAGGCCACCGTCCTCGCCAGAGGCTCGGGGAGAGGTGAATCGGCACCTGTCCTGAGGCCGGTACCAGCAACCACCGTGGGACCTTCCGGCTGCACACTGCTCCTGCCTTGGACCCCACCGGAGGGGACGCTGAAGACCACAGAGAAACCGGGGCGGAAGAAGCTGCAGCTTCACGGCCAGAGCACCCGGGGCAGAGTGCCAAGCCCGAGCAACGGGAGGGCAGGAGCGGGGGTGCGCCCAGGCCCAGCTCGCCCGCGTCGGGGCGGCGGCCCAGTGAGCTCACGGCCACCTGGGCTCGGGGCAGGCTGAGCACACTGCTGTCCTGCTGGGCCTGGGGCCTGGCCCAGCTGGGGTGGGGACGTCACGCCACCGTGCTCACAAGACATTGGAGATGCAGCCGCCAGAGGCACGTCGGAGGAGAGAGTGCCAGTTCCCGCGCCCTCGCCCGTGGACACACCCCGTCTCACGGCTCCTCTGGCCTGGAATCCCGCACGCCGGCGGCCCAGGCGCCCACTGCCTGCCATTTTGTTCAGCCCATAAAGGCTTCTCCAAAGCCTCTGCGGGATGTGAGAGAGGTGATTAGCCTCGAGTGTGAGAAAGGCAGGAAGGGAAGAAAGAAAGGACACAGAGGTGCCCCGTGAGGAGGGACGGCCCTGCTGGGCACATCCAAGGTGCGGCCTCCTCGAGCTTCAAAGGGCGCTGAGCCAGGCCGAGCTCCGTGCTGGGCCGCGCTCCACGGGGCACGGCGGAGATGAGAAGCAGGCCCGAATGAGGAGCGGGCACATCAAGGCCTCTGGTGACCTGTGACCGCCCCTCCCGGTGCACACTCGGGGGCTAAGGGGCTCTTTCCACTTGACACCGCCCCATGCGGGAGAGCTCGGAGGCTGCACCGAGGGGCCATGCATATGGTGCTTTGATGGCTGTGTCCACGGGCCGTGGGGGGCGGAGGCGCACGCTGATGATGAGAAGGAACGGGGTGGGGTGCAAGGGGATAAATGGCCAGCTAACCTTTGAGCGCCTCCCTCCTGATGGCTCTGGCCCCACCTCAGGTGGCAGATGATTACAGTGCCAAGGTTGCCTTGCACAATAACGGAAGGGAGCAGGAGGCCTAGCGGGGCAGTGGGTGACAAGGTGAGGCTCTAGACATGTGCAGGCGGAGCTCTCTGGCCACGAGGCTCCCTCCCCGCCACCGCTTCCCCAGGAGTGGATGGGAGGTGCGTCTCACGCGCAGGCAGAGCACCGCTTACGTGACTTCATCTTCAGCCGTCTTTGCTTACAGTTGCACACCTCTCTTGTGTTCAATATTTACCAAAGAACTGCGGAATTAAAGAGATCCCATGGTTGCAGAAGACAACATAATTATAAGGGTCAGCTTGATAAGACATATAATCTTCAGAAACCTGCAGGCTCGCCTAATAAAATATTTACACCAGTCACGGTTGGACACCCAGAGAGAGCGACGTGAATGATCCCTTAACCGCAACTTTTCAGAGTGTGCAGAAATGTCACATGCACGCCGTGTGCACGGGGACATTGCCGACTTAACCAGCAAGTGTCCTTTCTTCTTACCATCTACAGACGCCAAAAATGGCTAAGCGAGAGTGACTCCTTTATCAGGCCTGAGTCCTATTCCTTTTGTGGATCAGAAAGAAGCTCTTGGCTCTTTAGTTATATTTCATCAAAAAGCCGCAAGCTAAAGAAACCTCTCGCCTCTGCCCTGGTGCAGCGGCGAGCAAGGCTTGCTTGAGCACCGCGCCGTTCATCCCCACCTTCCAATACGGCGTCGACGCTCCAGCTTGAACTTGGCTGTGGCGGAGCACGCGGCGAGGACACAACAGTCTCAGCACACACACGGGGGTGGCGTCTTCATCATCACCCCACAGTGACTTTGAAGTGTGGCTCTGCCCCAGTCACTGGGTCGCAGACACCACTCTGCTTCCAGGGCCAGTGGGGGGGGATGCCCCTGCCATGTGGACCCCAGCACTGGCCCTGCTGGGCTCCTGGTGTGCACTCTGGAAGGGGAGACTGGGCCTCTGGAGGTGGCGGAGCAGGTCCCCAGGCAGAGAGTGTGGTGGCCCCAGAGCAGAGGCCCGGAGCCGCACTCTCCCTCTCACGACTCCCACTGACGCCATCGGCACCCCCTATCTTCCTCTACTAAATGGGGTTCAAGTGCTTGCTTCTAAACTCAGCGCAGGAATGGAAAGTCCTCAGTGTGTGGTAGAGAGGCCAAAATGGCGGAGCCGTGAGACTCCCTGCTGCCACTGCTGCCAGGACTCCAACTATCATGCCAACAGTAGGCAAAGATCAGCCAAGGCATCTTGACCTCCAGACCTCAGACGCGAATCTCCAGGAAGACAGGGTGACCTTCTTCCCCACTCACCGTGAGACAGCCAACACGGGACATTACGAGGACCTGCACGCTGGCAGCTCCGGTTCCCTTGCTGTCACGTGAGGGAGACCTCTTTGGCATCTGGGCACATCGTTGAATCTGACATGAGAGGACATGGAAGCATCTCTGCGTGGGAGTCACTCGCAGCTGACAGAAAACACAGCTTCAGGAGAGGTCAGCCATGTTCGTTTCCTCTGGAGAGGCGCGTGGAGAGGCGCGCGGCTCTCCACGCTGGGTGTGAGTTGGTGCGCCCGTCACGTGGCCTTGGGCCCCAAGCCTCCTGACCTCTCCACGTTGGTGTGGGTGCCTGTGCTCCTGCTTCCCGAGGGCACACCGGTCCCTCTGTCCCACCTCTCGCGTCGCCTGGGGGGCTGCTCCACAGACTGTGGCACAGGCAGGAAGCAGGTGCGGGCCTGAGACAGAGGTGCACGGCTGGTTGGAAAGCCACAGCGCTTGGTCCTTTCAAACCATTTGCTTTTAGTGTAGAGGGAACAGCTGAGGCACAGGAGCATGGCCCCGTTTCCTGTCCTGTGTGTGACTGAGTGACAGGCCCGGCACTCGGCACTCTGTCCATGCTGGGCTCGGTACGTGACGACTTTGGGATGGCCCTGGTGGGGGAGGAGGCAGGCTGTGCTGGGCTCACGTTGGCACAGAGGAGCGCTGAGACGCCCAGATAGGCTGGCGCCAGCCCAGCGCTTGTCCTCCTGGCTCAACCCACCTCCAGAAAGGGCCGTCTGAGAGGGTCCAGAGATCTGGGGCTGCACATCAGAGGACTGCCTGGTGCCTGAATCTTGGAGGTCCCGGCCCCTCGTCTGCCACAGCAAGAACACTAGGAGCAGCACCTGGAAGACTTAGAACAGTACCCTGACGTGGACCAGGACTCCCACGACAGCCCGTGTGTAGAGGCGCCCTGGGGAGGTGCCACGTGTCGGCCCCCGCTGTCAGCGGGAGGTCAGGGCAGTGGCACCTGCCCCTCCCAGCCGGCCTTGCAGGCGCCGGTGACGAACACGGCAAGCAGGAGAAGTCCACGCGACGACGCTGACCTCTGGCCACTTTCCCAAGGTTTTCAACCTCCAGAATGTCACAGCTCTTCCCAGGAAACAGCTCCGCGCCGGCAGCTCTGTCCCTCCACCTGCAGCCTCGCACGAGGGGCTGGACAGCAGCGGCACGTCCCCAGCCTCCCCCAGGGCTTCTCTCCCCCTGAGAGCTGGGGACGGGCCGAGTGCTCCTGTTACGTGACAAGCTCCCAAGCACGGTCTCCCCCGGCTGCTGGAGCACGGCGGCCGGCACGCACAGCCCTGGGTTCTGCAGATGCCCGTCCTGAAAGCAGGTGTCTGCTGCAGAAGCCAAAATGAGGCCCGAGAGCCAGCGGTGGGCGCACGGGGAGGAGCCGGTGAGGAGCCTGGCCAGGCGGCGCCCCAGCACCCTGCCGGCAGGGGCATCCTCCCCGGGCTCTTCAAGTTCTGGAAGGAGCCTCGGAGGGGAAAGGTGGAGGGACATGGGAGGAGGCCTCGGAGCCCAGAGGAAGAAGCAAACCCAGGCCCCCACGGCAGCTTGCAGGCCGCAGGCCCGAGCTCGGCAGCAAGGACTTCTGCTGGCATCCACCCACAGGAGGAACCCCCAGCCTTCTCCTACCACCAGAGTTACAGACACGACAGGAGAAGGTAATTTTTAAGCTGAAAATTTGGTAATATGGCCTCTAAAGTCACTCTGAGCCAGCCCAGAGTGAATGAATTTACAATTATAAAAATGACTTTTGTAATGCCGGCTGCGCTGGGAGATATGATCAGATGATCATATTGCTAAAATAAAACGTGTTAAATTTAACATTATGGTGATTCTGTCGTTTCATTCAAGCCACATGAATTGCCACAGCATTCTGGGTAGGCCATTAGCTTACTCTTTTTACTTACGTTCCTTCTTTTTTCTCTTTTTAATCCCAGAGAAATGGCTGTAATGAGTTGCTAATAAAATGACAAATAGGAACAATTTCAATTCATTCTAAGATTGCATTTTCAGAAAAGACCTGATTCTGATTCTGTGGCGAGCTAGAGCAGGCGCGGTGTCGGCACAACACCTGGCCCGTCCCCTCAGGGACGCGGGAAGCAGAGTGGGGTGGGTGAAAGGCAGGCCCCTAGGGAGCTGCTCCAGGGCACAGAGCCAGCAAGGAACATGCCAGCACTTCCTCCACAGCAAGGCCCGAGCAGGACCCTCAGGCCAGTTTGAGTGACCAGTGGGTTTCCATACCTGGTCGCTGTGGAAGGCTCGGCAAGTACCTGAGAGCCCTGCACTCCTCCTGTTAAAGGCCCTGCCCCATCATGCCCAATAGCCACATGCCCGCATAGCCCACACTAAACCTGATCTTCGCTTCAAGGTTTTCAAAAAGCGTTTGTACTTGCTCTTGCAAGAGATGGAGCAGGGTTCTACCGTGGAGCTGGTTCAGTGCTGTTAGACTCCCAGCTCAGACTTCACGAGCTGTGTGACTTGAAGAAGTTATCCGACCTCTGTGGGCCTCGTTTATAAAAGAGAAATCACAGGAGCACCTCTAGCCTGGTTACTGCAAGAGGTAGGTGACCTAATCCACAGAAGGACCTAGAAGGCACCTGCACTGGAAGTGCCCTCACATCAGTGTTGCTGTCCGGCAATGCCCGACTCTCAGGGTAAACTGTTGACCAGCTCCGCCCTCTGGGCCTTTGTTACACGACGCAAGATTGCCGATGAGTAAGAAAAGCTCGCTCACAAGCTATTTCCAAAGGTATTGCAGTTTGCCAGAGACTAACATCACCATTAATCAGATCGACACCTTTTTAAGTTTTTAAACACTGAATTAAGGAGCTTAGATTTCAGTTCTGTAGTTTTCTTTTCCTTGATTTTTTTCAGGCCTGAAACATCTCCATAGATTCATGAAGAGTGGGAGCTTCTGTAGACCCTGAGCCTGCGCCCAGGGACGGTCCTGGCGCCCGGGGGATGTGGGTCTGCGGAGCCCGGAAGCCCTCCCTTGTGGCCAGCAGGTAGAAGTTCCCTGTGTCCACTGCTCCCGGAGTGGGCCTCCTTCTCCCCCTCCCTGGGGCCAGCAGCCAGGGAAGTGGCCACTCTGCCCCCCAGGCACACAGTGGGCGCTTCCCGTTGCTTGCCCATGAGGAGGAAGGCCCTCCTCAGGCATCGCCTGGGGCTTATCTCCGTGGACCTGTCCTGCCGACCTGTCCCCTGGCCTACAGCCCCGTCTTCACCTCTGTCGCCCCCTCATCTGTGTCCTTCCAGACGCAATCACTTCATCGGTACTGTTTGTTCCAGCTGCACAGAAAAGTTTAAAAAGGACCAGAACTTACCACTCTGTAGTTTTGTGAACCATCTTATCAAACACACAACCCAACTGACACTTAATACATGACATACAACGTGGTGACACTTGATACCTACTGTGAGTCCTAAAATATGTATAACTTGAAATGTAAGTCCTACAACAGATCCTCCCACAAAAATTCCTTTCTCATGACCAACATTGTCAGTCAGTTTGTCTCTGAGACACTAAATACTACTTTCCCTCGTGTCCCCCTCAAAGTGCTGTCTGCAGTGGTCAAAATGGTATTTAATATCATGAGGCATTGGATGGTCCAGTGATTAGCAATTACTGGGAAGAGTAGTGAGCTGAATTAATTGGCGGCTGACACATTGACACTGATAGACACCCATTACCTTATAATGGACACTAATGCACAAAAACGCACCAAAGCAAATTGGCGCTTCAGCTCCCACTGGTAGCAGAGTATATTAAGTGCAAGTCAGTGGGCGTCCAGCAGGAAGCGGCAGCTTTGATGGCAGCCCTCTAAGTGAGCGTCCATCCAGCAGGCACCAAGACCTGCCCTGGTGGCTCTCAGCAGCCCTCCCCTCAGTGGACATCAGCAAACTGCTGAGGTCTCCCTTTAAAAGTGGCCTCCCGGGAGCTCAGCCCACCCGTGACTTCCTGAGCCCTGCCCATCCTCGGTGGTGCTGGTGAGGACTTCAAGGTGCCCTGGAATGAGGAAGCGCTTGCAGAGCAGGCGTCCGGGAGGCCTGGGCTCCAGGGCCTCCCGGGAAGGGAACTCTCCTGCCGCAGCCCAGAAGCACACCAGGGGCGTCGTTCTGGGTTGTGGGTAGAGCATGCGGCTGAGTTTGTGCAAGTCCACGTGGGTGTGCGTGCAAGAGTGTGGAGTGTGCATGTGTGTTGGGCTGTGTGTGAGTGTGCACGCAGGCCCCTGCCCGAGTCCCTGCTGGCCTCCTGTGGCCTCCGTGAGCAGAATGGAGACGCTGATGCAGGAGCTAGGAGCAAGCAGCCTTCCCTCCGCGGTGACCTGCTGGGGACAAGACACCCTCAGGCCACAGGGCACGGTGCAGGCGGTGGCCAGAGCAGGTGGCACAGCACCGAGCAGGCGTCTCATTCCAGCTGCTTAACTTGGCAGACTTCATAGGCGCCCGCAGAGCGCGAGTCCTGTGATGCACACACGTGCGCCCCAGGGCTGCCGGGCGCGGCACCGGCTGCTCGCAGGGTCCCTCGGGAGCCTTGCTCCCACGTGTGGTGACTGCGCGCTCCACGAAGAGGTCGCAGGGGTGGGGACAGATGCAAGTGCTGCTGCTGCAACGGGGAGACCTGCGTGTCAGGCCACAGTGCCCAAGCTGTCCAGGCCAGCCAGAGCACAGACGCAAGGGCCAGACCTCGGCAGCCTGGGGACTGCTGAGGCTGCACAGCGCTGCCATCGCCAGTCTGTCCCGGGTCTAACCCTGCGGTGCGAGGCGTCTACCCACATACGCCCCAGGTTTGAAGAAGCCTTAGGAAGTCAGGAACAGGCGCACCCCAGACACCTTCCCTCCAGGGAGGAGCAGCTTCCGGATCACGGACGGGCGAATCCTCAAAGCCACAGGGACCTGCTGGCTCCATCCTTCCTGCCTCCTGGCGGTGATGCAGTCCCACCTGCAGAGCCCGCACCTAGGGCCCCGAGCCACCACCAAGGTGTCTGTGGCACTCTGCCCTGGCACCCCCGGCGATGTTCCGGGCACGGCCAAGGCTGGCCACCTCAGCCCCCAAGCCCGTCTGTTGAAGGGCTCCCTTCTCCCTCCGGGACGCCTCCCGACCAGCCCCTCTCAAACACCAGCTCCAAAACACTCGGACTGGCCTCCACCCCGTCCTCCCCCTCTCGCTGGAGAGACGTGGTTACTTCCTTTTAAAAGTGCAGGAGACGGATGATGACCTGGAGGTGAGAGGAGTGACTCAGGCCCTCAGCGGGCACCAGCTCTGGACACGAATTGGAACAAATGGCCGGACACTTCTGGGCCTTGGTTTCCTCCTTAGAAGGAAATAGGCTGTCCCCAGGACCACCCAGAAGCTGCAGTTCCATGACAGCTCACATCACAGCGCAGCGGCCATGGCAAAGAGCCAGGGGACTGGGTGACGAAGACTCCCACGTGTGTGAGATCCAGAGGGCAGATGGGTGCTCCTGAGAGCCCAGGGGCCTGTCCCTTGGTGATGGAGTGGCAGGTTGCCCTGAAAACAGGAGGCGGCAAACTAATTCACTGCTTTGGTGTTTCCTTTTATTTATTTATTTATATTTTTAAATTTTGAGACAGGGTCTCACTGAGTTGCTTAGCACCTCGCTAAGTTGCTGAGGCTGGCTTGCCAACCTCCTGCCTCAGCCTCCAGAGCTGCTAGCATTACAGGCGTGTACCACCACTTTTTCCTTTTCTCCACATTTTCACTCATTTATTCATTCATTGTGTGTGCCCATGTGCACACATGTGGTGCTGGGTATGGACCAGGGCCTCACGCGTGCCAGGCTAGCACCCACCACTGAGCCACACCCCAGCCTGCACGCTGTCTCGGGATTTCTGGCCCCTCCCCAGGTCACACCCTTAGGTGCGATGCTCAGAGTGAGTGACCACTTAGCTCTGAGGCGCTGTGCCGACAGTGCAGAGCTCCCGGTGCCTGCTCCGGGCTCCTGACCTCCACGCCCCACACGGATTCCCGCACGCAGCCCCAGGGGTGCTGGGGTGGGAGCTCCCCACTGCGTGTGGCTGGGGCTGGGGGCTCCCTGCTGGGAAAGCAGAGGGCAGGGTGCACTCTGGCCGGCACGTGCCGGTCTCCAGGCACATCTGGCTGTGACCCTGAAGCTCCACCCTCAGGTCGACAGCAGCCCAGACCCAGTCTCCAAGTGGAACCTCACTAGAAGGACCACGCCGCCCCTCCAGCTTGCTGATCTGGGGCTCCAACCCTAGTGCTGAGGGACAGCCAGCATCTTAGGCCGGTCTTCCTAACTCCACCATCTGCACCGGGACCACTGCACACCTGCCCCCAGCTGCAGTGACTGGGTGTCAGCAACGTCATGAGATGCAGCTTTGGACCACAGCAGACACCCAGGAAGCAGTCCCGCTGGGCCCCGCCCCATCCTGACCTCCTGCCCAACACCATCACTGCCTGCAGGGCTGCCTTCCTCCCTCCAGGACAGCGTCCACCAGCCGTTCCCGCCCGGGCAGACAGCCACCTTCTCCTAAGCAGCGAAGCCAACTGTGGTGGCAATTTGCCCAGGCAGCGAGCCTGATGGCCTGAGCCCGTGTGTCCAGGGACAGGTGCAGGAACCCTGGCAGGACTCAGCAAGCCATCGGAAGGGCATCCTGGAGGCCCAACCCTGCCATCACATCAGTGCATGTGCGTGTCACACATGTACACGTGTGTGCAGGCACGTGCGTGTGTTCACTGCATGCACAGCATGTGCACGCACAAAGAGAGGTAGAGAGGACAGTGAAGGACAGACAGAGGGTGAACTGTGACCAGGTCAGGGAGACTCCGACATGGACGCGGGTGCAGCTGTCAGTGAGATGGAGAGGAGAAAGGCGGGCGGGTGGGCTGGGGGACAGGCGAGTGGCCTTGGGACTCGATCACAACTGCCATCTCTGTGAGGGCTGCTGGCCATCATGGACCACCTTCTGAGGACGATCACGGTGCGTTCGTCTGCGTTGGGTCGGGCCTGCGGCCTCCTGCAGCTGGTGCGGCCTCCGCTCGGGGCCTGAGAGCCTCTAACTAGACCTTGGAGGAAGCAGGGTAGGCCCATCCTGTCACTGCCTACGACCTTGGGAAGGGCAAAGTGTTTAAGCTCTGTGGGCCGCGCTGTCCTTACCATTTAAAATGTAAATAGCAGGGGCTGGGGTTGAGGCTCAGCAGTAGAGCGCTCGCCTAGCACGTGCGCGGCCCGGGTTCGATCCTCAGCACCACGTAAAAATAAACGCATGTGTACAACTAAAGCAAATAATAAATAAATATTTTTTTTAAATGTAAATAGCAATATTTACCTGGCAGACTTTGTCCGAGGATTAAATAAGATTCTGTCCCAGTTTCTGGGAACTATCAGGTCCCAGAAGACATATTAAAGAGACAGAGTGTATGCCTATTACATTCATATGTTATCCTGTTCACATATGTCACATACAACGTGCTAGACACATGCTGGTTACAGGTTAGGCATGCTAGGCTAGGAAGCATACAGGACTTAGAGCTGGTGGAGGGTGTCCACGCATGAGAAGGTGTGTGTGAGGAGGCCTGTCCATCTACACAAACACCAAACAGAGGGGTCGTCATCATGACACGTCCTACATGTCCCACTGTGGCCTGCCCCTCCAGGCCCGTGAAGATCCTAAGTTGTTTTGTTTCAAGTCTTTATGTGGCGTCTGCAGAGAAGCCCCAGGAGATAGATGCTTTCAATAAGAATCCTCCTGAGTGCAGAGGTGTCACCTCCGTCCGCCGCCTGCATCCCTGTGGCTCCCATAGGCCCCCCTGTCAGACCAGTCAGGAGGCCAGCTCACCCCCACGTGGCCGCCTCTTCTCTCTTTGTTATGCATATTACGGACTCTCAACATCATACAGAGAGTTTAAATATTAATTTACCTCTCTGTATATTCTAATTTTGGAACACCAAGGAAAACCTGGGTGGCTGGAGATTGCTATCACGGTATGTGAATGGGGCAGGTGTTTACCTGAGATCGCCCGCGTGCTTCTCAGCCATGGGAGCGATACACTCCCGGTCCATGACTCCACGATATTTATCTGAGTGATATAAACATTCCTTTGAATAATAATGCTTTGTGTAACCTCCCATGACAGTTTGTCTATTAAAAAGGAAATTAAATATACAAAGGTATGGGAAAATCACTGTGGCAATAATGAATTTAGTCAATTCAAGAAGAAAAATGAAATAGGACTTATTGGAAGCCCAAACTTCCCTTCTGATTCTCATGATTCATCACTTACCAGCAGAAGCCCAGCTGGTGCCTCTCCTGTCCCCACACACGCCGGGTCCTGGTGGGCTGGAGCCAGCAGCCAGAGTCATGAGCTTCTGCCCCGGGTCCGTGCGGAGCGGCGGCCTAGACCTCCTAATTATTCTCCAAGTTCCCAATTATTCACTCAGAAACGTTCCCAAGACAGATTCTCAGTTCATAGGCCAGTTTCTGGCTTGAATCCACCCAGAGATATCCCGTCCAATGTTTCTATTTCCTTAAAGAGCAAAAGCCCCCCTGCTTCAGCAAATCCCCAGTCCCTGCGAGTCCTTCTTAAAACATGCACCGTCAGCACCACGAGGAGCCATCAGGTGTGGACATTTAAGTGTGTCACTAACACACTCTTGTTTCATTGCTAGCCAAGTGTGCACATTCAAACTTTTGAAAACTTTTAAAAAAAAATTTTTGGCGGAGGGAGATTGGGGAGCCCCATCTGTAAATGACAACGGCAACTTTGTAACATGAGTTTGAGCAGTATGTTTCCAGTGATATGCTTTTTATTTTATTATTTACTTCTGGCAGCCAATCTGCCTAATATTGCTACTTAATGGAAGCCAAACACATATGACCACGATGACTTGGCTTTTCTTTAAAGGAGGAAGGAAAGTTTTAGGGTGTGGGAAAATATCATCTCTGCAAACGAAGTCCTATTTTGCTCTCTATCTATGCACAGTAAGCAGAGCTGGACCTGCTGGTAAAAGTCGTGCCTCAGCAGACCAAGGCCACCCCGCCCCCGTCGGAAAACAACACGCGTGACTTTGCTCTGCCGAGGTTTGCTGATCTCTGCTTAGGTCAGCTGTGTTTAGTTGAAAGCACGAGAGACAGTGCGTGTTGAGCTATAAAGGAGAAGTCATCACTCTGAAAGCCCGCTTGTAATGCCTTTAAATCAGCAGTCAGAAAACCATTAGAGTAATTGCCAATCCCGGAGGAGTGGTGGCTAATCGTCTCTGGATGCACTCTGGGCGCAGCCCGGGCCCCTCCTCCTGGCCAGCCGGCCAGGGGTCTGCCCTGGCTTCCCCGACTTTGCTGCTGCAGAGGGATTTGTCTTCGCAGGAGTAGAGTCAGGTGAACCCCACGGAGTGCCGCTCCCTGCACCACCCAGGCAGCAGGCTGAGCTTGGGGGAGGCCCTGGAGGGCCAGGTTGGCAGCGGCAGGTCTTTCTGCCCCACGGCCTCTCCTCCAGCGAGGCGTGTGCAATTCCACCCGCTCATTGACCCAGGGCACGACACTCAGACGACGGGTTTCACTTTTGAGAGTCCTACTGAGATGCCCAAGAACACAAGAACCTCATTCCAAACGGCTCGGCCTATTTGCTGATTTGCTTATTGCTTTTGGTCTGTTCCTCAGCAAGTTGTGGGCAACAGACACCAACCCGCAGCCTCTGGTCCTGCTGCACACATGGGACTGAAAAGAGGACTGGCCACACTCACGTACAAGGACAGGAAGTGGAGATGCTTGGAGCCCCTCTTTCATCTCCTTCCTCCACCCTGCTCCCAAAGCCCAGGGCTTCACCTTGCTGGGACTGTCTGAGGTCAGCGCAGCGCCTGCCCCAGCTGGTGCCTCCGTCTGGGGAGGCGTGGGCCACCCCTTCACCACCCGGCCCATGACTGGCTTCCCTCCACCTGCCCGGCTCCACATTAATAGAAACTGCTCCCTGCAGCATGTCACTCCTGAGAGTCTAGACCTAGAGGGAACTTCGTGGAAAGTTCTGGTTCAAGACTGTGTCAGCTCAGTGCCGTTGGCAGCTGCCCGTCAACATGTTTCTAGGGCCTTCAGTGATTTCAAATTCTGGATCCTATAACTGTGGGCTTGGGTTCCTCCCTCTACACTCCCAAGAGTATGTAGCTCACTTCTGACTCTCATCTGTGGTCCCTAATAGGAGAGTCTGCAGAGGCCCAGGGTCACGACAGCCCACCCTCAGCGTCCTCACTTGCACGGACAGCACCTTTTCCTCTCCCGTTCTCGGCTCTCACCCTGGACTCCATCCTGCAGGGGTCACTCAGGACCCCGAGACTGTGCTTCACCCTTGCAGAGGCCTGAGAAGCAGACAGGCACAGGGGGTGCCAGACAGCCACCTCCCACGTGGGGCTAAGGGAAGAGGCACAGGGCAGGGGGCACAAGGCAGCCCCAGGGCCCAGCCTCCCCGGGGCAGGCCGCATCAGGGCTCGGCAGGTCTGCCAACGCCACTCCCCTTCCCCACACCAGCATCACACAGAGCTGCAGGTTGCTCAGGCTCAGAGCCTGCAAAGGAGGCACAGAAATAAGCCAAGTTTTTAAAATAAAAAATTTCTGTGGCTGTTATTTCAAGTCAGACACAGGAGAAACTGCTCCCCGTTACCACTAGTCAATACGCAGCGGCACGACGTGCGCGTCTTCCATTTCACGCTAGATTTGGCTGATAGATGGGCGTACTTAAGCAAATAGCACAACTTTAATGGGACAGGTGCTCTGAATGTACACGGAAGGTCATTCCTATTATTTCAATTAACAGCATAAGCTACAAAAACACGAGAGCGAATTAATTTAAAGCTTCCATTTAGCGTTCCTGTGAGGACAACTTCAGGCCCCTCGGTTGTCTTGGCAACTCCAGCCTCCCCAGCCAGCAGAAGCCGCTGCCGCCCCCTCAGCACACGCACAGTTCAGACAGTACATTAGCAAAGAATATGATGTCCATGTAAATGTTGAAATATTTTCGTTGCCATAGAGATAAGAAGAATGGCGAAAATACAGGCGCACTTGACATACTCCAAGGCAGACTTTTAATTAAAGAGAATCTCAAATGACAATGCCAAGATGGCTGAGCTCGCCGGGGCTTTTGTGCTCTCTCACAGTGCAGGAGCCCCCACCCAAATCCTGCGGGCAGGCAGCGCTCGGGCTGCGCAGCCAATGGCGAGGCTCGGAGCCACGGAGAGGTGTAGTGGCCACGATCATTATCTTTTTTATTGAGCACAGAGAAAGGAAGGAATAAAGGAGAGTGGAGACAATTTGCCAGGGAGCGACACATTTCTTCAGAGGCGGCCGGCCGCGGAACCTGTGGCGATTCCGCTGAGGGTCCACAGCGGCTGCAGGAGCCTGGGAGAGCATCCTTGACCCGCCACCCCTGCTCCGAGTCAGGGCCCTGGGGGCTGCCTGGTGGGGCGCGCTCCCTCTGAGCAGAGGTGGGGCGGGCCAGAGTGGGGAGCACACACCTGCCACTCCAGCTCCTCCCAGCAGGGAGAGGCTGTCACTTTTCTCCAAAGTTAACGTTTCATTTTTGCAGAAACCGTGGGAAAATCTCCTAGAGCTTGCACCAGAGGAATCTGCTGCTCAGTATTGCCTAAGGAGGCCACAGTGGGAACCACTCGCTGTGTGGTCCCCTCCAGCAGGCTAGTGTGGGAGAGGAGGTGGCAGAGGGCAGAGCGCCTCGGCCCCCTGCGGGGCGGGCTCACTCCCCCACCCACCTGGCTCCTGGCGCCATGATTCCCTGCCCACGGCCAGGCCCAGGCCAGGCCTCCCGGAGTCCATCTTCCACCTTGCCCTGGCTCCCTGGGGCTCTCCGTGCAGCCTCAGCCGTGTCCTCACCTTCAGCAGGGTCCCCCCCCTACATGGGCCCCTACATGGGCCCCAGGGTCCCCTCCAGTCCGTCCTCTCCTGGTACTGTGTAGCCGCCCTGGCTCTGCCCCCTGGGTCCCCTCCAGTCCGTCCTCTCCTGGTACTGGGTAGCCGCCCTGGCTCTGCCCCCTGGTGTTCCCTCCCACGCAGCCCATCCTCCATCCGCTCGACCTCCCTCGTCTCCCTGACTCCCATCTCCACGTACAGGGCCACCTGGGCCTGAAAGCCAGGTCCCATGTCCCCCTCCCCAGCCCCAAGTCATCATCAGCCAAGGCCAACAAGTGGCGCCTCTCCCACGACTGGGGTCTCCCCCTCTGCCCCGTGTCTTTGAGCCCTGGGCAGAGGGCAGTTTGGTGGCATGGTGCCTGCTCCTCCCAGCAGCACGAGGGTGGCTCTCGCCTTCCCTCCCACCGCTCCCCAGAGTCTGTCCCCTTCGGAAACCGCTCCTCGAGCCTTGGGTCAGCCAGACTTGGGAGGAACACTAACACAGATGTTGGTGGCAGGGCTGTTTCAGGAGAAGGCTGGGAAGGAGAAAGGGGCGTCACAGCCTTCACCGAACACGGCTTGCACACATGCTGACCACGACCCACCAGTGCCCCCAAGGTCAAGTCTGCTGCAGAAGCACCGTGGGAACTGCTGCCCTGGGCGTGACGGTGGGATGGAGACCTGCTGGGCTGCACCTCACTCTCAGAACAAGGGCTTCCAGGGGGAACTGGCTGCACACAGGCCCAAGCCACTGTCCCTGCCTCAGTTCTGAGGAGAGGGCCTACTCCATCTGTCACATGAAGCAGGACATTAGCTTCGCGGGGGTGACTCCTGCGGCTGTGCCCGATCACAGCTTCTGGCAGGTTCGTTTTGAAAACACGTTTCTCCTGAGATACAAGCTGTCCAGCTGCCCAGAGCAGGAGCCGCGGCTGAGTGAGGGGCTGCCACGGTGGGGAGCCGGGGCCTGCAGTCTGCGCCGTCGGCTGGCTGCTGCACCGGCTGGCCCGCCGCTGTCCGCAGGGCCACTGTGTCAGCCGGTCTGCCTTTTGTGCTGAGCAGTCACACTTGGGCCAAGCGTGAAAGGAGCACAGGCTGCAGGGAGTCGCCCGGCCCTCGAGCTGGGGGCCCAAGCAAGGCCGCGGCCGTCCTGGCACGGCCCATCCTGCTGCAGAGGGTGAAGCGCCGTCCCGGGAGCCATTGGTGGGTGGGCAGGCACCACCGGAGCCTCGGATGGCGAGAGCCCACGCCCACCGGGGCCCCCTGAGCACAGCGGCCCTGGGGAGTGGGCCAGGGTGCTGCACAGGCCACGGGGGACGGCAGTGGGCCTCCCTGGACAGTGGTCAGCACGCCTCCACCTTCCGTGGCACCAATCCCAGCCCAGGCAGAGCAGAGGGGCCGTGGCGTTGAGTGTCTGGCACGCGTGTGCACCACGAGGACGCTGACTTCCATGGTCACCCATGCGCCCCACGCCAGGCTTTCTCTCCCCCCTCGTCCCTGGTGCCCCCGGCAGGGTCAGCGTGGCCTCTCGTCCTTGGAAGACCAAGCCTCACCTCGGTGCCTAAAGGTGTCCCTCCCCGACAAGATGACGTGTGCTGTCCTCCAGCCACCCGCAAGGCCAGACCGGGCTTGGGACCATGCTGGTGCCAACCCCGACTGCCAGGTGCCGCTCACACCGTCCCCGCGCTTCTGAGCAGTGACGGCCCTGAGTGAATGAGCAGACTGGCCGGCCGCCGCGAGAGCAGCCGGGGAGGGCTGGCGGCTGGCCAGGCCCGCGGCGGGGCGGCTGGCTGCAGGCAGAGCCCTGGCGTCCCTCCTGTCGGGTGGTGGCTCCACTCTCCCCTCATCTGGGCAGGAGTGGATGATGACAGCAGCGCCAGGCTCGAGTGTGCGGTCAGCGTGGTGAGTGGCTCTGGAGAGGTCTGCTCCACAGGAGAGGCGGCCGCGGCGCCCTCGGCTCCCCATGGGGCTCCGGCTCTGCCAAGTCCTTTGGCCAGGAAAGAGAACCCGCATCCCGGGGGCGACTGCACAGCTGGACCAGGGCCACGCCAAGCCAGAGCCTTCTAGAGACCGAGCAAGCCGCGCTCCGTGTCCAGCAGGGCCAGAGGGACCCAGGCCCTCCTGCAATGCCCTCTGTCCTGCCAGGCCAGGAGGGGCAGCAGAGGCCCAGGGCAGAGAACACAGGCCTGGCCTGCTCTCTCTTCCTCACGCTTGGAAGTAGCAGCAGAAAACTCAGCTCCAAGGGAACCAAGGACTGGCCCGGACTCAGCCCACTCCACCCTGGCCGAGAGGCAGCCCCTCACGGCGAGGCAGGCACGTGGTCAGCTGCCTCCCTCCCAGGAGCCCCCAGGGAGGGGGACGGACGCGAGCCACCCAGTTCTTCTCCCCTCCAGAGCTGCCACGGCTCTGGCCACAGCACCTGCCGTCGCTGCCGGGGCCACGGCCCAGCTCGTGTGTGTGATAGTGACACAAAGCCGTGAGGAGCTAGTGACTCCTGAGTTGATATTCATAAGCAAAGTGGGCCCACGCATTAGCAGGGCTCTACAAAATCAGAACCCACAGGGTGTGCGTGGAGAGAGAGACGGAGCTCTATCATCTACAGATGCAGGGCTCTCCGTACCACCCACCTCTGTCTGTCGTCTGGTACCCACCCACCCACCCACACAGACACACCTATGCCTGTATCTACAGGTGTCCATCGCCCATCCATCCAGAGAGAGGTTGTGGTCTCCATCACAGTCGTCTGTGCGTCTGTCTGCCCGCCTACAACCTATCCACATACAGGGCGAGGAGACAGGTCTGTGAGGCAGCAGCCCCGGTGCTGGGGTGCGGCAGGCCAGTGCGCGGAGGGCGGGCCCCGGTGCTAGGGTGCGGCAGGCCAGTGCGCGGAGGGCAGGGGACAGCTCCTGCTCTAGCTCAAGTCCAAAGGCCACCAAAGGCAGCCGCCCTCCCTGCCAGGTGCAGCCAGTGATTTCTCTCCTGGCCTTAAGTGAGGCAGCCGCTTGACTCATTCTGCCGGTCTCGATGCTCATCTCCAAAACCGTGCCCTCCAGCAACGCTGGGAGCTGGCCTGTCCACCGCGGGCCATGCCTGGCCAAGGGGACACATACCTCAAGCACCGCCCCCTCTGGGGCACCTCCTCCTGCCTCGCCCCGTCCTCCTATGCCTGGGCGCCTGGGGGCCCCAGGTTGCGGGCAGGCAGGCCCAGAGAGTAGCCCAGTGCCCTCTCTTCTGCGTCTGTCCCAGAGACCTGGACGTTCAGGTGCACTCTGAGCCCCGGGGCAGCAGGGCAGGTGGGATCTAGAATCTACTTGCAGAACCTGATTCAAGCTTTGGACTTCTCCCCAGAAGGGTCCACTTGCACAGATTGGATGGGACTCCAGCTTCCTGAGCCTGACCTCCAGTGCTGGACAGCCCCCCAAGAAGCCCACACCTGACAGCACCAGGCCGCCCCGGCTTCAGGGCAGCTGCTGAAAGGGTGGACTCTGCGGGGCCTGGGGGTGTCTGCACCCTGGGACTGACGAGGAGGAATGGATGCTGCTGCCCACAGGGGCGGGAGGGCAAGGGCGCCAGGTCCAAGATCCTGCCAGGCACATCTCCAGGGAGACAGCTGGGTGTGTGGCTCAGGTCACGACAGCCCCACAGAGCGCGCGCTCCTTCTGCCCTCTGCCTCTCCTTCCAGGCAGAGCTGAGGGCAGGTCCAGGGGCCGGCCTGGCCTTGCCCTTGGTCAACAGCACACCGCATGCTTTCCTGCCCGCAGTCCATGTGTGGGCAGTCAACCCCATTACACGAGGCAGAAGACTGCTTGAGACCGGCTGTCCCCACTGGTAACAAAGTGGCTGGCTGAGAACCAGTCCCCGAGGCTGTCCGTGTCCCCCGCCCTCTGCTCCTCACCTGCGGCCTCCACAGCACGTGGGCCTCAGCTCCTCACCACCCGAGCCAGACTCCACAGGCCTCTGCCCTTGCGAGTCCTGCTCACAATGGCCCGAGCAGACTCCTGGGCCCAGGCATCTTCCTGATGAACACGTGTGCCGTCCACCTCACGGGGCCCCACGGCAGACGTGGCTGCTAGTCAAGACCCCTGAGGTTGCCCAGGCGTACAGGAGCCAGGCCACAGAGCAGCAGAGGGGACGGCAGAGCTGCCCGGAGCAGGGCAGGGGGCAGAGCTGTCTGCACAGGCAGCCCCAGGGATGCTCGGGGGGCCGCCAGCCGGCTGCAGTGCGTGTCAGAGACGCTCCGCAGGACGCTGGGCAGGACGCTGGGCCCGCTGCTCCACGCAGGAAGAGGGTGGCGGCCCCACTGGGGTGAGCGCCCGTGGGAGCACTGGCAGGAGTTCCACGTGGTGGGAACTGGGACGGAGTGTCCTTCCCAGGCCCTGCGGGGAGGGGGGCGGTACACGGGAGGCAGCGAGGGCCCGGCGGGCGGGGGTGGGGTTAAGGGAGAGTGGACAGTTGCAGTAGGTCAGGCCAAGGTGGCCCTCAAGGCCCTCCTGGCACACAACACTGCCACCCGAACCTCTTTGAGTCCTTAGGACACACCTGGGGACCTGAGACAAGCTGTTACCCTGTGCCTAAAACAAGGCATCTGGGAAGAAAAGGCACCTGGCCCAGAGGCCGCAGACCTCAACAGCAGAGCCAGCCATAGCCCTGCTGCTCAGAGGGAGGTGTCTGGAGACGGGCCACTGCCCTGGGCTCAGGGGCTGCCCACCAGCGGCCTCAGGAGAGGGTCCTGCCAACAAGTGCCATGGCCTTCGAGCTGTGACGCACCCTCCAGCCAACAGAACGCCAAGAGTCCTTCCAGAGCCCGGGGCTGCCTCTCACAGCGCCTCGCGGGCCTGCGGCATCATGGCCTCAGACACGCGCAGCGAGGCGGCTTTGCGGCTGCTGGAGCAGCTGGAGCCAGGGCTGCAGGCGGCTGCGGGGGCGGCGCGGCTCCGAGGGACAAGGCTCTGCAGCTCGGGGAGCGCGTCATCTTGGGAACTGCTTCCCGAGCACTTTAAATAATCAGTGGTTTAATTAGACCCGAGTGACACTTTCACGTCCATGAAACGAGGTGGCCTTGGAGCGGATGCTCATGGAGATGCTGTCTCAATTAAGCCAAGAGCCAAGCAGCCCAAACATTTCCCAGAACAAAAAGAAACTTGTGCCGCTCCCGAGGCCCCGGAGGTCACAGCTGTGGCCAAGGGCCCGTGTCCCTGGTTTCTGCTGAAGGCACGTTGCGTAACGAGTCACCGTGAGGGGGTGGGAGGCCAAGCACTTTAAAACCCACGCTCGGGGGGACACAAGACAAGCCGAGAACTCCGCCACCCGCGTGGGTGGACTCAGACGCGTGGGCAGCCAGGAGGACTGGGGGTGCCCCCAGTCACTCACAGCTGGGACGAGGCCGGCCTGTGCCCGTGGCCGGAGGGGCCAGCTTCTGCCCGTGAAGCCTGGGGAAGAGCTCGGAGGCTGGTCTTGGCGTCCCCCATCTGACTTTGGTCACTTTTCTCACACGCTGGGTGGAGTGATCATCAAAGGGACTCCTGGGCTGCTGTGAGCAGATGACAGGGCCAGCCTCAGCCAGGACATGGCCGTCGTGTCAGAGCCCCCAAGTCAGCAGGGTCACTAGGAGCCTGGCTGCTCAGGGCTCTCCCAGGTGTCATCCGGAGGTTGGGGCCAGGCGGGTGTCTACGCGTGTCACGGTCCTCAGCTTGGGATTCCTTACCTCAGAGAAAGCAGGGGAGCCAGGGCACGGGACGTGGGGGCATGGGGACAGGGAGAGATGGACGGAGACAGAACGGCGAGCCCCACGCCACGTCCACGCCACGTGCTCATGTCCACAGGCACACACACGTGACGCATGGCCTGCCTCCACCAGCTCTGCCCATGCACCTGCCTTCCTGTGACGCCGGCCTCAGAGTCGGGCCTGCCGGCCCCACACCTTCCCTCGCGACATCCGTCCCCGTGGAGAGCCACCGCCTCCCCACCAAGTTCTGCACGGAGCTTTCCAAGCTGTTCCTAGCGCCCGTGGTGCTCTCCTGCCCGCTCCTCTGGGTGAGGACTGGTCCAGGGTGGTGTTGTGATGTGCAGAGGTCACCCCTACAGGTTGGTCCAGTGGGCACCGCCCACACCCAGGCCCCAGAGCACAGCGTGTTCTCAGTGCAGCCGGCAGGAGTGTGGGTGCACGGGAGAGAGGGCCACCCGCGGGCCAGCACGGCCCCCACTGGACACCACCATGGGAGACATGGCTGCGTAGGAAGCTGGCCCCCCACGCCTCAGGGAGAAGGTGGACCGGGGACGGGAGCGAGGGCAGAGGTGACCCCTGAGTGAGCAAAGCCAGGAAAGACCACCCGGACAGTGCCGAAGGGGTCTGCGTGCCGGGGAAGCAGGAGACCCCCTCAGAAAGGCCGGGAGAGACCAGGGTCTCAGACAGACACCGAGACCAAGCCTGTAACCACTGCCACCAAGACATCGGTCCCCCAGAGCAGCTGATCCAATACAAGCCACGTCAAAGCCCAGAGGAAACTTTAAGGGATCTGACAAGCTAATTTCAAGATGCGTCTAGGTGAGAAGATGTATAGGAGAATACATCATAAAAAATGAATCACCCTGTAAGATATCAAAGAAAGCTGGATAAGCAGCCGTGATCAGAAGGTCGCAGCGCAGGTACGTGGAACCTGGGGGAGGGCCCAGAAAGGGAAGAGTGGGCCGTGGAGGCAGGCGTGGGAGCCCAGCTTGTGCGATGGGGTCGGGACTTCCAAATCCAGGAAGTGCGGCCGCTCAAAGGTGAGGGGACACGCATTTAGAGAATGCCGGATGCTCCGCACAAAAGTGAATCCCACGTGCGACAAATCCAGAACTACTCTGAAGTACTGAGAGATACCACAGCACGATTTTTTGAAGAATCTCGAGGGGGAGGTGACGAAAACCAAAGGGTAACCACGGTGGGTTCTGTCACGGGGTGCTGAACGTGGCCGTGGGGTTTAAGAAAGCAGAAGAAGGACGGCCCTCGCCGAGGCCCTCACTCCGGGGGGCGCCCAGTGCAGGGCCCAGGCAGCAGCTCCGAGGACACAGGCCAGCCGGGCCCAGGCTACCACCACTGGCCACACCACGTGGTGTGGCTCAGCCACGCCTCGGCCGCCCTCCAGCCCTGCACACGGGAGTTGTCCTGTTTCTTTGGGTCATTTCTGAGGCTCCAGCGACACGTGAAACTTGCGGTCAATAAATGTGCCTGCTTTTCTCTGGTGAATCTGTCTCTTGTCGTGGGTGCCTCAGCCATGAACCTGGTGACGCGTGAGGAAAATGAACCTCCCTCCTCCACGACTGTCATTTCTGTCTAAGCAAAGATGCCACCAACAAATTAGAAGACAAACGCTAGAGTGGGGAGAATAACCTCCACACGTGGAGAACAGCTCAGCATCCGGACACAGAGGTCGGGGAGCCGCACTGCTCCGTAATCCAGCAGAAAGATGAGAAAGGAGTATGGCAGGGAGAACGGAAATGCCAGCAACACAAGCCTCGCCCACCCCACTGATGATCCCAGGACGCAGCACCTCTCCCAGCACCGTGAGAAAGAAACGCACGTGGTGGCTCTTGGCGGAGCTGAGCCTGGGGCGGAAGGTCCTGCAGGGTGAGGCGTTGCGGACAGCCCCACACCTGTGTGCAGGTGCCCAGGACTGGCGCGACGGTGGCTCCCCTGAGCTCCACCACACACGCGGACTCCCAGCCTGCAGTGGTCACCCCTGCAGGGACAGGCTCTTGCCGGATGAGGCCTCGCCAATTCATACAGTTTAAATTCTATTTTATATTTTCCCCTCATCAAAATTTTATTTATTTTTTCATTAGAATACATTGTAATGATTCATTTATTTATTTTTATTCTAAGTTGTTATATATGGCAGCAGAATGCAATTCCTGTTGCACATACAGAGCACATTTTTATGTATCTCTGATTGTATACAAAGTATATTCACAACATTCATGTCTTCACACTTGCACTTAGGGTAACGATATCCATCTCATTCTACCATCTCTCTCTTTTTTTTTTTTTTTTACCCCCTTGCCCCGTCCCTATCCCTCCCTCCCAATGGGCCATTCTAGTGTTCCTCTAATCCTCCTATGCTCCCCATCCCAACCCCACTGTGAATCACCCTCCTCATATCAGAGAAAATATTTGGATTTGGGGGACTGGTTAACTTCACTTAGCATTATATCCTCCAACTTCATCCATTTACCTGCAAATGCCATTATTTTAATTCTCTTTTATTGCTGAGGGACACTCCATTGTGTGTGTATATGTATATATACCACATTTTCTTCATCCATTCATCCGCTGAAGGGCATCTAGGTTAAATTTTGTTCTTTGAAGGCCATATATTCATGAAGCATTACAGGGAAAATGAAGTCAAATTCCAAATCACAATGACACCCTTCCAGAAGACTTCCGTCCCCCCTGTTCCCCTCCCCAGCCACCACCCCTGCCAGACGGCCCTGTTGGCCCCTGGGCTGTCTGAGAGGCAAGCTTCCTGGTCTTGTTGACACTGCAGGTCCCGATGGCTGCAGGGCAGCAGTGAGAGGGCCACAGGACCCCACACCTCCACGCCCTGAGGCAGACAGCCCTGGGACCACGGAAGAGCCCTAGGGAACCGGAAGGAGACGCACTTTCACAGCGGAAGATCTGTCCCCTCCACTCAGCAGCTGGTGCCTGAAGGAGCCCCAATTAGGGAGATGGCTATTGCGGTCAGCTGGAAGCCATAAGTTCCACCTGATAATAAGTATGTATGTGACGCACCTGTAAATGCACGTGAGGCACCCGCAAAGCTAAAGGTATATAACCGGGTGAAAGCGGTCGGAGTCAGGAGAAAAATGAATTCAGTCAGTCAGTCATGCAGTCGGTCTGTCAGAAGAAGAGTTCGGGTCGGAAAAAAAGAAAAGAATCAGAGCGGCCAGAACGTAGGCAGAGCGGTTACAGAAGAGAAACCAGATAGAAAAAGTAATGGCTGGTCAGAGTCAGGCCGAGGCTCCCGAGGAAGAAAGAAGAAAGAAGAAAAAAGCTCTAAAAGCTAAGCTCTCTCTCTCTCTCTCTAAAGAAGAAATCTCTCTCTTTCAAGCTCTCTCTCTTTCTCTCTAAAAAGCTCTATCTTTCTCTCTAAGCTCTAAGAAGAAGAAGAAGAAAAAGCTATCTCTAATCTTTCTCTCTAAGCTCTTTCTAAGAAGAAGAAAAATCTTTCTTTCTCTAAGCTCTCTCTAAGAAAGTAGAAGTAAAAGTAGTAGTATCTTTACTCTGCCTCCGAGAGTTTTCCTCCCGCAGCGCTGTGGCTGGCCATGACAGGCAGTTTACAGGCCAGTGACTTTCCCCCGAGCCTCAGTTTCCTCCACGCAATGAGCATGATGTGACCTTTCTCCCTGGGCTGAGGCTGGGACAGGGAACATCTGTGTGATTCCTCGCGTGCCCGGTGCACTGCTGCACTGTGCGTGCTCAGTCAACATGAGCCCCGTCGCCGCCCTTCAGTCCCCATCAGCTGATCCTCGGCAAACCTGTCCACGGCTCACACTCAACAAGGAGAAAAGGCGGAGGCTAACCTGACCGCAGGGAGAATGCTTTGTGCCCGTGGGAAGCAGATGCACGTCTGATGAGCTGCTGGCACCGCTACAGGGCCAGTGAGCCACCTGGGGGAGGCGGGGAGCGGTGGGACACCTGGAGGGTCAGAAGGGCTGGGGGGGGGGCGGAGCAGCCTCTCACCAGCTACCCGGAGGTCGCTGTCCCCAACCTCCCCTCCTCCCCAGCCCTGCGTGCATTTCTGTTTGATCCCTCACAGTCCTTCTAAGACCTTAACCACCCCCCTAGCTTCTGGCCTCCCCTCGCAACTCAAGGGTGAAGGGGCGTCTGCACGGCTTATGGATCCCTCCAAAAGTACTTCCTGCAGATTGTCACCCCTGCTCGACGGCCTGGAGGAAGAGAAGGAGAAGAATCTCTCCACACCTCCTCTGGACGCCAGGCTGGGTTTTCTCAGACATTGTGACATAGGTCAGAAAATCAGAAAAAAATCTTTGTCCCCCCAACTCCTGGCCAGTGTGAGGAGACTGACTCTAAACACGAGTCAGTGACTTCCCTAGGTCTGGACACCACAGGGTTTTAAGAGTGTTCTTCTCCTCCTACCTGTGCCGCTGCCAACTGCGTGGAGGGGGGCTGCAGCCAGCAGGTCTGCCTCAGGGAGGGTGCGTCTGCCCACACCCCGGCCAGCTGTCTTACGGTCTTGATAGGAGGTGTCCCCACAGCTCACATGAGACACTGCAGGGATGTCCAGGGGTGGGATGATTGGATCATGACAGCTGTGACCTAATGGGTGGATTAATCCACTTGATAGATCAACTGTAGGCAGGCGGTGTGGCTTGGGGATCAGGCCTCTCATCCCTGGCTCCTCCCGCTCTCTCTCTGCTTCCTGCTGCCATGACCTGAGCTGTCCCCTCCTCCACCCTGCCCTTCTGCACGAGGCTCTGCCTTACCTCAAGCCCAGAGCCCAGAGTTGGCCGACCTTGAACTGAGCCTGTGAAGCTGTGAGCCAGAATGAACTTCTCCGTGCTCTGCGTCACTCTTTTCAGGTGTTGTGGTCTGCCTGACCCACAGTCCTGTGGTGGCCAGCCAGAGGCCAGGAGGAAAAGGGCCCCTCATCTCGGCTACTCCTGGTGCAGCATGGATTTGCATGGACGTTACCAGAGGCAGGCACCAGGCAGAAAAGTGAGGGGCAGAGAAACCCTTTGCAAAGTGCTTTGAATTTTATTCCTACAGCGTTTGATATTTGATCAGCAAAGTTATTCCTATATGAAAGGAGGGAAGAAATTCTTTTGTAAAACAAAGTAGAACATAAAACTTAGAAAAGCAAGCCACTTTGCTCTTCTGAGAAACTGCATCAAAGCACCACCTCCCACTTCTGGTGAAAAGACACATCAAGAGAAACCTCATCCCTGAATTAATTATTCTTTCCCGGGAAGAAATGAGCCGGCTTTCAGGTTTGGTCTTCCCAAGATTCACTATAGGATGTGTAATAGTACCATTCAACTTGATGGTCTTTTTTTTTTTTTTTTTTAACATATCAAAACATGCAGCATTTTAAAGTGAACCATCTTTGTGTCCTGTGATTAAGCTAAGAAGCAGTGATTGCAGATTAAAAGTCAGAATTGGAAAGAGCTTCTTCCAGGGGAGGTTTGCAGGTCACATCCTGTGCACGAAGTCGGCGCATTGAGATGCCGAGTGGCCTGCCCGCCCTTGTTTTAATGTCTCTTTGGTAAATCCTGTTTGATTGGCATGAACAGTATTAGGTAAAACAGACTGAAGCTGCCATGCCAATATTTTTGTGACTATTTTGCAATCGCATTAATCAATGAGATGGGACTGTAATTGCTGCAATTTCTCATATCTCTTCCTGGCTCCAGAATCTCAGATACAATAGCACGCCTAAGAGTCCTGACAATTTGCTAGTCACAAATGCTGTATTAAACATACTACATAAAATTGCATCCCGACACTCCATTTTTTAATTCCTCCCGGGAATCCGTGAAGTCCTAGGGTGCCAGTTCTCCACAAAGCGGCAGCCCTCCAGGCTCTGCCATGCAGCTCCCTGGCTCCGTCTCTTCCTGAGAGCCATCTTGGAATTTGGGTCTCAGCGCCTCATCACTTTTCATGAATTCAACGTCATTTGGAAATTTTTCAATCACTCTGGTGACATTGACAATTTTCCATTTCATTCTAATGCTACAAAATTCAAGCAGCTGCTTTGCTTTTCAAAATGTAAATCTAGCGAAAAAATCAGAGAAAAAGCAGGTGTTCCACCTTAATTGACAGAATTGAATCTCCTACCGGAAAACAAGCACCCAAATCAAAACAGAGACTCCACAGCACCCTCCAGGGCCAAAGAGCGCAGGCTGAGCCCACCTGCCCGTGGGGGCTGACCCGGTGCCACCATGCTGAGGCCTTCCGCCGTGCCTGCTCCAGCCCTGAATGGCCACAAGGTGTCTGGCAGGTCAGGGGTGGGCCGGAGATAACCCCCACCTTGAGAGAACCCAGGGAGGGGCCAGGAGGCCTCTGCTGGCCCTCGCAGCTCAGGCCCACCTGAGCGGCCCAGCTGTCGGGGCTGCCGCGCACTTGCTGTGGCTCAGATGCAGGAGTTCTTTCCCAGGGAGGAAAACACTTCAGGGAAACTTAATTGTGCTTTTAGGGTTGTTTTTTTCCTCCCTCCACATGCACAGAAGAATCTGCTCGACTTGAAGAACATCTCCTCCATCCTAATTCGCTGCAATCTCGTCTGCAAATGCCACCGTCATTCAGCCTGATTAACTCTGGCAATTGCATCTTCCAGTGATGTTCGACTCTCAAGCCGCCAAACAAAGATTCTTCTCTTTCATTATTCAAAATATTAAGTGAAGCTCAAAAGCCACAATGACAGACTTGGGGGTAAAGAAATATTGCTCTATCTGTCAAAAAAAAGCTATGAGTTATTGCATTACGTGACAGCGCCGAGGGCAGCCGAGCCACCAACTCCCTGAGAACAGAATGGGGATGGCCAGGCCAACCTGTCACCCACGCTCACCCCTGTGTCCTCCTGCACCCAAGCGTCTCACCAGAACTTTCAGAAAGACGATGAAGCTGACTGCTCAATTTCTGCTTCTCCAGCCTCGGTTCCTGTTTGGGAAATGCTACTCAGGAATCAACTCGGCGAGGATACTGACAGGCCAGAAAGAAATGGAAAGAATTTGCACATCACAGACTGTGATTTACACCTGGATGCTTCAAAATCGGTGTACCTTTGTCTGACATGAAGCATTTGTGATGCTCAGCCCTGTCAGAGCAGAATATTTTTATGTTTGCTAAGTCCAAGGAAG
The DNA here is from genome assembly GCA_025594165.1 of Tamias sibiricus. Lineage (NCBI taxonomy): Eukaryota > Metazoa > Chordata > Mammalia > Rodentia > Sciuridae > Tamias > Tamias sibiricus. The sequence continues at coordinate 1,954,950 of CM046663.1, forward strand.
GAGCTGGGAAGTTACAGCTGACAATTGAAAGCTTGCAGGAGCAGGCCAAGCCACCGTCTGGGTGCTTCCAGTGTTTAACCTTGAGCTGTCAATACGCAGCTTCTATGCCCCACTGTCGACTGGACAAAAGAAGGGACAGTCTGTTGTCAAGATCAGAAACACCACATTCTCCGATGCCGCCACTGAGTGAGGATGTGTCCCATTTCCTACCCAAGCTGCAGGTGGAGGGGGTTTGTGTATTTATGACTCTCCTACCCCAAAAGGATCTGGCAAGCATCAATTTAAAACTCAGTCAGCAAACCTAAGCCTGCATGTGCCAGTGCCGCAGCTCCATCTCCACGCCGCATCCAGAGAGAGGCAGAGGCCAGGGAGCGCTGGGACGTCACCCTGCGCGAGCTAGGGAAATGCCCCGGGCCGCCCGCATCACGTCCCCCCTGCAACAGACCCTGCAGGATTTGGAGATGCAGCGTGACAGGAGTGTCCTCCCAGCCCGTGTCTCTCCTGTCCCCCACGCAGAGCGTACGTGTGTGCCCCACAAACCTCACCTCACACTGCCCCTCAGCAGCACCTGATCGATGGCTTTCACGGCATTTGGGCACCCTGGAAGCACTTGAAAATGGTTTGGCTGTCATTTGGCCATAAAGATCAAGGATGCTCTGTCCCTCAATGTCCCCAGAGTCCCGTCAGCAAGACCTGCTCCCTGTTCCTGCATGACTGGCAAATGACCCATGCAAGTGGAGATCTAGTTAGAATGATCCATCATATGCATCAGATTTTTCAGGAAGTCAATTCCCAGGAAAGTTGGAGGGGAAAGTTGACTTTGCTTTGAGAAATCACCATCTCAGGAAGATCGGCAGCGGTGGGCTAATGTCTGGGCTCCTCCTGGCCCCTCAGGGCCAGTGACTCTACGCACCTGTGTTGCAGACACCTCTCATCCCAACCTCCTCTTCAGAAACATATGCTCATTCTAAATTACCTTCCTTTTATCCCTCCTTTGAAGTTTATTTGCAGGGTCTTTTTAAATTTGAGATGTGGATACTTTGTGAAATGGCTACATTAACCTATGCATCACCATGCATAGCATTTTTGTGGTAAGAACACTTAAAATCTGCTCTCAGGAATTTGGGAAATTTAACACAGCATTATTTACTATATATTCACATCCTCACTCAGTGGCGGCATCGGAGAATATGGTGTTTCTGATCTTGACAACAGACTGTCCCTTCTTTTGTCCAACAGGTTGCACAACACATCTCCTGAACTCATTCCTCTGGTCTAACTGAAATGCTGTCCCTTGACCAACATTGCCTAGCCCCAGCAACACGGTCCACCTCTGCTTTAGAGCTGCCCTTGTGAGCTCCCAGGAGCTTGACACCTGCCGCATCTGCCCTCCTGGGACTCACTTCTTTCCATTAACGTGTCCTCCATTTCCATCCATGCTGTTCCAACTGACAGCATCTCGTTCTTTTTTAAGGCTGAGTACTGTTCCATTGTGTATACGAACTGCATTTTCTTTCTCCATTCATCAGTTGATGGAAAATTAAGTTTACTCTATACCTTGGATACTGTTACCAGTGCTGCAAAGAACAGGGACATGCAGGTGTCTCCTGGACATAGTGACGTCATTTCACTTGGATTTATCAGCAGAAGTTGGATTGCTGGATCATATGGTGGCTCTGTTTTTAATTTTTTGAGTGGCTTCTGTGCTGTTTTCCACAGTGGCTGTGCTAATCTGCAGTCCCACCAACAGTGTCCACACCCTCACCAAGACTTACCCGGTTTTGTTTTGGTGACAGTCACGCTGACAGTGAGGCCTTATCTCCTTGTGGTTTTAATTTGCATTTCTCTGACAATTCGTGACACTGAGGATTGGTTCACATGCCTGCTGACATTTGTATGTCTGTTGAGAAATGTCTCTTCAGACCTGACGCTCATTTTCCAGTCGGGTTGTGCCTGTCCTTGTCACTGGGATCCCTACGTGTTTTGGATATTACCCTATCACGTGGGTTTGCCAATGTGGGTCACTGCAAGCCCAATGCTGTGGGCATTCCTCCAGCCCTGCAGAAGCTTCAGCTTCACGTAAACTCGTAGCCAAGAATGCCATTAATGCCATTCAATAGCCAAGAACGCCATTTTTAGGGCACAGCAATCATTTCATTGGGTGGGTACAAGAAGTCACCACAAACTGGTGGCTTAAAGCAATAGACATCCCTTCCCTTGTGTGTCTGGGGTCTGCGTCCTTAATCCAGGTGTGGGCAGGGTCGGCTCCTTTGGAGGCTCTGGGGGAAGGCCTTCTCTCCTCTTCTAGCTCCTGGTGCGAGGTGGCTGGTGGCCCCTGGAGCTCTGCTCCTCGGCCTGCCGATGCCCCCTCCTCTCCCCTCCAGTTCCATGCAACGGTCTTCCCTCGTGTGTCTGTGTCCGAGTTTCCCTCTTTCTGCCAGGACAGCGGTCATTGGCTGGGGCCACCCCAACACAGAATGACCTTCCCTGAACGTGACCACATCTGCGAAGACCTTGTTTCCAAATGCAGTCACATTCACAAGTTCCAGGGGCCGTAATGGAAAAGGCGGGCCCTGTTCAGCCAGGTGCAGGAGGAAAGAGCCCCATAAACAACCTGCCACCCAGCGGAGCCCTGGCCCACAGGGCCGAGGCCCCTGGCTGGATGAGGCCCTTTCATCTGTTTCTCCATATTTTTAACTGTGCATTATAATCATACACATGGTGGGACTTATTGTCACATGTTCATCCAAGCACACAATGTGACAATGTCATCTGGCCACTACCATTCCCCTAGTTTCCCTTTCCCTGCCGTCTTCTCTCCCTTGGCCCCTTCCTCAACTCCAGAGACCCCATTCAATCTGCATGAGACCCACCACCCACCTCTCCTTTCCTCTGCCCTCTGTAGCTTCTGCATATGAGGGAAAACCTACGCCCTTCCCTTCTGCCTTGGCCTCACTCTGCTCGACATAATGAGCTCGAGCTCCATCCGTTTTCCTGCTAGTGCCATGATTTCATTTTTCTTGATGGCTGAGTAAATCTCGTTGTGTGTATTTACCAGTTTTCTTCATCCAGTCACCTAGGCTGCTCCACAGTCTGGCTGCTGTGCGCGTGGTGAGCAGGTGGCACTGCAGCTTGGTGACTTTGATCCTTCAGGATAAGGACCAAGGACTGGTGTGGCTGGGTCCTGTGGTGGCTCCATGATGTGGTGTGGCCAGGTCCTGGTGGTCTCATGGCCTGGGTGGCCTCATGTGGCTCATGGTCGTGTGGCTGGGTCCTGTGGTGGCTCATGGACTCGTGGCTGGGTCCTGTGGTGGCTCCATGATGTGGTGTCCTGTGGTGGCTCATGGACTCGTGTGGCTGGTCCTGTGGGTGGACCTGGTGGTGGCTCCATGATGTGGTGTGGCCAGGTCCTGTGGTGGCTCATGGCCTGGTGTGGCCGGGTCCCGTGGTGGCTCACGGACTCGTGTGGCTGGGTCCCGTGGTGGCTCATGGACTGGTGTGGCCGGGTCCCGTGGTGGCTCACGGACTGGTGTGGCTGGGTCCTGTGGTGGCTCCATGATGTGGTGTGGCCAGGTCCCGTGGTGGCTCATGGACTCGTGTGGCTGGGTCCCGTGGTGGCTCACGGACTGGTGTGGCCGGGTCCCGTGGTGGCTCATGGACTGGTGTGGCTGGGTCCCGGGGTGGCTCATCCAGTGGTGTGGCCGGGTCCCGTGGTGGCTCCATGCCTGGTCCTCTGAGGCACCTCTGAGTGACCCCATGGTGGTTGTGCTGATTCACAGTCCCCCCAACAGTGGAAAGTGTGCCTGTTTCTCCCCATCCCTGGATGAGGTCCAGTCTACATCAACCCCAAAGAGCTCCCCTCCTGTCCCCATGCCCACCATGAACCACAGATGTGACAGTGTCCCCAGCCTCGTGACTATTGTCCTCTTTGTCATTGTCACTTGCAGCCACTCGGGGACACTGCCATTTGTCGTGGCCAGTAACGCAGCACCCTTGCACAGCACCTGCCCATGGCAGCCTCCGTGCCGCAGTGTCCCCGGGCACCCAGGCACGCACGCATTCTCTCAGTGACCACATGAGGTCGGCTCTGCCTCCGTCCCCATTGCACAGGTGTCACTGTGAGGAGCACGAGGTCGGCTCCCAGTCCTGCCCCAGGCTGGTGGAGGTGAAGAGGAGGAGGAGCAGGCACAGCCGTGCTCGGCACAGGGCGGACCTGGAGTCCGTTGGACACCCGGTGTTGCCAGCCGTGCCCTGCAGCGAGGAGTGGGCTTCCTCCCCGGCCCCATGGGGTGGTGACAGTGGCACAGTGACACACCTTGACCTGAGATCCCACTGCATCAGGAGGGCCCGGGCTTTCCTACCAACTCGCTGAGACTCGCACCCGCCAGCGGTGTCGTCTCTGCTTCTGCAAACGTGGAAACCGAGGCGGCCAAAGCCATGACCTCCCAGGGCAGCTCGCAGTCAGCTGCGGCGGCGCAGAGAGCTGGGCGCAGCGCCGGCCCCCACACGACGCTCTGCCGTGCCTCAAGAGGGTGCCGACAGGGTGGCGACCCTCCGACCCAAGCCCGTCCACACGCGGGCACCTCGTCGCTCCGCCAGCGTGTTCTTCCCCGGATCTGGGGACCTGGAGTGCCTTCGTTCCCTCCCCGAGGCGTGGCGGGTGCGCTCAGCAGGAGTCCCAGGGAAGAGCCCGCCCGGGGGACGCGCCCTAGGTCAGTCGCCGGCAGCGCAGGGCAGATTCGAGCACCTGCCGTGCAAGAGGAAGAACGCAAGCCCACGCCTGCCCTGCAGCCCACGGCAGCCCAGACCGGAGGCGGCCGAGCTGCGTCCGGGCTGTCGTGGGCAGATCGAGGCCTGGTTTTCAACGACAGCTGTGGTTCCCCAGTGCCTCCTGCGTGCTGTGTCAAGAGGGCCCCCGAGTGACACTGTGGACACTTGCTTCTAGGCAGTCAACAGAAAGCATCACCTTAGAAAAACCTCGGCAGCGCGGCTGGTGTGTCGGGAGGTGGGAAAACGAAGGCGGGTTTGTTGAGCTCCAGGGTTGCTCCTCGTGGGGGTTCCAACAGGCCCCAGGCTGTTGGGACAGCGGCGTTCAGAGCGAATCTCGTATGCAGCCACGTTCACACCGCTTACCCTCAGCCCCTCGGCCCCAAGACACCCCGAGGAGTGCGGGGGACGAGCGCGCCCGAGCGCCACGTGCAAGGACTGAGGCGTGTCCCTCGCACGTGCAGCGGGCACAGAGCCGTCCGAGAGCCGCACGGAGGACGCGACAGTTCAATCAGGATTAAGGCCCGAGGCGGCTCTGGAGGGTCCGTTCAGCTCATTCTGTGTATCATTGTACTTCCAATCTGGCACCGTGAACCATAAATAATCCTATCATTTATTAATTACATTTCCCAACCTAGTCAAGGAGAATCCCGCAGTGTGGAGCAGCGGATCATGAATAAATGGTTCATTGAAAAGCAACTCTTGTTGCCAAGTAGTTGTAAATTAGGGTGTGATAATTACCCACTTTAACCTTTTTAAACAGGTTCCTCTAAAAAGCTCCAAGATGCGTGTTTTGTTATAACAACTTTGACCTCCAACACACAACAACACAATTAGCTTGCACCTTGACAAAGGAGTGCCTTGATTAGGACTCTGCACACGGCGGCCGGTGGTATGACCAGGCACTACCTGCGCAGGTGCTGGGGGTGGGGCGGGGGCGCACGCACGGGCCTCGCTCCACTCCCAGCCCGTGTGCTGCGTCTGCTTGAAGTGTAGATCAGGCCGAGCAGGAAACAATGAGCGCATAAGGGCTGCAATTGCATAGAAAGGCGCCACCGTGTCACCACAGACCATCCCGAGGGACACTCCTGCAGCGTGTGCCATCTCCACGCCCTGATCCACTGACCGTCTCCACTAAGGTCCAGAACAAGGGGCGCTGTCCACACGCCGCACCAGGACCCGACTCCAGCTTCCAGGACAGCCCAAAGTGCCCTCGCGGTGCAGGCAGAGCCACTGTCCCAGACCCAGTGTGCCAAACCAGGGGGCACGGCGGCATCCCTGGAGCCTAGGGAAACCCAGACAGCTGGCGCTGCCCCCAGTGTGGGCAGGGCCTGAGCCACTGCGTCCCAACAGGTTTGCTGTGATGCCAACACCCCTTGCTGGTCGGACCCGGCTGAGAGCCACAGACGGCAGGGGTCTTGTGGGGGTCTGGCTCCCTCGGAAGGATGAGGCCCTTCCTGACATGGCCCGCCTGTCCCTTCTCCAGCTTCCTCTCTGTCCCTGCCGACCCCTCTGGACGCTCACAGTCCCCACCTTGAGGCCTGGGCTGCGGACTGGGTGCCCTTGGGCAGGGCCGTGCCCACGCCCACTCTGCCTGGCGCCCACTCGCACTTGGTTCCAAGACCCTCCACAAGGTTGGTCTACCACATGAGGTCAAGGCAGAGCAGGTCAGCGCCTCTGGCCCAGAGACAGGGCGAGAGGGGGTCGGGAGGGGACTCAGGAGGGAGAAGGCAGCACGCGGGGCCACAGACAGGGGCCTATTCACAGCCACCTGAAGATGGCTGTCCCCAGGGTCAGAATGCATGTCACCTAGGGCGTGGACAGCCCGAGTCCCAGCTCCCTTCTGCAGGGAGCAGAAGCCTGGTTCTGGGCAGCACCGGGTCCTTTCATCCAGAAGGACCGGCCTGGAGCCCCCTCGCGGGGAGGTCTGAGTCACTGTGCTTGACTGACAGGAGTCTGGAGTGAAGGGCCCGGGGAGGTCCCGGGGGAGAAGACGCAGGAGCCTGGGGACTGGGGCCAGAGCCCGGGCTGAAGCACCAGGGGTGGGTGCCCCGGGGCCTCCCGCAGCCAGGCCTCCACCATGACCTCTAGTGGCCTTCTCTCTTAGAGGGGGACCCAGTTCTTGGTTGGTTGTTGTCTGAAGTCACGCAGGGTCGTGAGACCCACAGGAAGGTCAACATGGAGGGGAACAGACAGGAGTGGGGGTGGCCCCTGCCGGGAGAACACAGGAGCCAGGCCAAGAAGAGTCCCACCTGGACCTCGGGGGCCAAAGTGGGTATCCATGCCAAAGTGCGAGCCCCTCCTGGAGCCCCCAAAAGCTGATGCTAAAGAAAACAGAGGCCGGGCTCAGTGAGGAGGGACCCAGGGATTGGAGGCCTGGTCAGGGAGGGGCAGGTGCACACGCTCAAGTCCAGGGGCCTCGGACGTGCCTTCACTTTGGAAGAGCCACCCTCAGAAAACACTCTGAGTTCAAAGACGGTCACTGGACGGCAGCCGCAGAGCAAGAGCCTGGAGAGACTGAGCGGCCACCGTCCACCAGGGGCAGAAAGCCGGGCAGCAGCTCTAGGCTGGAGTGTGTCCCAGGCAGAGAAGTGCTGTGGACAGGGCTTTGGTGACCAGGTAAACGCTCATTCTCTGACCTACCAGGGGAAAACCGGGATCTAAACCCTATCATAATCATCACAGGAAGAGAAGCACTGGCATCCGGTGGGAGCCACCGTGCACTGGCCATCGGTGCCACCAGAGGCCCCAGGCTGCACTTGTCCACATCTTCAAAACACCTCCAAGCACATTGGCATAGGAAAACAGCCTCTTGCTGAAAGGGATCACGTGGATTCACAAGTGAAGGCCCATAACTAACCGGCCGTCATACACATTTTCACCCTTGATCTCTGTGAGTCTGCGTGGAGCACAACACAGCCGCTAGGTCAGTGCACCAGCGCGGCCCTCAACAAGACCTTAGCGCAAGAGGAAAACTGGGCTCAGGTGCCAGAGCGTGCCAGAGATTCACGACTGTGATCTAACACTAATTGGCAAGTAAATCACGTGCAACGCATCTGAATACCTGCTAGGGTGGTTCTGGTTTCTCAAAACGCCATGCCCAGAGTCTGGTACCAGGAGCCGTGTGGCAGGTCCCTGCAGGGACCCACAGGGTCACTGAGTGTGCATGTCTGTGTGCACAGTTCTGCTAACGTGTGTGTGACCATGTGCGTGCTTGTCTGTATATGTGTGCACGCCAAAGTTTCCCTTCGCTTCCAGCCGCATAGCTCCAGAAACCAAGCTTGGCTTCGCATGTGTGATTTTGGTGGCCTGGATGTTAGCATCTACTGCTGAGCGACTGGGCATAAAAACCGTTAAAAGTTGGGGCTGCGGGTGTGGCTCAGAGGTGGAGTACTTGCCCTGGGTTCAATCCCCAGCATCCCAAAACAATTTTATGTACATATAAAATTTTATATACGTATGTATTTAAACAGTTTTACAGGCAGCTTTTATAGGCAGCTTATACATAGCTCATGTTTATAAAGCCTAGAGACATAGTTTACATATATGCGTACTATTTGGCTGTAATGTATATCTGTGTGTGCCAGCTCTAGAGTGGATACTCTACATTTTTCAACCTTGACATGATGTTTATGCGGAACTGCTTAGAAAGCAAGCTCCCGTGGCCGTGGGGCTTGTCTGGCTGGCATTTGCAGCAGTGGCCACATCCCCTATCCTGGAGGCGACTCCTGGCTGGAGAGGGCCATGACAGGAGGGGTGGGGAAGGCCCCCCACCGGGGCTTTCATGAAACTTTCTCCAACACTGTTACCTCTGACTGAATGCAAGCACAGAACTCCCCAGTCTAAAGGCATACTTTGAGGAAATGTAAAAAAAAAAAAAAAAAAAAAAAAAAAAAAAAACGGAAGGAAGAACCTGCCGTGGAATCATCTCTTCAGCCTCCGCGGCAGCAGACGCCCCAAAACACCACCACATCATCAGTAGCTTTCTTCTTTACCCATCGGGGGGTCTGTAATTATGTCATAATTCACATTTAATTGTTTCATCTGAAGACTATTATCTCATTTCTTCATGATTGTCTTATTCTAGCTGTTTATGTTTTTTCCTATTCATAATGTCATAATTTTCAGACTGGAATATTGAGCTTAGAAAATATTAGTTTTGTTATAATTGATATATGTATATGATTTGATTTTTATTTTAACTTTTAGGGAAAATCAAAATGTAATCAAAAGATGTCTTGTGTCTTCACCACAGAACTCTCCATTCTGAACGGCTGGAAAGACACGGCGATGGGCACTCAGAGCCATCATTCCCTGTGTGGAAAATGAATACGAGCCCTTTGGTTTTTTTGCAGAGTATGGTGTTAACTACTGTGATGAATGTTTTCAAATTAAAATGTGGAAGAAGATCAACGTGAACCCTACAAACACGACAGTTTCTTAAGCACACGAAAGAAGTGAAACCCAACTTGCCTACCCAGAAGAGAAGCCTGAGCTGGAACGGAGTCATTCAAGAGCGTGAGCGTTCTCCAGCGGCGATCCGTGGGATCCAGAAGGACTAAAGCCCAAAGCCTGGTCTCGTTTAGACCACAGAAGCCGCGTGGACGCCCCGCTGGGCACTTCCCCGCGAGAGCCCGGCATCGTCGAGGTGGTCGCCAAGGACTGATGGACACAGACCCAGCCCCACACTTACAGACACCCCAAGGGGGACATCACATGGGTGAGTGAGCACACTTCCAATGCCAAGGGTGGGTCCTGTAGGCGTCCCTCCCCAGGTGGGGACCGTGCAGTGTGCGCCCCTCCCACAGCCACAGCATCCCTGCCTCATGGTGCAGAGCGGGGAGGAAAGAGCGGGTCCTGCCCAGCAGCCGTGCTGTCCCTGGGAGCCCCTGGATGACCGTCGTTTGGTGAGCACTAAGGCTGTGGGCTTCAAGGATTCAGGAGCCCTTTAATAATAAATTAATAATCCCTTAACTAGTAAGTGCCTTTGTTTTCATGTATGTGAGAGTTCATGAAACTCATTTTTCATCATGGTTTGTATGATGATGGGCTCAGGAAATCCCTGGAAATTTGGCCATGGGTCCTGGTGAGCTGCCCTGGGCCCCTCCAGCACCACTGACCAGCACTGCACTGAGCGAGCCCAGCTGACAGGACATGCCTGCTCTGGAAAGTTGCCAACATGGACAGAGGCTGACACAAACTGGGGTGCACAGCCAGAAGGAACTTGGGCAGCATCAGAAGAAACCTTAAAAAAGTAAAGCGTCCAATCCCTACAGACGTTGGGAGGAAGAGGAGATACTATATGTTGGCAACAGAGAAACCCAAGATCACACTGGAAGAAGGAAACAAGTCTCTGAGAATTAAAACCAACAACTGAATCCAAGACTGCAATGGGAGATTGGACCACAAAATCCCAACAAAACCACCAAGAGAGAGAGAGCAGGCAGAGGAGGAGCAAGGGATCTGCAGGAAGACGGAGCATTCACCAAGTTCAGGTTCCAGAAAGTGTGACCGCAGGAGATGGAGGAGGGCGTCCCAGAGGACCCAGCAGCCTGTCCCCAAGGACGGACAGATGGACACCACGTACCAATACAACATACACGAGGACCACGATCGCATAGCTCCGTGCACTCAGATCAAAAGCAAATCCTTTTCAGAGCTTCCAGAGGAGGAGGCAGAGTCAGCCACGCGGGCCGAGGGTCAGAGGCACCGCTCTCAGCAGCACAGACTACCGGTAAGCCACACCCTCTCTTCCCCCAGGAAGCTGACGCCCAGCTCACTGGACTGCCCCAGCCAACCCACTCGTGAAGTGTGGAAATACAAGATTCGATGACAATTTAAATTTTCATCTTTTACATTCTCCTTGTGAAGCTAGCAGAAGACCTAACTCACCAAGAGCAAGGCAGAGCCTGAGTGGGTGACGGGGGTCTGGACCCCTCCCCTCCCAGTGATCCAGGATGGCCAGTGCAGGGTCCAGTGGCTCCAGTCCAGGAGGATGAGGAGTGTGACCCAGAGGGGACCGAGGTGAGTCTAGTATTTCACATTCAAATTGCATGAACTGAAGAATGAATTCATGGGAAGTGTGTAGGAAATTAAGCAAACAAAATAATAAGATATCGTTGGCTCCAGGGGAAACAAAAGGTTGGATAAGAAAGCAAGCCAACTCAACGTGAGATCCAGACATGACCGGGACACGGAAAAATAAACATGAACACAGCTTTTCCAGGTGATCAGAGCGGTTGGGGCGAGGGAGCCAGGAGGGTGCTCAAGGAGGTGCAGCCCTCTTAAACCTTCCTTGGCAACTGGCCATCGCCCCACATGGCCCCTCAGGAAATAAAGTCTGAAAACCAAGGGAGAGTGCAGGTAGAAGAACTGCAGGTGGCACCTCCAGGCAGTGGCGTCCAGGTGAGCAGGGTGCCTGCACCACCCAGACTTGGCACCCACAGCCCAGCAGCACAGACGGAGACTGTGCAGACCACGGCACTGGCATCTCAGCTCAGGCTGGTGGACCAGGCATGAGCTGGCCATGCTCACATCAAGTCGCCCTGTCCTCCCTGTGTGACCACAGGTGACGGCTTGGTCCAGGACCCTCAGACGCTCTTTCAGAGACGCCAGAAGACTCCGGCCTACTGCCCTGATGGGTGCGGAGTGTCCAGCGGCCTCACCAGAGTCAGCGTGGAGGACTTGGTCTGCGGGAATGTGTGCCTGGAGATGGGGGCGCTGTGGCCGTCCCGTGAAGGGAGGTGAGGGGCAGCGGGACCACAGTATCCCAGTTCGGCGGAGAGCTCTCTTCTCCACCCCCACGGCCATTGCCCCTGTTCAACCCAGCACTCACCCTGGATGCCCTCCTGCCCCGGCCCAGGTGAGGGGTCAGGAACCAACTCTCACCATCTCACACTGGGGACGATGAAACACCCCCCAGATTCCAACAGACCCGTGAGTTGGGCCAGCAGCTGATGCTGGACAGTATCAAAAAGGTAATAAAATTAAAATCTACAAATGAAATGTTTGCAGCAGTGGGGCTAAAGTTTCAGCTGGGAAAGAAATCCCAGCAAAGCCGGCTTCCGGACAGCATTTCAAGAGGCCTGCAAAACCAAACCACCCACCTCCGCGTGGATCTGCAGGGCCCAGCTCGGAGGCAGCCTCCGCTGCATGGTGACATTTTCCAGTGTGAGGCTGCCGCTGCAGCAGGCCATCACATATTAATGCAGACCTCACAATGCAGGGTCCGCGCGCGGGGTCCAGCCGGCATGCACCCCTGCAGGCACACCGAGAGGCACCGGGAGCCACGGGGAGCCACCTCCATGCTCTGCAGGGGGAATATTGAGAGGCCCAAGGCTAGCTTGCCAAGTGACCTTGGCCCAGGCCGTTTGTCCCCTGCCTCAGACTCATCTGCGATGGCAGCAGTGTTGGGAGGACGACCAGGAGGAGGCTGCGTGCAGCAGAGACGCCTGACAAGGAAGACCCCTCCTGCAGAGGACGCCATGGGAGCTCGGGGGCTGGCCCTTCCCCTCAGGTGGCAGCTCTGTTGGCAGGAGAGGGCTGGGAGCAGGGCGGGGCTCCCTGCTGAGCCTCGGTGAGAAAGAACCTGCCCAGACGGGAGCTGGCGACCTCAACTGTCCGCAAAACCCAGTGCACAGAGAAGGACGCCGGCCCGGAGGAGACCCAGCGCCCAGAGAAGTTGTGGAAGGAGGGGAGTTGACCCATGGTCAGCAAATGGATTGCCACTGATCGTATAATTAAGACAGAAGGAGGGCAGTCCTTTATGGCCACCGTTTGCTGTGACGGGCCAGGGCCTTCCGTCCAGCCCAGGAAGGCGGCAGCCACGGAGACTCGGCTTTCCCGCCTGCAGGGGCCTCCTCTGCTCTCGCTGGCCACGGTCCTGGCAGAGCCAGTGAGTGTCCACACCTCCTGCATCATGGCCAGCCGGGGTCACAGTTGGTGAAAGGACCCGTCTGTGGAGACAGCTTCCGCGAGTGTTCCCAGAGCCACGGTTAATGCCAGAGGCCCACAGTCGGCCAGCGACACTCCAGTTTCAGCGCGATCATCCTCCCCCCGGCACCATGTGGCGTTTCTCCAGAGATGTGAGAAGGCCGAGACCAACGCCCAGTGGACTGCAGGAGTGGGCAGGGAGAGGCGCAGCTGGCCGGCTGGCCGGCAAGAGCCGCTGACCCCCGCATTCCGCGCTGCTCTTCATTATCAGCATAATTATTTGATCTCCTCAAACCCCTAAAATAAATGTGTACTCAGTTCCCAGATGCACTCAAAATAATAGAACCATCATTGTTTCCAAAGCGTAGACGGATGGAAGTTAATCGAAAGATCAACTTGAACCAAATTAAAAGAGCCTTTGCACGCAGCCCCAGGCGCGTCTGCACAGGGCCGCCGAGAAGACCAAGGGGCACCAGTGGGCACCTCCATCGCCCCCAGGCCAGTCGTGGGCACCAGCGGGCGCCTCCACAGCTCCCCAGGTCAGTCGTGGGCACCAGCGAGCGCCTCCGCCACCTCCCCAGGCCAGCTGTGGGCACCAGCGGGCACCTCCACAGGCCAGCCGCGGGCACCAGCGAGCGCCTCCACCACCTCCCCAGGCCAGCCACGGGCACCAGCGGGAGCCTCCACAGCTCCCCAGGCCAGTCGTGGGCACCAGCAGGCGCCTCCACCACTCCCCAGGCCAGTTGTGGGCACCAGCGGGCGCCTCCACCACTCCTCAGGCCAGCCGCGGGCACCAGCGGGAGCCTCCACCACCTCCCCAGGCCAGCCACGGGCACCAGCGGGCGCCTCCACCACTCCTCAGGCCAGCCGCGGGCACCAGTGGGCGCCTCCACCACCTCCCCAGGCCAGCCACGGGCACCAGCGGGCGCCTCTGCCACAGCCCCAGGCCAGCTGTGGGCACCAGCAGGCCTCCACCTCCGCAGGCCAGCCGCGGGCACCAGCGGGCGCCTCCACCACTCCCCAGGCCAGCTGTGGGCACCAGCGGGCACCTCCCCAGGCCAGCCGTGGGCACCAGCGAGCGCCTCCACCACCTCCCCAGGCCAGCCACGGGCACCAGTGGGAGCCTCCACACCTCCCCAGGCCAGTCGTGGGCACCAGCGGGCGCCTCCACCACTCCGCAGGCCAGCCGCGGGCACCAGCGGGCGCCTCCACCACCTCCCCAGGCCAGCCACGGGCACCAGCGGCGCCCTCCCCAGGCCAGCCCGCGGGCACCAGGGGCGCCTCCACCACTCCTCAGGCCAGCCACGGGCACCAGCGGGCGCCTCCACCACCTCCCCAGGCCAGCCACGGGCACCAGCGGGCGCCTCCGCAGGCCAGCCGCGGGCACCAGCGAGCGCCTCCACCACCTCCCCAGGCCAGCCGCGGGCACCAGCGGGCACCTCCACAGCTCCCCAGGCCAGCCGTGGGCACCAGCGGGCGCCTCCACCACCTCCCCAGGCCAGCCGCGGGCACCAGCGGGCACCTCCACAGCTCCCCAGGCCAGCCGCGGGGCACCAGCGGGCGCCTCCCCACCCGCAGGCCAGCCGCAGGCACCAGCGGGCACCTCCACAGCTCCCCAGGCCAGCCGCGGGCACCAGCGGGCGCCTCCGCAGGCCAGCCGCAGGCACCAGCGAGCGCCTCCACCACCTCCCCAGGCCAGCCGCGGGCACCAGCGGGCACCTCCACCAGCTCCCCAGGCCAGCCACGGGCACCAGCGGGCACCTCCACAGCTCCCCAGGCCAGCGCGGGCACCAGCGGGCACCTCCACAGCTCCCCAGGCCAGCCGCGGGCACCAGCGGGCGCCTCCCCAGGCCTCCACCAGGCACCAGCGAGCGCCTCCACCACCTCCCCAGGCCAGCCGCGGGCACCAGCGGGCACCTCCACAGCTCCCCAGGCCAGCCGTGGGCACCAGCGGGCGCCTCCGCAGGCCAGCCGCGTCTGCACGGCTGTTTCCCGCTCTCCCTCCTGAAGGGCATGCCTGGGACACTGCGGCTTGATGCTGCTCACCGTCAGAGCAGAAGGGAAGGCTCCACACGCAACACGGGCTGCTGGGGGCGGCAGGCAGGGCCAGCGCCTTGCTGCCCAGCACCCGCCACGGGCCTGCCGCAGCAGCCGCCCCTCTGGGGAGAAGCAGCATGCAGTAGGTAGGATCCGTCTGGCTTCGTCACCTGCTCCTGCTGTACCGACGGGTCCAGGGCGTCCCTTAAGCCACCAGCAGCAGACTACGGAGGTCCCAGGAGGGCGCTGTGCAGTAGGACCGTGGCCCCGTGGAGTGGCCTGGTCATCACTAAGGTGAAAGAATCTTCAACTAATGCAGGACGCGAGAAGATCACGCTGAAGGTGACTGAAGGTGACTGGCTGTGAGTCACAGTGCCACGAGTCCAGAACAGCCCAGGCCTGGGGGCCGCCCTGACTGACCGCCCCGCCACTGCTAACTGCAGCACCCCCCTTCTCACTGCAGAAGGGCTCCCCAGGCGGCCAGGCCAGGCCGTCCACCACACACGCCACACTCACCCTCCGTCCGTGCCTCCAAGGCACATCTCGCACAAGCAAGGCAATCTCCTCACCTCCCGAGAGCGCTCGGCATGGTCTGCAAACACTCCACCTGGAGGCCAGCAGGACCCCGCGTGCTGACCACGCCCGGGAAGCACAGATGTGGCGGAATCCTGGGGCGCGCAGGCTCTGGGCTGCTCCTGCCATCTCCCCTCTCAGTCTTGTCACTCTGCTCCTCTTTGCCTGCCCCCTGGCCTCCTGCTCCCTGTCCCCTCTCTGTCTCCCTCGTCCAGCTGGTCACCTGGCCCCGCCCTGTGCCCTGCCCCTGCTCCCCTGCCAGTTAACCCACCACTGTGGTCCCTTCCAGGACAGCTTTCTAACTCCAGCCACAGCCTCTCGCGCTCTCCGGGTTCGCCACCATCTCTGGAGCAATTTCACCCAAAAGAATTTCATGGCGCTTCCTGGCTAAGAACTCGGCTGTGGCCACGCTGGCTATCGCCTCTGCCAGCCGTGCGGTCCCGTGAGCCTCCTCTGCCTCTTGTCCTGGCATGGCCTGCCTGTGGCACACACAGCCCGTTTCTTCACTGCCAGGCACTTGGCGGTGCCCTTGCACGTGATGGCCCACCCCCGCCCGGGCCTGCCCCTCACCCGGGAAGCCCACCCGCACCAGGCCCCTCCACGCCCCTGAGCAGGATGAGCCTGCGGGTCCGCTGGCCACGTCCCCCACCCTCCGTCCCAGTCCTCAGAGGCAGCACCTCCACCCTCCCGGTGCTGGCCACAAGGCATCGTGCTGCACCCTGTCCCCGCCGAAGAGTGAGAGTCAGCGCGGCTGCCTGGTGGCCAGCCAGGTGCCTGGGACACCGAGGGCTCTGCTCGGGAGACGCACGCTTGGATCTGATCTGGAGGGTCGTCTAAGCAGGCGTCGGGGAAGCGCTGCCTGCCTGGCACCTCCAGAGGCCCCGCCTGCTCTGAGTCAGGGGCCACCGTCACAGGCAGAGACTGACGAAGGCAGCGGACATACAGCAGGACCCCAGCCCCCCAGAGCTGGCCTGGCCTCCCCCGGCCGCTCCTTGGCTGGGTGCGGGCAGCCCAGGACGGCGTCAGTCACTCTAAGTATGTGGCGTGTGCCCTGCTCGCCCACTGCTGGCCTCGCAGCCCCGGCGTTGACCAGGCCTCGGCCCATTTTCCTGAACACAGGAGCAATATTCGGGTCCAACCCGCCTGCTCTGCACCTGCGGTGACGTCATCAGGCGCTGTCTGCTCAGAGAACACACAGTTGACATTCGGTGGCCTTAGGAGGCCCACAGGCCCTTCCGCTCAGCATTCCAGGGCCAGGTGACCTCCATTTTCTATGAGGAAGTGAAGGTCAGGGAGGGGAGGGCCTCCTGGGTGGCATGGCCGCTGGCTGCCAACCTGGCGGGAGCCCCTCCCCAGGAGGCGCACACCCCCACCCTGCAGCAGCTTCTCCAGGACACCGAGCGCAGGGCAGGAAGGGCCTTCCTCTGGTCTGCCAGCCACCCTCTGTGCCCACGCCTCTGCCCAGCCTCCAGCTGCCCATGCCCTCCAGACGGTGGAAGCCAGGCCCCAAGGCACAAGGTGGAGGGCGCACGGCCGCCGTGGGCTTGGTCCGCAGGTCGCTGGGTCCAGCCTCAGAGGACACGGGACCTGCTGGTGTGACGTCCTCGAGTGAGCCCCATGCTCCACACGAGCACAGGTCCCTGGCCACAGAGACCCGCCTGCCCGAGGGGAAGGGAGCGACGGGCTCGCCGTGATGGGAGGAGCACATGGGGTCCACCGCCCTGGAAGCGCGGGCAGCCGTGGTGGGGTCCAGGCCGTGCTGGGCTCAGCCCCCGCCCACCCAGAGCCTTCTCCCCACTGCGTGCTGGCCCAGGGCCACTTCGGTGTTCAGTAACCTCATGCCAGAGCACCTGGTAGCCACGAACGAGGACACGGACACCTCTGTGGCCGCTCGGGTGCCTTCAGGAGCAGGGCCTTCCCCGGGCGCGTGGCCAGGTGCTGGGTGCCGCAAGGGTGGGCTGCTCACCCAGCTCTTGCCCGTCAGCCCCCCAGGCTCCGGGCTCCTGTCCACGGCAGCCCCGAGCGCAGTGGAGAAGCAGAGCCCAGAGGAGAGGGCACAGCAGAGCAGAAGGCCAGGCCCCGAGCCCGGGCGGGGAGGAGAGGCCTGCCCTCCAGGAGGCGGCCTGCGCACCCCCCACCCCGAGTCCTGGGCTGTGCCATGCCCACAGCCTGCACCAAGGCCCGATCTGGAAACCCAAGGTGACCCACGGCACCAGGACGGGTCTGACGCGTGCGCCGTCCAGAGGGTACTGCCAGGGAGAGCGGCAGGCCTGGGCGGACGCGGTGACCA
Organism: Tamias sibiricus; assembly: GCA_025594165.1. Taxonomy (NCBI): domain Eukaryota; kingdom Metazoa; phylum Chordata; class Mammalia; order Rodentia; family Sciuridae; genus Tamias; species Tamias sibiricus. The sequence goes on from CM046663.1 coordinate 1,972,549, forward strand.
GGAGGCAAGCACCAGGGCCGACCCTCCCTAGAGGAGCAGCTGCTCCCCACACTCTCCGTCCGTCCGTCCCTTCCTGCCCTGTGTGTCTGTCCCCCTCTCTCCTGGTCTCATGTCGGCACCACCCTCCACCCACAGGAAGGCAGGTGTCCATGAAGTCCCCACGGCCCATCATCCTTGATCAAGTACCCAAATGGCCTTGGTGGGCCTGAGCCAAAGCTCCTGCCTCCCTCCCCCGGGGAAGACCTCCAGGACGCCCAGCCGCCTGGCTGGCTGTGCGCTGGGGACCTTGACCGCCTGCCCTTTCGGGGCCAGGGCTGTTTTCTCTTGTTCCCACCAAACTGCTCTGAGGCCCAACTTCCAAGCTGGGGCTCTCGGGACCCAGGCCTCGGAGAGGGAACAAGACAGAGGCGGAGGTCACTCTGCTCGTGACTTCACCGCAGCTGGGAATCGAGATAAAACTGACCGTGGGGCACCTGGGAGGGTCGGGCTCTCGCCTGGAGTTTGCAGGCAGTGGATTAGAACCCACGCTCCTGAGAGGTCAGAGCAGGAGCAAGTCCCGGCCCCATGCAGATCGCCAGTGACCGCACAGCAGAGCCCTGGACAGGCCTCAGAGAGAAGGTTCTGCCCCCAGACTCAATACTAACCCACTCTAACTGGGGGAAGGGTCGTGCAGGGCAGGGGTGACGCATGCATGGCCAGGCGGCAGAAGGGCCAGGCCACCAGCGTTGGCTCAGGACTCATGGGAGGCTTGTCCCCTTCAGGTCCCGGAACATGGACGCGATTAAATATCTGTGATATCGCTGCAAATGTAATGAGCAGAGGAAATTGACGGCAGCTCCAACTAAATTACAGTTTAAAAGACAAGGAAGGTCCCCAGGGACGCCAACAAAAGGGGACTCAGCTGACCAAGCCCAGGTAAAATTGAATTGGAAATGTTCCCCGCCTGATTAGCATAACAAAAGTTCCAGTGTTTAAGGAAGAAAAAAAAGTCATTCTGTTTAAATGAACGGGGGAGGGGCACCCTCCCAGAAACCCAGTTATCTGTGGATGTGTCCAGTGAGATGGGGGAGCCCTGCTGGGGGCTGCAGGGGCAGCTCCTGATAACCCCCGCCCCAGCCTCACCTCTTCCCTTCTTGCTGTGGTGACTGGCCAGCTCTTGAAGATTCTGTCACATATGTTTATACTGTATGTAAGATTTTCACCTCAACAGTAATTCAGATTAGGACATTGCACACATTTGGGGGTTGACTTTATATCGGAGATTGAGAGATTGTCCCCATGGATCAAAAAACGCTGGCTGGTTTTATCATCACGTGAACCGTTACCTTAGGAGAACGCGCAGCGACACAAAACCAGCAAAGCAAAGAAGGAGCACACGCATGGGCCTTGGCAAGGCAGTGAAGCAGGCAGGTTCCCTCCCTCTCAGTCCTGCCCAGGATGCGCTGGGAGGCCGCAGCAGGCAGCCCATGCCCCGGCCAGCACTACAGCAGCGCCCGGGCTGTGTGCCCGCCACCAAGCTGCGCCGTGCAGCCAGACTGCCAGGCCCAACCACAGGCGGGGAGCTGAGGTGGTGGAGCCAGGTTTGACTCAGCTCACCTGAGCTCTTGTCAGAAGAGACACGCGTCCACCTGGCACAGAGGCAGAGCCTGAGGCCTGTGCGGAAGGGCACTCCTAGAGGCAGCCACGAGGCCAAGGCTCCCGCTGCCACAGAGTGCCCGGGTTCCCCGGCCGACACGGGCCATGCTTTCCCTCACAGGGCTCTTCTCCCAGGCTGGTGTGACGGCACAACTACTGCTCTGCGTGTTAGGCAGGGTCAGGGTGCCCGCGGAAACAGTGGCTCCCACCTGGCACCATGCAGGAGCCTTCTTTGGGGAGATGGCTTGAATTGCGGTTGACTATGGGCCATAAGGATTTGGGCATTGTCGCCTTCCGTAGTCTCACGGGACTTGGCCCGGGATCTCGAGTGACTTGGCCGAGATTGCTGATCGGGTCAGCGCCATTTTGGTGGTGTGTGTGGCGCGTGTTAGTTGTTGTTAGAACCAGAGAGAAAAATTATCAGAATAAAAGCAGCTGTTTGTCTCCAGTTTGCCTCTGAACTTCTTCCCGCGGCTCCGTTGCTCCAAGCGCTTCAGGCGGCAACAGCACCAGGTCGCGGGAAGGAGCCCAGAGGGGTGGTGCCAGGAGGGCCTGAGCACCTGGGACACAACTTCTTCCTAAAGGTCGCCTCGTGTCCCACAATGGCTGCAGTCACACTGGCCTCCCAAAGCCTTGGCAGGATGGAGAAAGGGAGAGGAAGAGCATCTCCCGTCTCTGCAGAGCCACCGGAGGCCCAGCACGTGCTGCTTGATCTCAGCGGCTGGCCCAGGGCAGCAGGGGCGCGTCAGCTGCAGGAAGCCCGGAACCCTGGCCTTCCCTTGAGGGGGCTCGGCTGGCCATCAGGGCTCTGGGACTAAGAGGATGGTGGCTACTGGCAGTCCCTCCAGCAAGCTCTGCCCTGGCTGGAAGGCTCAGGCCTGCTGGGTGAGGTCAGAGTTCATCTCATTGAGCTCGCCTCTCTGCCTCGGCGATGACGGAAGGCACAGCTTTGCTGAGAGCTCCAACCCTCCAGGTCTTCCTTCCCATGCTGCGCTGGGGTGCCAGCTCCTGTCCCACAGTCCTAGCATTGTGCCCAAAGGTGGGGGCAGGGGGACAGGCCACTGCTCCCTGGCCAGGGACCAGGCCGCCCTCCCAACCCATCCCAGTTCCTCTGCTGGGCTCAGGCTCTGGCTTTGGGTGCACATCAGTCGCCTGTGGGCATGGCCTTCCCCACTGCATGTGACGGTGCCCAGGAGATTCCCCTCCACTGGGCGTCTCCAAGAGTGAGGGGCTGGGGCTGGATGACAGCCGGGCGTGACTCTCGGACCTAGCACCAGTGGTGCAGGTGGCTGGTCGGTACCCAACCACCGCACAAGGAAGGTCACAGTTCTGGCTGTTTCGGTTCTGTTTCAGCAGCCCGTGAGTCTGGCCTGATCACTGAATGTAGACCATGTCCCCTGAGGGACACCCGAGTCTGAGCCGGCCGCCAGCCCTGGGGTGCAGAGTCAAAGGGCCTGACCTGGAATGCAGATCTGAAAACCCACCCTCATGTTTGACACTAGCCCGTCCCAGACCCAGCACAGCTGCCAACGGTCCCAACATAGGAAGGAGCGAGGGGAGAGGGCAGCGGGCAGTGTGTCTGCCACACGGCCCAGCAGTGGCCACGCTGGCCGTGCCGCCTGTGTGGAGCTCTGGCGAGGACCAGCTCGGCATTAGAGGCTGGAGAGGGGAGAGGACGAGAGGCCCTGGCCTGGGGGCTGGCTCGTGGGAATGGGGTTTGCAGATCACCAGGGTAGATTACCCAGTGATGTGGGCGAGAGTCAGGTGAGGACCAGCCCAGGGGATCCAGGCCCAGAGTGGACGGGGCCGTGGGTGCAGTAAGACCCTCAGGCCCCAGCCTCAGGACGGAAGCCCCCAGGGGCTCGTTTCCAGCCAGCTCTCGGTGCCTGGACTTGATTTCCCAGAGCCTGGAGGACATCTGCAGTCGGACACCCCCTGGGCCCCTCAAAGCCACACACTCAGCCACGAGGCAGTGCACACCAGCATCTGCCCACCACTCTGCCCAACAGGCTGGCCGCGAGCATGCCACCCTCCCTGGGTCGTCACCAGCCCTAACCGCACAGCGGCAGTACTGTCTACACAGGACGCACACACTGGCCGTGAGTCACAACTCTGCAACTTTGTGTGCTGCATAGGCTCACAACCCTGAACACAGCTGTCGGCTCGCAAGTCCTGTGAGACGTGTCAGGCGGGTGAGAAGCCCGAGCCCCTCTGCTGCCCCTCCATCCCAAGCCCCAGTGTTCTCACCAGCTGGCCACACGGACTCCTTGCCCATGCCGGCCTCTGACGTGCGCACCGTGGGCACCTGTGCGTCCAGGGCTGTCCACGCCTAGTGGATCAATGCCAGGAGAACAGCTGCCAAGGCTGGCTCGGGCCCCAGCCGCCTGCCAGTCCCAGGCACTGGGCTCTAGCCTTCCCAGTGCTGCTTCCCAGCACTGACCAGGGCTCAAGGCCAGCCCCTGGCCACTCTGTCCCTGCGGGCCGGGGCTGCATGCCACCCCACCCATGCCACTCACTGCGTTATTGTTGCTGTCCCCACCCTGACACCAGGGCTGAGCCCCTTCCTGGGCCCCTCGTGAACCCTTCCTGGCAAGGCCGAGGCTACCCACCCTCGGAACCGTCGTGGCTTTGGTGGAGGGGCTCGGGCACCGCGACTGAGAATGTTCCCGGGCCCAGGCTGAGGCAACACCTCACGTCTCTGAGACCCCGAAAGCAAAGGACTCGCAGCTCCTGGAAGCCTGCCCTTAATCACCATGGGATTGCAGGTGTAGGCGAGAGGACCAGGCAAGAGGACGGGGGGACACGGGGACTGGGCGGTGCCCGGCATGACACAGGGGTGGTCCTCTTCCACCTCGTGAACTGTGCTCCTCCACCAGGCCCAGGACAAAGCACAGTGCAGGGGACAGGCACAGGGGACAGGCACAGGGGACAGGCTCAGGGGACAGGTGCAGGGGACAGGCTCAGGGGACAGGTGCAGGGGACAGGCTCAGGGGACAAGTGCAGGGGACAGGCTCAGGGGATAGGCTCAGGGGACAAGCTCAGGGGACAGGCTCAGGGGACAGGTGCAGGGGACAGGCTCAGGGGACAAGTGCAGGGGATAGGCTCAGGGGACAAGCTCAGGGGACAGGCTCAGGGGATAGGCTCAGGGACAGGTGCAGGGGACAGGCTCAGGGGATAGGTGCAGGGGACAGGCTCAGGGGACAGGCGCAGGGGACAGGCTCAGGGAACAGGCTAGAGGACAAGCACAGGGGAGAGGCTCAGGGGACAGGCTCAGGGGACAGGTGCAGGGGACAGGTGCAGGGGACAGGCTCAGGGGACAGGCGCAGGGCTGTGAGCGAGAGCGGGAGCTGCAACACCCCAGGGCCAGCCGCCTGGCAGAGTCAGGCCGTGGGCAGCCACGGGCGATTCTCCACCCGTGCACCTGCATCACGCCCTGGGCATGGTGTCCTTCACAGGGTGGAGAGGGCCATCATGGCCTCTCTTCTCCTGGACTGGAACACGAAACCAACCAGTGGGGCAGCTCCAGCTCAGGCGATTCCTCCAGGCCACACCTGAGGACCTTTGGCTCTGCACTGGTCTCTGCCAGTTGAGTCTCACCTTGAAATATGGCTGCTGACCCCAGCGTTACTGGCCAGTCATCGCCAGGTTCCCATGCTGAAGTCGACTCTGTGACCGGGAGTGAGGTCAGGGACCCCAGGGACCCCCGACACCCGAGCAAGGCCCGGAGGAGCCTCCCCGTGCCCCAGGGAGCATGCCTGCTCACACCTGCATCAGACACGGGGTCCAGACTGCACTGGGCTAAGTGTCTGTCGTTATAAGCCAAACAGTTGGCAAAGCTTTGTCACTGCAGGGCACCAGTACAACCAAAACCCTCAGGTGCACGGACAATCTGCCCTCCACGCGGCTCATCTGGGGAATTAAACAGCTCAGAACTTCCAACAGTCTCGTGGTTTTTCTGAAGCTACAGGAAAACAGCCTGATCTTATCTTCAGTCCTCCCAGGCCAGGAGCCCAGGCGGGGCCAACCAAGCTGCCTGGGAGCATTTGTTCGTGTCTCCCTGGGCCGCGGCACCCGAAGCATCCATCGCAAATCCTCAAAGACAAATCTCCCCAGGACAGGCAAAACCAAGACGTGATTTACAAGCATCGTGGCACTGGCGAGCCGCAGCCCTGCACGCAGCTGGGCCAGCAGTGCCCTCTCTGCTGCGGAGGCAGCCGGCAGGCCGACCCCCGCAGGCCCTTGACGGAAGGCGTGGGGTGCGGAGGCTGTGGGGCTCGTCGCTAGTTGTTGCAGCCGGCAGGCTGCGGCGTATCACTGCCGTAATTAATCCCATATTTTGTAGCTAAAGCCACAATACTCGTTTCAGGATGGAGCTAAAGTACAGCACGCCTATCTATATCTGTAAATGAATGATATCATTATTTTGGGAAATGAAAGTTTAAGCTCTGTAAAACATGCAATCCCGTGGAGATCTCAGCAGAGGAACTTGTACGCACAGGTGTTGGACGTGATAAGGTGCGTTGCCATCTATCTGTGTACTTGCAGACAAATATTAACATAGTCATGAATTAAGCGTTTAATCCCCTCTATTATAAATTGAATATCTTTATTTTAACAAACATCAACAATGCACATTATTGTGCTCCCGACTATTCAGGGCTGTCCCCCCGCAGCGCACCATTACATGATACGCACCGTACACGTGTTCCCGCACGGCGAGCAGCTGCCAGGGTGCCGCACGCAGCCTGCCATCCTTCCCCACCCAGACAAAGGCGTCCTCCCGCAGAGACCCCTGCTCACAGGGAAAGAGGAAGGTTCCGTCAGGCGTCCAGAAAGCCAGGGCCACGTCTCCCGTGGGTCAGAACCATGCGTCCACTTCTTTGAAACCCTGGAAGGAGTCCCGCCTGGGCTGTGGGGAGAGGGTGCACCCAGGGCTTTGTGCTGCTGGCCGGGGGCTTTGTGCTGCTGGCCGGGGAGGGCGCCCGCCGGGCAGAGCCGGGTTCACGGCACTGCGTGCCCGGCTTCCTCCACCCATGCTCCAGGCTGCGGTTCACTGGGCCGTGTGCTCGGTCCCCCACCTCGCACACGGGCACTCAGCCCCTGAGATCAGGTGGACAGTACGGTTGCTAGGCGAGAGGTCGACCCGTCACAGCCCAGCGTGTGGCCCTCCAGCAGGGCTGGCGTGCTGAGGACCTGGGCCTGGGAGGCCAACCCTCGTAAACAGAGCCCTCCGCCTACAGGAGCAGCGCCTGCCAGCAAGAGCACGCGGGCGGCCGGGCGTAGGCAGGTCCTGCAGAAGCGGGGGCTGCAGAGGAGGCCAGCCGTGTGCCGTCCGGTTCCCTGGGCCCACGTGGGCGGGCCTGGTGCAATATGAAGTGCTCCACAACCTCAAGGAGGCTTTGTGACCAAGCCCAAGACACCCAAGCACCATGGGGTCATTTCCTGTCCTTGTTCCAACTAGGGACCTGGTGTGAGGGACTGGGAACCACGATGGCTGGGAAGAGATGGGCAGGAAAAAGACAGCCTCAGTGCTGGACAGCTTCCTGGGGAGCCCCATGTCCTGAGCACCCCATGTCCTGAGCACCCCATCTCCTGAGCACCCCATCTCCTGAGGAACCCCATCTCCTGAGGAGCCCCATCTCCTGAGGAACCCCACCTCCTGAGGAACCCCCATCTCCTGAGGAGCCCCATCTCCTGAGGAGCCCCATCTCCTGAGCACCCCATCTCCTGAGGAAACCCCATCTCCTGAGGAGCCCCATCTCCTGAGGAACCCCATCTCCTGAGGAGCCCCATCTCCTGAGGAACCCCATCTCCTGAGCACCCCATCTCCTGAGGAACCCCCATCTCCTGAGGAGCCCCATCTCCTGAGGAACCCCATCTTCTGAGGAACCCCATCTCCTGAGGAGCCCCATCTCCTGAGGAACCCCATCTTCTGAGGAACCCCATCTCCTGAGGAGCCCCATCTCCTGAGGAACCCCATCTCCTGAGGAGCCCCATCTCCTGAGGAACCCCATCTCCTGAGGAGCCCCATCTCCTGAGGAACCCCCATCTCCTGAGGAGCCCCATCTCCTGAGGAACCCCATCTCCTGAGGAGCCCCATCTCCTGAGGAGCCCCATCTCCTGAGGAGCCCCATGTCCTGAGTACCCCATCTCCTGAGCACCCCATCTCCTGAGGAACCCACATCTCCTGAGGAGCCCCATCTCCTGAGGAACCCCATCTCCTGAGGAGCCCCATCTCCTGAGGAACCCCATCTCCTGAGGAGCCCCCATCTCCTGAGGAACCCCATCTCCTGAGGAACCCCATCTTCTGAGGAACCCCATCTCCTGAGGAGCCCCATCTCCTGAGGAACCCCATCTCCTGAGGAACCCCCATCTCCTGAGGAACCCCATCTTCTGAGGAACCCCATCTCCTGAGGAGCCCCATCTCCTGAGCACCCCATCTCCTGAGGAACCCCCATCTCCTGAGGAGCCCCATCTCCTGAGGAACCCCATCTCCTGAGGAGCCCCATCTCCTGAGGAGCCCCATCTCCTGAGGAACCCCATCTCCTGAGGAGCCCCATCTCCTGAGGAACCCCATCTCCTGAGGAGCCCCATCTCCTGAGGAACCCCATCTCCTGAGGAGCCCCATCTCCTGAGGAACCCCATCTCCTGAGGAGCCCCATCTCCTGAGGAGCCCCATCTCCTGAGAAAACCCCATCTCCTGAGGAGCCCCCATCTCCTGAGGAGCCCCCATCTCCTGAGGAGCCCCATCTCCTGAGGAACCCCATCTCCTGAGGAGCCCCATCTCCTGAGGAGCCCCATCTCCTGAGGAACCCCATCTCCTGAGGAGCCCCATCTCCTGAGGAGCCCCATCTCCTGAGGAACCCCATCTCCTGAGGAGCCCCATCTCCTGAGGAACCCCATCTCCTGAGGAGCCCCATCTCCTGAGGAACCCCATCTCCTGAGGAGCCCCATCTCCTGAGGAACCCCATCTCCTGAGGAGCCCCATCTCCTGAGGAGCCCCATCTCCTGAGGAACCCCATCTCCTGAGGAACCCCCATCTCCTGAAGATCCCCATCTCCTGAGGAGTCCCCATCTCCTGAGGATCCCCATCTCCTGAGGAGCCCCATCTCCTGTGATGCCCCATCTCCTGTGAAGCCCCTCATCTCCTAGGAGTCCCCATCTCCTGAGGAGCCCTCATGTCCTGAGACTCCCTCGTCCCGTGAGGAGCCGTCTCTGTGGAGCTGCCTGGCCTGCCCAGGCCTCTGGGCTGCGCACTTGCCCTTGCCTGCGTGTGAAACGACACGATTTCTTTGGTCAACGTGTTCACCCGAGAGCTTCGCGCTTGCTGCGTGAGAGGGAAAGGCTGTTTCTCAAGCATATCACCTAGAGAGCTGGCTCAATCTATAACACCAAGTGCTGAAAATAAGTCTTGATGGCATGGGGAGGCTGAGGGGAGCCGGAAGGTGGCTTGAAGACACAGCTTGTTTTAAAATCCGTGTGTCTAGTTTAAACAATTCAGAGTAATCTTCATTATCCCCAAAAGCCTTCTGATTGTTTTATTCCTTCAAGTGCTACCTATTTAGATAACTCTTCTAGCTTCACACATGGCAGCACATTGTTAGTGCCACAAAGTGTTTGTGAGCGCCTGGGCTGCCATCCTGAGCTCGGCAGTCCACAGGGGCCGGCACCGTCACAACAAGGCGTCTCTCCTGCCACACACCAGCCCCGCCTCTGCCTGGCGGGAATGGAACCCCACCAGGCAAACCCAGCCAGCTTGGGGTGGGGGCCACGCTACACAGCCCACCCCGGGGAGGTGGCCATCCGGGGCCCCAGGCCAGGGTCCCGCAGGTGGCCCAGAGTGGCTGATGCAGGAGAGGCCTCCGCCTGGTCAGTGGGCACACGTTGCTCCCCACAGAACACATGACACTTCTCGGCCAGTACTGAGAAGCCACTGAACATCCATCACGCCGAGGGCCGCCATGACTGTCACTTCAGGCAGGGCAGGGAAGGCCTTCCTGCTCCAGGGAGAGGAAGGAGCGACCTGGAGCACAGCCCCCAGAGGCCCCCGCCTCAGGCCAGCAAGCCCCCGGGTGCCCTCCACACTCCCGCCTGTTCCCTCACTAGACCAGCACTCCTGTCACATGCACGCCTTGCTGTCCAGCAGGCCTGCTTCAGAACGGGCACACTGCAGAGCACGGAATCTGACCCTACGCCTTCCAGTTGATTAATCAGAGAGTAGGGAGCAAGCATGCGACCTTGCCTTGCTTTGTCCCTGGGGCTCCTCACAGCAAGATCACAACAGGCTCCTCCCTTGGAACCAGATCTGGGTCAGTCCAAAACTTTCTGGCAATGGGGTTCCTTGTCTCATTTGTGCCCCAACTTTACGGGTGCGTGGATGGCGCGTGCCGCTGCAGGCACTACCCACGCAGGCCGCGGTGTTCCACATTAGAAATCATGTCCCTTTGTTTTTCTCTTACATTCAGCCACAAAAGTAGATTCTCAAAAATGGCAGGTGTTTTTTCTTGGAAAATCCCTCTTTTCCTACTTTCATGGGGCCAAAAGCAAGAGGAAAGCTAAAGAGATCTGGAGCTATTAGACGCCACTGTCCCACACGATTCCTTAATGTCCCCAAGTCCTGAGACGCCTTCCCTGCCTGGCTCTTGGTGATGGGTAACTCACCTCTGGTCAGACCCTACATCACCGAAGGCCACTGTGCACACAGCCATTCCTGAGAAAGCCTGTCCCTCCCTCAAGGCGCACCCTGTTGTGACATCCTGAAAGACTCCAGGAAGGACACCAGCGTGTGCCTAGGTAGAGAATCTCGTGTCCCTCTTTGTACAACTGATTAAAATTTTCAAAAAATAGCCAAAAGTTGTGACAAGAATGTCATCAACATGATGGCTGCAGTAACGTCACACTGAGAAATGCTGGCCTAACATTGGAGCCGGTCACACATGGTGGAAACCCAGGGAGACCAGGGTCCCACTGACCTTCACCACGCTGGCCTTCCCCACCCTGGTGGCAGCAGGTAAAGTCCCTGGCAACACCCTCCACCCCTGAAGGGGGGCTGGAGCTATGGGCGAGGGAGGAACAGAGGAAGGACTGGCAAGTATCCCCCAAACTCACTCCTCCACCCTGTGACAGTAACCTTGGACACCACAGCCCTCTGCAGGGCCTCACACCCCAGGATGGCATGCCCTCTGAGCCGTGCACAGTGGGAGGGACACAATGATATCAGCCTGCAGCAGAACCTGGGAACCACAGCTAAGGACACAGCCCAGGATAGAGGCCAGGAGCTCAGAGGGGAGCCTTGACTCCCGACAGTTAGGGAACACAGCCCAGGACAGAGGCCAGGAGCTCAGAGGGGAGCCCTGACACCAGGCTTGCACCTCCCTGGACATGTGAGGTGTGACTTCCGTAGCTGGAACCCAGCTGGCATGCTAATGGAAGGCACTGTGGGCCCCTGCAGATGAGGTGGGACAGAAGAAGCACCACTCCACCTTATCCAAGAGCAGCTTGGACAGAGCACCTCCCTTCGGGTCACAGGCAGGAAGAGGAAAGCCCCCACGCAGTGCTGCATGGTGTCTGCTAAAGCAAGCAAAAGCAGGTGGCAGCATGCTGGAGACAGGGCCTCGCCCTGAGACGGGGTTTCTCCATAGCATGAAGTAAAACACACAACCTGCCTCCTACCCAAGGGAACCAAGAAACTGTGAGCGCTTGAAGCAGAACAGAAGATGAACAGTGAAGTTGGGCAGTGAAAATGAGAAAAGCAGAGGTGTGCAGGCTAAGGAGGAGCGTAGGCTAAAATGACATGAAGGCTAAGGAGATACGTAGGCTAAGGAGGAGCATAGGCTAAGGAGGAGCATAGGCTAAGGAGGAGAGCATAGGCTAAGGAGGAGCATAGGCTAAGGAGGAGCGCATAGGCTAAGGAGGCGCATAGGCTAAGGAGGAGCATAGGCTAAGGAGGAGCGCATAGGCTAAGGAGGGAGGGTAGGCTAAGGAGGCGCGCATAGGCTAAGGAGGCGTGTGCATAGGCTAAGGAGGTGTGTAGGCTAAGAGGAGGAGCATAGGCTAAGGAGACGCATAGGCTAAGGAGGAGCATAGGCTAAGGAGGAGTGTAGGCTAAGGAGGTGTGTAGGCTAAGGAGGAGCATAGGCTAAGGAGTGCATTGAGTGTAGGCTAAAGGAGGTGTGTAGGCTAAGGAGGAGCATAGGCTAAGGAGGCGCATAGGCTAAGGAGGCGCATAGGCTAAGGAGACACATAGGCTAAGAGGCGCGTAGGCTAAGGAGGGAGGGTAGGCTAAAAAGACATGAAGGCTAAGGAGACACGTAGGCTAAGGAGGAGCATAGGCTAAGGAGGACATGTAGGCTAAGGAGGCGCAGGCGCGGAGGCTAAGGAAACACATAGGCTAAGGAGGAGTGTGGGCTAAAGAGGCACTTAGGCTAGGATGTAAACGGTAGGCTAATGAGACACATAGGCTAAAAAGAGGAGCGTAAGGTAACGGGAGACACGTAAGCTAAGGAGACACGTAGGCTAAAGAGGCACGTAGGCTAAGGAGTCGCGTAGGCTAAAGAGGCATGCAGGCAAGGAGCCTTGGGAGGGAAACAGCTACCAGCTCTGCCACAGGAGCCCAATGGCAGCCAGGGGCTGCAGGGCCCCTTGTGCCCAGAAGAAGCTGGAAAGTGCAAAAGGAGCAGTGGACAGAGGAGCCCAGCCAGAGGAAAGACCCAGTATAGGGAGCAAAGCAACAGACACCACAAACATGTAGTTCTTTCCAGGAAAAAGAAAGAGACTAGTACACCAATTATTTGAAGAAACAAATTAACTAAGACCAGCGATTTAAGCTGATCCTCCCTACACCAGGGGAAAAAAGAAGAAAAAAAATAAGCTTTTTAAATCAGCAGACTCATATCAAGTGGACCCACAGGTGGAGTCAGGAGGAAATTGGCACAGGTCTCTCCGGACTACAGAGGCTGAGCTTGGGTGGACGTCTTCCTCTTCCCCAGGTCCTTCCACAGTGAGAGCACAGGAGGTTAGCTATGAACCCCACAGAAAAACCCTGCAGGCAAGAGGGCTGGGGCCCGGGGGCCAAGCAACAAAGCCCTGGAGATCCTGACCCAGGCACAGATGGGGGAGGCACGCCTCCTCCCTCCAGAAGCCCACACAGTGCCATCAGCCCACATGACTATTAAGATTGATAGTCAGTTAAAATCTTCAGTTCATCACAATTAAACAAAATCTAAATTGTGTTTCCTCTGTCACCCAAGCCACTCCACATCCAGTGTCTAGGGCTGGAAGTTGGGGCCGGTGGTCCCATCTGGCTTGCACCTCAGTGGCTCATACCCCCTGCACGTCTATGTGGGTCCTGTCTCCCGTCACTCTCCTCCGGGGATCTCCTTCCCGGTGCAGTGCCAGCAATTCCAGACATCACTTTGAAGACAACTTCCAGGAAAGTGGCGGGGGGTGGGCATCCTTACTGCACATTTTAGAAATGTAGAACCTTCCTCATTCCTCCTCATGTCCTATTGGCCTGAATTTGACCATAAAACCATTATTAATACAATTACTGGTCAGAAAATAGGACTATTACTATTGGCTTGGATGCTAGAAGGTACTGGGTCAATGCCTTCAAAATTATGAGAGAAAATTTCCTCTACAATGATATTGAAAACTCACAGGTCTTCAGAAAGTGGCCCTCCATGCCCTCTCTGCGAAAGCCACTAGAGGATATGCTCCAACAAGACAAGAGTACAAACCTTGAAAAGGAACATAAGGGCTTTGTCATCTAAAGTCAGTCAAGACTCAAAACCAGCTCATTTGTCACACTGGTACCTGAGTAGACCTGATTCCTTGTGTTTATGACCTTGGATCTCTTCATGTCCAGGGTCAGGGAAGGGTCTGCTTTGCTTCCTGATCAGCAATCCTACATCGCTCACGGGCAGGCCCTCCTGGGATGTCACTGCACGCGGACTCATGCCCCAGGGTCAGTACAACGTCAGCACTCTTTACTCATTAGGGTTAGCAGAATCTTTCACACACCGTAGGTCTTAACATCTTTTCATTAAAATAACACAAATAGGCATTACTTTCTTGGTGGGAAAAAATTTGAAAGTAATATCTAGACCCCAAAAAAGTAAAAGTGGAGACAAGGCGGTATGTCTGTATGTCTGTGCCTACATCCATAGCAGCCTTGCTCACAACACCTGAGGGTGGGAGCACCCACGTGCCTATCAAAGGACAAGTGGAAAAACACAGGGGGTCCTCGCACGCAGTGGACCAGTACTCAGCCCTTTACGGCGGAGATTCTGGGATGTGCTGCCACGTGGGCTAGGCTGGGCCTTGTCTGAGTGACAGCAGCCAGTGCCAAGGACACTGGTGTCCTCTTCTGTGTTGTCCTAGAGCCACCACAGTCACAGACACAGAACGTCGAGGGGTGCCGGGGCTGGAGGAGGGGGAGTCACAGCTCAACAGTGGGGAAAGAAAGACTTGCCCGGTACACGTGACATGGTACGTACATGTGACATGGTGTGTACCCGTGACATGGCACATTTCATGCTCATTTCAACCTAACCAACCAACCTGACACCGGACCTGCCGCAACAGCCTTTCCAGGGGACGAAGCTGCTCGACGGCTGGGGCCCCAGGTGCAGGGGAAGAAGGCCAGAGTGAGGCAAGTGGACTGCAGAGTGAGTGTGAGAGTGTGTGTGAGAGTGTGAGTGTGACAGTGTGTGTATGAGTGAGTGTGAATGTGTGTGAGAATGAGTGTGAGAGTATTTGTGTGAGTGTTAGTGTGTGTGTGAGTGTGTGTGTGAGAGAGTGTGAGAGTGTGTGAGTGTGAGAATGAGTGTGAAAGTGTGTGTGAGAGTGAGTGTGACAGTGTGAGTGTGACAAGTGTGTGTATGAGTGTGAATGTGTGTGAGAGAGTGTGGCAGTGTGAGTGTGACAGTGTTGTATGAGTGTGAATGAGTGTGTGAGAATGAGTGTGAGAGTATGTGTGAGTATGAGTGTGAGTGTGTGAGTAAGTGTGAGAGTGGGTGTGAGTGAGTGTGAGGGGGTGTGTGAGTGTGAGAATGAGTGAGAGTGTGTGAGTATGAGAATGAGTGTGAGAGTGTGTCTGAGTGTGAGGGTGTGTGGGTGTGAGAATGAGTGTGAGAGTATGTGTGAGTGTGAGAGTGTGTGTGAGAGTGTGTGTGATAAGTATGTATGAATGAGTGTGAGAGTGTGTGTGAGTGAGAGTATGTGTGAGTATGAGAGTGTGTGTGAGAGTATGTGTGATTGAGTGTGAGAGTGTGTGAGTGAGTGTGTGTGATTGAGTGTGAGAGTGTGTGAGTGAGTGTGAGTGAGTGTGAGAGTGTGAGAGTGTGTGTGAGAGTGTGTGTGTGTGGCAGGACCTATTTTTTGGTGAATCCACTCATAAATCCAAAATATCAGACTGCAGCTGCCCTCGGTTTGGGCCAAGAACCGTGGCTCGGCAGGTGTGTGCAGATTGGCCGGGGGCCACGCACACCCCAGGGCTCCTGAGCGAGTGCAGCCGTGAGCCCCACCTCTCACAGCCCTCGCCCTCTCAGTGTGGTTCCACCACGTGGTCCACTCCAGGAATGGACAGCACCGGGAAGAAAGCTACAGGGAAAGAGACCACAGGGCCTCCGTGGTCCTCATAGCACCCTGTGCCCTGGGCGCCCACAGCCCTCAGCAGGATCACCACCGGTCAGTTCTGTGGTCCTGCTTAATATCTGACCACCTGCCACAACCCAGCCACTGTCCTTGTCCAACACAGCACCTGGCTCCCTGGGCACAGGGCAAACTTGTGCTGGGGCACCTGACTGCTTGAGGCAATGGGTCGGGATACAAGCTCCACCATCAACTCTGCCCCTGGCACCAGCCTGCAGAGGCGTCTTCCTGGCCCCCAGGCTCTCCTTCTTTACACGGCAGCTCCCCAAGGGGTCCTGGGGCGAAGGTGGCCGGAGCAGAGGCCAGCTTACCACAAGGTCCACATCAGATGCACAGAAATGACGCTGCCGTGTTGGGTCCCTGAACCCCAAGTCTGGCATCCAGTGGCAGCTCAGGTCCTGATGTATGCACTGCTCTGCCCCAGCGCAGGCCGGGAGCTGTGCCCAGTGTTTGCCAAGTGAATGGACACGCCGTGTGCGCGTGCTGCAGTGAAGGGGTCCACAGCAGGGGCTGCCCCGCCCACCTGAAGGCACGCCAGCCCTGTCCAGGAGAGCATGGGCACCCACCAACAGGTGCCCGGGGCTAGTCCTGCTGAGAGTCCAGCCCTTCTGACCTCCCCCATCCCTGGGCCACACTCCCCGTGCAAGAGCCACTGGCTTCTCGCTGTGCCAAGTCTGGGGAGGAAGAGACCCCTCGGAGGCCTCAGCACAGCCTGCAGGGGAAGGGGCGCTGCCGGGGCCTGAGACAGGAGAGGAGGAGCCCAGGAAGCTCAGCACCCACACCAGGGAAGGGCAGGCGCCCGCTGCCGCAGGCAGGACAAGCCGTCCTGCGTCCACGCCGCATCCACGAGGCAGGCAGCCGAGCGTGGCAGGGTTGGGGTGCGGGGTGCTGGCTGTGCGCGCCCTGGCAGAGCTCGCCACAGCGAAGATAACAGCCCAAGAGTGGGGGCCGGCACGCTCCACAGGCTCCCTCCTGGAGCACAATTAATTAAAAACCACAAGCTAAATAAACCACCCGGGAAGATCATCTTCCTCCGTAATTGAATTGTGAACTCCGGCGCTCGCAGGCTCGACTGCCTTAGATCACAGCCCTGTCTGCGGGGACCCAGGCCCTGCTCACAGTGGAAACCCAGGAGCCCTCCTCGCCTCCACGGGTGTCCCGGGCTGCTCCAGCTGCCGCCTTCCTAGGGCTCAGAGTCTGCGCTCCTCAGGACTGCGCAGGGACGGCCAAGCGCCAGGCCCACGGCGGCTGTGCTGGGGAGCTCGGGCTGGAATCACGCAAACACCCTTGCTGGCTTTCATGGCCAAGCCCACACGGCATGTGGACAGTCAGCCTGATGTGGACCCGACCCCAGGTGCCCGATGTAGAGGCGCCAGTTGTCACCACATTGGAAGCCCACCCGCTCCTCGCCCTGCACCAGCCCGGGCTCACCCTCCCCTGCATCCCAGGCAAGAGCCCTCCCAGCCGCGCCGCTCCTGGGTCTGCGCCCGTGGGGCTCCTCCCCGCCGTCCACCACAGAACCCAAAGGCAGGCGTCCCAATGCCCAGGGTGTGGGTGGTCGTCACAATCAGGGCCTGGCATATTAGAAATCAGGCAGGGCACCTTCCTTAGCCCATCGCCACGATCCAGGTGGCCCATAATGAAGGACCCGCTGGCCGTCTGTCGCTTGCTCCAACGTCACCCAGCACGCCTGTGCCCGTTGATCCGGCAGTCACGTGGGATGTGGCATTTTGCAGGTGGCTGTAGCTAACTCCTGTTTTCCTGGTGGCCGAGGTGGGCACCCCCACCCCACGCTGTAGTCGCTGCAGCCATGCTGAGCTGCACTTGAACACCCCAGCTCCGCCAAGGTGGGCGGCCCCAGGACCAGTGCACACAGACGGCTCACGGCCCCCCAGGGACCGGCGCTGTGCCCGAGGGCAGGCTGGAGCCTGACCCTCACGCGGGGTTGGAGGTGGGGCCATTGGGAGGTCTCTGGGGGACGAGGTGCTGAGGTGGGCCCTGGTAAGACGGCTGCCAAGTGAGGCCACAGGGAGAAGGCGGCCATCGGCAAGCCAGGAGGCTGCCGGCCCCCGAGCAGGACGAGCCTGCCACGCTGCAGCCCAGCTGACCGCCCCTGCGGGCTCTTCACTGCTGTGCCCCCTGGATGCCCGGGGTCCCAGCGGCCAGACAGGAGGGAGGACAGGAGAACAGGGCATGGGCGTAACTGGGTGCCAAGTGCACAGCGCTGGCAAGGGTGCAGGCGGCAGAACTTCCCGGTACTCCTGGGACCTTCACCCAGTGGGCCAGAGGCGCTCTCAGGCTCTAGGTCATGGTCCACGGGGCTGTCCCACCCCCTGTGCTCCGGCTCCTCCCTTGTGACGACCGTGACTGCAAACACAAGGCCAGTACCTCCCATCCCCCACCAGCACGCCACTGCAGTCACCCGTCTCCGGTGGCTTCGTGGTGGGTACGCGGGCGCCTCCCCACACAGAGGCGCGTGTGCTGAGCACGCTTGTCCACGACACGTGCACACGCAGGCTCTACATGTCTCAGGGTGGCCGCTCGGAGCAGCTTCGCCCGCCCCACTCCGGGTCTTCCGCCACCCATACGGACGTCGGCCAGCCGGCCCCCATGTCGGCGCTGTGCGGCTCTTCATCAGCGGCGTGGCCTCCTGGACCGTCTCCCCACACAAGCACTTGGCACCTGCTGAAGAGGTGCTTCCTGAGCCCCTGCTTACCCAGACGCTGCTCTGCGCTCCGGGGTTCAAAGAGGAGCCCTCGGGAGGGCCTCGGTGTTCCCAGCCCACGCGCACAGCAGACGTGCGACCACCGTGACTGCAGACCGTCACCGCCCACGAGGGCCGCAGACTGACCACCTGAGAGAAGGTCAGGACTAAGAGAAGTTCTCCTGGGGGTTCTCACGGAGAGATGGCTGCCCGGGCACCCGCTGCCATCAGGAGAGTCACCAGGAGAACCGCCCTGAGACGCGGAGGGCACCGCACGCCGCAGCCAGTGCCATAGAAGCCCACACGGGTTCCGAGGCACTCCCAGGCCGTCTTCCGTCTGGCGGAACCTGAGCCGGCACTGCGGGGCTCGGTCCCCAGCAGCCTCCCGCTGGTCCCCTCCCTCCATGACGGGTGTGCCCAGAGGCTGGCCTCCCGCAGCCGAGTGGGCTGAGCTGCTGAACAGGCCAGGAGCCGCTGCCCTGGCTCCCTGAGGGAGCGTCGGGTGCACAGTCCACCCTGGGGAGGCCGGACCCGCACGTGGCCATTCCTCCCCCCTCAGCTGTCCCCTCCACTGAGTGCCACGCGTGCACAACTCGCATCTCTTCATCTGGTTCTCTTAAGTCTCATACCTCCTTCAGCTCCTAGGGGCTCTGAGTGAGCGGCACGGGTCACAGGGGGACGTGCGTGTTCCCCTCTCTGTCCCCACCCCGTTCATCCACGCATGGCTGAAATCACCGCACCTCTACAGGAGACTGCCCGATGGCAGAGCATAGACGCCCTCAAGACAGATGGGGACTGGAGGGAGGGGCTGGCAGAGCCGCCCCCTCCGCAGAGGGCTCAGAGCCTCTGCCAAGGGGTTGGAGGTGCGCTGCTCTCCACCCCAGCACCCTCGGGGACCGTCTCTCCAGGTGCAGGGTGGAGCCCGCTGTGCACCTGCGACACACCTGGAGGGGACACAGCCTGTCTCTCCACTCAGTGGCACCTACGGGGGTGGGCAGAGAGGGCAGAGAGAGTCGAGGAGCCCAGCTAACTGGGGACCTCGGAGAGACAACCAAGACACAATGGAAGAACGTCCTGCGGGGCGTCACTCGAAGACTCACTCGTCCCTCTGAAATTCAGATTTACGTGGGCACCTTAACGGGCAGCCCTACCCAAACACTGGACCAGGCAGGTAAGTGCCATTCGATGAGCCCAGCTGCTGCCTGTGCTGTCACACACGTCTCCTGCTCAGGCCACTGTCCCCAGACCTGGCAGGGCCGAGAAATAAGCCGTCCACGGGGCCCACTTCAAAGTGGGAAGGGAACCCGGGGCTCCAGGCTCTGCTCACATGAAACCCACAACTGTGCCATCAGCAAATTAAAATCAATTGAAACCAATTTAGCAGGATGAAATCCCCCCCCGGCAGCGGCTCATCTGCCGCGGTAGCAGCTCCAAGCGATGAAACAGGTGCTTGTAAATTAATTAGCCTCCTGAAACACACCTTAAAATGGATTTCCAGAACTCCCTGGCAGGGAGCCATCCGGGCCCCACGAGGTGATCCGCGTCTGTAAATATTGAGATTTGATAAAGTGCGGCTGCTCTGGCAGCAGATGGCGGGGGACGGTCGGCTGCCACGGCTGCGCTCACTTGCGTGTGAAGACTCTACTCCGCGGCCTCCTCTGGGGACGGCTGGAGGACCCGAGCCCCTCTGCAGCTATTTGCCTCCTAATTGAAAATCCTTATTCCCAGATGGAACCGGGTGTGCGCCGCCGGCACCGCGCTCCGAGCCGCCCGACTGTTGATACATGGGTAATTGCTTTCGGTAATGCAGGTTAAATGTGACATTTAGTGCTTAATAAAAATTATCAGGGCCAAAGCCGTTTATCATTCTTACACTTTGGGCTGTCACTTCTAAGGGGATTCTCCATTCATTTGAATTCCTGAGCAGCCAGGCAAGCCCACAGCAGAGTCACGGCAACGGCAACTTGACTTCTCGGAGATCTTTCTTTCTTTCTTCTTCTTTTTATTTTATTTTTTAGTATTTTTAAAAGATATGTTTGTTAACAAAAATCCACTCCAAGTGAACCTGTGGTGCTTCTGCCCCTTCCTATCTCGTGTGCTGGTGAGGGGTATTCACCAGCTATGGGGTGCGGGGAACCTCAAGGCACACGGGCACCATCTGTGTGAACCTGCAGCTCAAAGTTGCTCCTTCAAATGACACAAGAAATAGACCTGACATCCCAGAGACTCTAGAGGCTGAGGCAGGAGGATCACAAGTTCAAGGCCAGCCTCAGCAACTTAGCCATACCCCGTCTCAACATAAAGAATAAAGAGGGCTGGCGGTTTAGCTCAGTGGTAGAGCAACCCTGGGTTCAACCCCCAGTAATGGGGACAAAAACGGAGACTTGGAGGGAAAGGAAGAGGCTGGGTGCTGGGTCACTTACACCCACCGCCATGGGGTAAGTCAGGGGGAGGTGGCTGTGGGACCAGCGCTGGGTGACCTCAGCATAATCGCTTAACAGCAACAAAGTCATCAAAGGGAAAGTGGCCTTGGCAGCAGCCACGCTCTGGCATGAGGGCCCCAGCCGAGAGCAGCTGAGCTGGCGTGAGCCTCCCACAGAGCTCCCAGAAACAGGCCGCGGGAGTCAGAGCTCCGGTGTCTCCGTAGCAACCCTGGAGGATGAGCAATGCCGAGACACCGCGTCCCTGTCTATCCCAGCTCCCATCGCCCTCCCAGCCCTGCCTACACCCACAGCTCGTACGCCAAGGAAACCAGAGTGGCCTGGAGGCATCTGTTGTGAGAAATAGAAGGGCGCTGGCCGTGTCCAGAATAGAGCCGTCAGCCTTAAATGTCAGTTGGGGTGTGAGGAGGCCACCCGCTGTTCACCTAGCTCCTCTCTTGGGCCCGTCTCCGGAGGACAGCCCGAGGCACCCAGTCTGGCCATGTCGAGCTTCCTCAGCCGCAGCCAGTCTGGCCTTCCAACCCCAGCCCTTGCTGTGCCTGCCCCAATTTTAAAAGCAGCCAATTGCATCGATCATAACCCCGAGCTCCCTCTATCAGAGCCCGGGGCAGTGCCTCCTTAGGATGAAGGCCGGTGGGCTGCCTGCCCAGGTGTGCCTGCTGGCCAGTCGTGGTTGGTAGCACACCTTCTGCAGAAGTGAGGCTTGCCTGGCCGGGCTACCTCCCAGCACAGCGTCAGGTCCTCATGACACCCCAGTATTTCTAACAGTGACCCCCTCGAGGTGCCTGGAACGGATGGGAGAGGCCAAGGTGGACGTCGCAGCAACGCCCCTCAGGAGCCCAGCCTCGCGCCCCCACCCTGACTTGTTCTGCTCTTCAGCAAACATCTTCCCACTTGGATAAAAAGGAAAAACGCTCGCATATGTCCATTGTAGAAAAGCTGGAAAGTTTCAAAAAGTACAAAGAGGAAATACAATTCCTCCAAATTCCACCGTGGAGTGTGACCGTGGCCAGGCACACCCTGCCCCTGCTCTGCCTGCCTGTGGGGAGGTCGGGGAAGGACCCAGGAGAGGCAGGGGACGCCCCCGGCCACGCCAGCGTTGCTGCTGCTGTGCCCTGTGCTGCTCTTGGCCGGTTCCGCGGCGCCTCACGGCTGCGTGGTAGTTTCTCAGCGTGCCGGGCAGGAGGACGTCCGCACGTTTTAAAGTGAACGTTTAGGCTGCTCTGATCTTTAATGACTCCCGACGACACCGTGTGTGCAGGACCACGTGAGTCCTGGTGTTCTCCATCCTCTCAACAGAACCCGGCCGAGGGACCGCTACGCCCGGAAGCGCCCGGGTTCGTCTGGAAGACGCGGGACCTGTGCCCCTGCTAATGTGGTCGCATCTACTCTTCCCTCCTGGCACGGGGCGGCCCAGTTTGGGTTCCTTGCCAGCTTAGTGGACAGAAAACGGCCTCTTACTTCCGCCAGGGTTTCACGGACACTGAGGAGGCCTGAGTGTCCGCAGCTCTGCCTGGACGTTCCCTGAGAACTGGGTCCTGGCTGGCATGTGTGTTGGCACTGTTCATCCCTGGACTGCCACTTTGTCGGTTGGCATAGACTTTCACGTGAGACAGGGGAAAGAAAGGCTTCCATCACCTCTGTCCAACTGACCACGCACTTCAGTGTCCGCCCAAAAGCCCCGCCCCACGCTGGTCGGAGCCTCCACCTCTCTCCGCGGCTGGTGTGTGGCTTGATTGCATTTGACCTTTCCTGCACTGCAGTTTCCATGTGACCTCTGGAGTGAGGTCATCAGTTGACTTCCTGCCTGGCCTCCTGAGCGGGGGTGGCCGCGTGCCCACCACACCCTTGCTCCACTTGGGGTCTCTTTTCTGGCCCGTCGATACGCCCCTCTACGGCAGCACAGCACTCGGGGTGATCACAGCTGTATGACGTGCTTGAGTGTTTGCTGGCGAAGAAATTCAATGGGTCATTAAGTTTCTTTGGCTTTTTATTACCAGTTATAAAACGTATAACTGTATCATGTTCCAAGAAAGGCCCCACTGGAATTTCTAAAGGAATGACCTTGGGCCTCTGGTGGAGGTCATCCCCCGAGTCAGGGCCTGTCTCGGACCCTGAAAAAAAAAAAAAAAAAAAAAAAAAAAAAAAAAATAAAAAAAAAAAAAAAAAAAAAAAAAAAAAAAAAAAAAAAAAAAAAAAAAAAAAAAAAAAAAAAAAAAAAAAAAAAAAAAAA
This sequence comes from Tamias sibiricus, assembly GCA_025594165.1. Classification (NCBI taxonomy): domain Eukaryota; kingdom Metazoa; phylum Chordata; class Mammalia; order Rodentia; family Sciuridae; genus Tamias; species Tamias sibiricus. The sequence goes on from CM046663.1 coordinate 1,995,215, forward strand.
AAAAAAAAAAAAAAAAAAAAAAAAAAAAAAAAAAAAAAAAAAAAAAAAAAAAAAAAAAAAAAAAAAAAAAAAAAAAAAAAAAAAAAAAAAAAAAAAAAAAAAAAAAAAAAAAAAAATAAAAAAAAAAAAAAAAAAAAAAAATAAAAAAAAAAAAAAAAAAAAAAAAAAAAAAACAAAAAAAAAAAAAAAAAAAACAAAAAAAAATAAAAAAAAAAAAAAAAAAAAAAAAAAAAAAAAAAAAAAAAAAAAAAAAAAAAAAAAAAAAAAAAAAAAAAAAAAAAAAAAAAAAAAAAAAAAAAAAAAAAAAAAAAAAAAAAAAAAAAAAAAAAAAAAAAAAAAAAAAAAAAAAAAAAAAAAAAAAAAAAAAAAAAAAAAAAAAAAAAAAAAAAAAAAAAAAAAAAAAAAAAAAAAAAAAAAAAACAAAAAAAAAAAAAATAAAAAAAAAAAATAAAATCAGATCTCTCTGCTCTAGTCCGAAGTGTCCTGCCTTGTCTTCGGTCAGACCCTGCAGTCCTGTCAAGGGAGCACCCAGGGACCCTTGGCGCCTGCTGTGTGGGGCCTACTCTCCAGCACGGGGTCACGGCGGGCGCGGAGGGAACCCAGGGGTCTCGGAACACCTGCCTGTGAGCAGCACCTCACCTACTCTAATAGCTTTCCAGTTGATTCTCTTGGGTTTTCGTTTTTGGCACCAGGGATTGAACCCAGGGGCACTTAACCACCGCACATCCCAGTCTCTCGTTTTCTCCGTTTTATCTTGAGATAGGCTCTCGGCCGCCGGGATGACAGGCCAGCTCCAGCACCTGGCAGGTTTCCTCAGTATGAGGATCGTGACGCCCTGGTCTCTGTTCTGAAAGGGTCTGCTCCTTGCTGCTCTTCCTGTGTGTCACTGGCCGGAACCCCTAGGTCACGGCTGGACCTGGGGCACCTCCACACTCACCTGGGGAAGGCCTGGTCCCCACACCGCAGGGTGCAGAGGCAGGGCTTCGGGGCAGCGGATGGCCATGAGGGCTCTGCCTCACCAGTGGGTTAGTCCATTGAGGAGTCAGGGCTGAATGGACAGTGACCGGGAGGTGCTGGACACCCGCAGGGGAGCCTGTCTGTGGGGCCTGTCCCAGGAGACTCTGTCTTCTCCCTGGCTCCCTCCCCTCCCCAGCTGTCATGGAGTGAGCAGCCTTTCTCTGCCTTCCACCACGAGGGCCTGCCTCTCCTCAGGCCAGGGGTACTTGTCCCCACTGACACGAGGCTGACCAACACCCTCCAGAGTTGGATAGAGCTGGCTGGCAGGCAGCCATGTGTCACCACGTCAGGGGACCCTGACTTCACCAGCAGGGCGACACTGTCTGGGTTCCAAGGTGCTGCTTCCCCGTGATGGGTGATTCCCATTCCAGGGGTGCTCGGAGGTGGTGGTCACCCTCACTGGTGGTGGATGCGCCGGCCAGGCCCGTTCCTCCTCAGGCCCTAGGGTAGGCCTCTTAGGTTACTCTACACAACAAGTCTATAAAGCCACCCGTCCCCAGGTGACACGCTACAGGCAGCACCTGGCCTCGGGCACCAAGCTCAAGTGTGACCCAGACTTGAGCGCAGGCCTGGGTGTGTCCCAAGCACTCTGTGGACCCCTGCACCCTACCTGCAACCGCCTGCCACCCCACATCTGTGGACCGCCTGCACCCTACCTGCATCTGTGGACCGCCTGCACCCTACCTGCATCTGTGGACCGCCTGCACCCTACCTGCATCTGTGGGACCGCCTGCACCCTACCTGCATCTGTGGACCGCCTGCACCCTACCTGCATCTGTGGACCGCCTGCACCCTACCTGCATCTGTGGACCGCCTGCACCCCTACCTGCATCTGTGGACCGCCTGCACCCCTACCTGCATCTGTGGACCGCCTGCACCCCTACCTGCATCTGTGGACCGCCTGCACCCCTACCTGCATCTGTGGACCGCCTGCACCCCTACCTGCATCTGTGGACCGCCTACACCCCTACCTGCATCTGTGGACCGCCTGCACCCCTACCTGCATCTGTGGACCGCCTGCACCCTACCTGCATCTGTGGACCGCCTGCACCCTACCTGCATCTGTGGACCGCCTGCACCCCTACCTGCATCTGTGGACCGCCTGCACCCCTACCTGCATCTGTGGACCGCCTGCACCCCTACCTGCATCTGTGGACCGCCTGCACCCCTACCTGCATCTGTGGACCGCCTGCACCCCTACCTGCATCTGTGGACCGCCTGCACCCCTACCTGCATCTGTGGACCGCCTGCACCCTACCTGCATCTGTGGACCGCCTGCACCCCTACCTGCATCTGTGGACCGCCTGCACCCCTACCTGCATCTGTGGACCGCCTGCACCCTACCTGCATCTGTGGACCGCCTGCACCCCTACCTGCATCTGTGGACCGCCTGCACCCCTACCTGCATCTGTGGACCGCCTGCACCCTACCTGCATCTGTGGACCGCCTACACCCCTACCTGCATCTGTGGACCGCCTGCACCCTACCTGCATCTGTGGACCGCCTGCACCCCTACCTGCATCTGTGGACCGCCTGCACCCTACCTGCATCTGTGGACCGCCTGCACCCTACCTGCATCTGTGGACCGCCTACACCCCTACCTGCATCTGTGGACCGCCTGCACCCCTACCTGCATCTGTGGACCGCCTGCACCCTACCTGCATCTGTGGACCGCCTGCACCCTACCTGCATCTGTGGACCGCCTGCACCCTACCTGCATCTGTGGACCGCCTACACCCCGACCTGCATCTGTGGACCGCCTGCACCCCGACCTGCATCTGTGGACCGCCTGCACCCTACCTGCATCTGTGGACCGCCTGCACCCCCCATCCCCTACCTGCATCTGTGGACCGCCTGCACCCCTACCTGCATCTGTGGACCGCCTGCACCCCTACCTGCATCTGTGGACCGCCTGCACCCTACCTGCATCTGTGGACCGCCTGCACCCTACCTGCATCTGTGGACCGCCTGCACCCCTACCTGCATCTGTGGACCGCCTGCACCCCTACCTGCATCTGTGGACCGCCTGCACCCCTACCTGCATCTGTGGACCGCCTGCACCCTACCTGCATCTGTGGACCGCCTGCACCCCTACCTGCATCTGTGGACCGCCTGCACCCCTACCTGCATCTGTGGACCGCCTGCACCCCTACCTGCATCTGTGGACCGCCTGCACCCCTACCTGCATCTGTGGACCGCCTGCACCCTACCTGCATCTGTGGACCGCCTGCACCCTACCTGCATCTGTGGACCGCCTGCACCCTACCTGCATCTGTGGACCGCCTGCACCCTACCTGCATCTGTGGACCGCCTGCACCCCTACCTGCATCTGTGGACCGCCTGCACCCCTACCTGCATCTGTGGACCGCCTGCACCCTACCTGCATCTGTGGACCGCCTGCACCCTACCTGCATCTGTGGACCGCCTGCACCCCTACCTGCATCTGTGGACCGCCTGCACCCCTACCTGCATCTGTGGACCGCCTGCACCCCTACCTGCATCTGTGGACCGCCTGCACCCTACCTGCATCTGTGGACCGCCTGCACCCTACCTGCATCTGTGGACCGCCTGCACCCCTACCTGCATCTGTGGACCGCCTGCACCCTACCTGCATCTGTGGACCGCCTGCACCCCGACCTGCATCTGTGGACCGCCTGCACCCCGACCTGCATCTGTGGACCGCCTGCACCCCTACCCTGTGGACCGCCTGCCACCCCTACCTGCATCTGTGGACCGCCTGCACCCCTACCTGCATCTGTGGACCGCCTGCACCCTACCTGCATCTGTGGACCGCCTGCACCCCTACCTGCATCTGTGGACCGCCTGCACCCCTACCTGCATCTGTGGACCGCCTGCACCCCTACCTGCATCTGTGGACCGCCTGCACCCCTACCTGCATCTGTGGACCGCCTGCACCCTACCTGCATCTGTGGACCGCCTGCACCCTACCTGCATCTGTGGACCGCCTGCACCCCTACCTGCATCTGTGGACCGCCTGCACCCCTACCTGCATCTGTGGACCGCCTGCACCCCTACCTGCATCTGTGGACCGCCTGCACCCCCCTACCTGCATCTGTGGACCGCCTGCACCCCTACCTGCATCTGTGGACCGCCTGCACCCCTTTGTCAACCCCAGCTGCGGGCTAGTCCTTCCTGAGCAGTGGCTCACTCGCCACGTGGCCCATTTTCTTCGTGGCTGCTCTTCATTTGCTGGGGAAGCCGGCTCTGCCTCACCACCCTGCAGGTGCCCTCCTGGCGCCCACCTGGGCTTCTCTGTGCCCACTGCCCCTCCAAGGCACACGCAGGGTGGCATTGTGGTCAGTGTTGAGGTGGGGATGGCCGGAGCAGGAGGGAGGGGTGCAGAGGGGGTTGAAGCCATCAGGCCACAGGGCCATCCAAACTGTGCGCCCGAGGAGCCGGGTGTCCAGGAGGCTGCGGGGACAGGAACTGAGGGCCAGGCTGCTGCTGGCGTCGGGCCAGCAGGGGGGAGCTCAGCCTGGCCTCCCCCTGCCCCTCCTCTCGGGTGCTTGGCCACACGCTCCTTTCTCCCATGGAGGCGGGGCCACCAGGGTTGCCCACGCGTGACCGAGCCCACCCAGTGCAGCTGCTCCCTGGGGGGGCCGTGGACACAAACCCACTTCAAAAGTGTTGAGGCCGGGCGAGCAGCCGGCAGGGACAGTAGCATGGCCCATGGGAGTGACCCAGGACTGCAGCTGCTGGCTGCACCAGGCAGACGGTGCAGCAAGGGCAGGCGGCGTGCAGTCGCGGTCCGCCCCAGCCCGCAGGATGCTCAACCAGCCCCCTGAATTCCTCTCTGTCTTCAGTTTCTGGCACTTGTTATTTAGAAGCAAATCCTCACAGGTGTCCTTGATCCCCAGGCAGAGAGGGCCGGGGCACACCCAAAGCTAAGCTCAGCGAATCCACGGAGAACCACTCAGAAGCGATGCTCAGATACGAGTTCCTTTCGTGATCTGTCTCACTAAAGCAGGAGCACGGTAGACAGGTCTTCAGGTCGTCCGAGGGCCATCAAGCGCTGACGGCCTCTGTTCCTTTGATTCTGCTACTCCGTCCTCCAGTCTGCTGTCCTCACGGTGTGGGACCGTGGCTGGAATCAGGTGGGCTCCTGAATGCAGGTTGTCAGTGAATCCTGTCGCCTACAAACACCGGAGCTGCTGTCGGCCTGCCCTCCCCGGTCAAACCCCACCAAGCTCGCCTCTGCCGGGCGTCCTGCCGGAGCCTTGGGCCTGGAGCAGACACCACTGCGGTCCAGGCCGGGGGAGCCGCATCCAGGAGGGGGAGTTGAGGGCAGGGTGAGGAGGGGAAGGTGCGAGGGGGGGACACAGGACACTCCTACACACATGGGTACTGCCTGGACACACGGAGGTCGACAGGAACACGGCCCATGGAGGAAGTGGCCTGAGCCAAGACGCAGATGGACAGGTGCGGCGTGGTGGACACAGTGTGGTGCAGCGGCGTGCGTGGGACAGGTGCAGTGTGGTGCAGTGTGGTAGACAGGTGCGGCGTGCTGGACAGGTGCGGCGTGCTGGACAGGTGACAGGTGTGGCGTGCTGGACAGGCAGGCTGGTGGACACTGGTGGACACGGTGTGCTGGACAGGCAGGCTCACTGGGGACACCACCCCGCCTGCGGCCGCCCCAAAACTGCCCCCTCCCCGGGACCCAACACCCAGAGCTCACGGCTCCTGTACCTGGAGCTTCCCGGTGACCCGGGGCCAGGCGTGGCCATCTCCTCATGTCCACAGCAGAGAAATCAGAATCAGAACTCAGGAAAAGCAGGATCTTTTCCAGAAGGTGCTGTGACGTTGGAGGTTGTACAGAGGAGGGAGGCAGGAGGGGTGGGGACGTTTCAGGACCAACTTTCTGAATCAGGAAGAAGGAGCATCCCAGGACATGTCAGGCCACAGCCCCAAACAGCGGCTGAGGGCCTCTACGAGGCCAGAGTTGGGGGTCCTTCAAGGCGGTCCCCAAAACTGCAGGCAAATCCGCGGGCATTCAGCCACGAAGAGGGTACAGCTGGCCACCTGTTAAGTATCCCAACGTGCCTGTGCCATTTGGAAAGTAGACACAGCCTCTGTCACTGCACCCCTATTCCCTGACACCCCACAAGCCCACAGAAGGCAGAACCCCGGCCATCAAGGCCTCCCGGATGTGCCCTGGGCGTGGCTGGTGGGATTACATCCAGTGAATCATGACGTATTTTGAGTCTCACCCCTGGAAACAGTCCCAAGTTCAAGTGGCCCACAGAAGTGGCCACTAAAGCCACTTAACCTACAGAGCGCCACAGTGGGGGCCACAGTGACCCAGCACCCTGGCATCTGCCCAGCCTGGCCACAAGGAGGTGCCAGCCTTATAGGTATGTTAGCCGACATTGGCTGGAAGGAGAAAGAGGGCGAGGAATTCCAACCGCAAAGCCGGGTCTAGAGACCGCGTCCCGCGGTAAGGGCTAAGACGCGTGGGACACCGTGTGGACGGGCACACAGCCACCAGCCCTCCTGGTGGGAAGGGGCGTGCCAGGCTCCAGGGACGCCACACCCCGTAGCACTTCTGACGCTCCAGGAGCCCAGGGTGGGGCCGCACTGAAGGAACGCGGAGCGCCCGCCTCACCCCACGTTCTTCCCAACCACACGCGACCCCCAGGACTCGCCCTGGAGAGCGGGCCTGGGGCATCATGCAGTGGGCAGATCCTTCCCCGCCGGCCCACCGGGACCCAGAGCACCACCCAGCAACATCTCTCTCCCCGCCAGGGCCTCGGCTCTCCCAGCCACTGACAGGTGAGCCCAAGGCCAGCATTCCAACTGCTGAGCTCCGCTCCAAGGAGGCAGGCGGAGTCTGCGGGGCCCCAGCTCCCTGCCGGTGGAGAGCCGGGCTGCACCAGCCCGTCACAGCCTGAGTGTCTTCCCCAGCCTGCGGGCAGTGACTGCATTAGGGCCCGCTGAGATGACCTCCGGGTTTCCACCTGAACCTCTCTGAATCCGCTAGGGGCGGCTTTCAATACTCTAGGGCGCCGTCTCCCATTTCTGCTGGTAATTGGCCTTTTGGAGAATCTGAAGAAACACGGCTCCTTAGATGCCACACAATAAAAGTTCTGTAAGGGGCTGGGGACACGGTGGTTGGTAGAATGCTTGCCTCACATGCACAAGGACCTGCTTCAGGGTGTTTGAAGAATTCCTGAAAACTGAGCTGTTTAAGAGCCTCTGCTACAAAATAATAGCAGCGAGAGAACCCCCGGGAGCAGGAGGAGACCCCACGTGGGGCTCAAGCGACTTTGAACGTGCGGGCTCAGTCTCCCTCGGCTGGCCAGGGAGCACGCATCTTTCTGGCCTGGCTTGTGCCTAACGTGGTGTCCACTCCAAATGGGGAGGTAGTGGTGGATTTATGACTGTGATTGCCCCTGGTAAAACAAACTATGGCAGCAAAGCAATAGCTCACCAAACTGCACCAAACACAGCCCTGAGTTCACAATAGCACCTAAAGATTTTCTTTTTGACTTCTTGTCTTAAATTTGACGTCTGCATTTTCCCCAATTATATAAAACAAATGCAATAAAAGACTGCTTGCAGGATACTCTCCTCAACAATCTCTCCCCTCTCCGGATGCCACCCTTTCCGCAAAAATACTGTATATCAGCAACCCCTCTGGGGAAAATAACTCTGAAAAATTGTATAGTGGATGCTAAATGACTTAATGGGTAATAAAATGGCTTGTGCTTCTGAGACTGCTATTTAAAGACCAACTTGACATTTTATGTAAAATGAACACTAGTTTTTGTATAATCTTGGGATCTCACCCAGCTTTTCTGCCAAATTTGCTCTTCATGGAGGATGACTTCCTCTAAGCAAGTTACATGCCACTCCGAAACTCGTGAGGACGCCCTAGAGGACAGGTGATCTCCTTAGCCACCCCCACTTTGTGAGTTAAGAAAGAGTGTCGCCGAGGCCCCACTCACCACAAGTTCAGGATGGCGGGAGGAGATGAGCCCGTGCCTTGCACGCTTTGCAGGCTTGGCAAACAGAGGAAGGGCTGGGGGTTGTGGACTCCAGGGAGTTCATCCGCACCCCTGGCAGCGTCCTGGGTGCCAACCAAGCTCCACCTCTGAGCACGTCTGTCCTCTCTGTCACCACCTCACACCCCTCACGGTCAAGTTGGGGCTCCTCTCCTCGGCACTGCCAACACTTTCAATGTGACAATCCTTTGGCCAGTGCACTGTAGTCTCTCGGTGGCACCCCTGGACCCCCTGCCCCCATGCAATTCCACTAGCACTCCAAAGCGTGACAGCCAAACATCTCCAGATACCGCAAAGGTCTCCGGAGTGCCGAATCCCCCGGTGAGAACCACCAGTCACGTGATCAGCAGAGCCAGGCCCGCTCAGGCACGGGCAGCTGCTCCAGTTCTGAGCTTCCGGCCACCCACATCGGTGCTAAGAAATGCGGTTTGGTGAGATGGGGAGGGAGGAGAAGAGACCAGCAAAGAGAGGACAAGTGAAAGTCAGATCATGAAGACGTGCCCACCGTGTCAAGCGTCCCCTAGTTCTTCTGGGGACGGTGGGGAGCCACTGGAAAGGTGCTTAGGACGAGAAGCGTGTGAGGAGATGGTCCGGAAGCTCCTGGGGCCGCTGAGCCCGTGCGCTGGGTGGAAGGACTAGGGGGCGGAGACCGAGCCCAGAGCAGGTGCCGGAAGTGTCAAGACTCGTGTCCCTGATGCCCAGGACGGTAGGCTGTGCCTCTGCGCCGGCCCCAGCCCAGATTTTCCAGCATCTGGGGTCCTTTCCAAAAAATCAGGTGGGCTCATGTCAACCAGCATCCGAAGCCCTGCAGTGGCTGTTTCTTTTCGAGGCTATTGTAACCCGCGCCATCAGCTGGGCAGCTTAAACAACAGAGGCCTGCCTCGGGGTTCTGAGGCTGGAAGTCTGGAATCTGGGCATGGGCAAGGAGTGTCCCCTGGAAAGGCTCCAGGAGGACCCTTCCTGCCCCTTCCAGCTCCTGGGATGTGCCCAGAATCTTGGTGTCCTGGACACATCTCCAATCTCCACCACCACCGTCTCCTGCCGTTGTCCTAGGAGTGTCCAAATCTCCCTGTGCTTCTCGAGGTCATGGTCACACTCTCCTCCTCACCAGCCCATGGTAAGCTCATCACGTCCACAAAGTTCTGTGGCGTTGTGTAAGTGTACACGTGTGTGCACTGGCACCGGTTAAAGCTCACTGCCCACCTGGGCTCTGGGACAAAGCTATGAACCCACTGTTCCCAGGGGCTGGGAACCGAGGACTGTTCAGCCCCTGGTGAGAAATCACCAGCCTCCCCTTAGGTGGTGGGTCCCAAGGCAGGGTTCAGACCCCGGGGTCCTGGTTCCCGGCAGCGAGTCCCGCCCGCCACGCGGCACTCAGTGGAGGCTGAGTAGGGGGAGGCCCCGGCAGGCATCGTGGCATGGCGGACCCTGTTCTCAACCCACAAAGCTGGAGGAAATTAAGTCAATGTCATGCAACGTAAGAGCTGACAACTGGACAACAAAGTCCCAGGGCCCAGAGACCTGTGGCGGCTTCCACAGCCAAGGGCCCACTCCGGAGCCTCGGAAGAGGATCAGAGCTCCGTGAGTCCCTCTCCCTCAGCCTGTGTCCCGTGAGTGTCCTGCAGTACGCTGGTCCCCCAACCTGGCTCTCTGCCTAGAAGTGGGCAGTCAGTCAGGGGACACAGGCAAGTCTGCACAAAGAGCTCAAACTCACAGCACCTGGGTCTGAAGTGAAACAGGAAGGGCCCTCTGTGCTAGGCCAGCCCAGATCATGAGTGCTGGACATTGCGGGATAGAGACTTCAGAGACCAGCCTCTGCAGGACGAGCCCGCCGGCAGCCTGGAGCTCGCTCGCCGTGAGCAGGCCCCAGACAAGGGGCCGGGAGAGCAGGTGTGCCGAGAGGCAGCGGCGCCTCGGGAACCAGCCAGCTCCGTCTGCTCATTTGATGAGCAAAACTCCACGGACCCAGGAGACCGAGTACAGCCCAGGTGGCCAGTGACGGCCAGAGACGAGCTGGGTCAGCGTCTGGACCTGGGTTTTCCATTGTCCTCACTCTCCTGGCTGGGCTTCCTGCGTGTCCACACACTTCACTTGGAGCTGGTGTGTTTAAGAGGATGTAGAAGTCCTCAGTGTGGGAACTTGCTCGTGGACATGTGTTGCTGCCTGAAGCGATGGCCGCTTGGAGCAACGAAGCCGCGGGAAGAAGTTCAGAGGCGAACTGGAAACAAACAGCCTTTTTATTCTGATAACTTTTCTCTCTGGCTCTAACAACGACTTTAACACGCACCACATACACCACCAAAATGGCGCAGACCCGATCAGCAATCTCGCTTAAGTCCCGCAAGATCTTGGGCCAAGTCCCGTGAGACTACAGAAGGCAGCAACAGCCAAACATCTCCTTGGCCTGTAGTCAACTGCGATCTTAGCCATCTCCCCAAACAGGGCTCCTACAGACATGGTGGACGTGAGAGCTTCCTTGTCCTTAGGGAGTGTGCAGGGAGTGTGCAGAAAGTCTACAGGAAGTGTGCAGGGAATGTGCAGGAAGTACAAAAGGAAGTGTGCGGGGAATGTACAGGGAGTGTGTAGGGAGTGTGCAGGAAGTCTACAAGAAGTGTGCAGGGATGTAGAGAATCAGAAGAAGAACAACAAGATTCCTTGCAAACGAGGCCTTGTTGTCCTCGGTGGGCGTGTCTGCAAATGGAACGTTCTGCTGAGAGGTGTAGAACAGATAGAGAAGAAACAAGTAGTTTATCAAAAGTAATGGGTGAAGGTGTTCTCACAAACGAGGCACTTATCACCCCCTTGGTGAACATACTGCAAACGGTATGTTATGCCAAGAGGCTAATCAGAAAGTTTGGCAACAACAGTTCTTGCAAACGAGGCTTTGTTGCCCTTGGTGGGCGTGTCTGCAAACGGAACGTCTTGCCAAGAGATATAGAATAGATAGTAAAGAAACATTGCTTGCAAACGAGGGTGTTTCTTTCTTGTTTCTTCTATATTGAAAAGAAGAGGAGCTCAAAGTGTTCTAGCCCTAACTAGTTTAAGATATTCTTTAGGGAAAGTTTATCTGGCTGATTGCTGATTCGCAAATTTGTGCTCGTCATTGCTACTGGCTATTTGCCTTCATTGTCTATTAATGTTTGCTGATGGCTAATTGCCCTCTTTGTCTGGAAGATGTATAAAAAGGCTGAGAGAAATATAATAAAAAAAACACTGCATGCTGATCCTGTGTTGGAGTCTATCCTACAACACAGGGATTGTATAGGGAGTGTGTGAGGACTGTATAAGGAAGTCTACAGGAAGTCTGCAGGGAGTCTACAGGAAGTGTGCTGGGAGTGTGCAGGAATTGTACAGGGAGTCTACAGGAAGTGTGCAGGGAGTCTACTGAGAGTATGCAGGGAGTCTACAGGAAGTCTACAGGAAGTCTGCAGGGAGTCTACAGGAAGTGTGCCGGGAGTGTGCAGGAAGTATGCAGGGAGTCTACTGAGAGTGTGCAGGGAGTCTACAGGAAGTCTACAGGAAGTCTGCAGGGAGTCTATTGAGAGTGTGCAGGGAGTCTACAGGAAGTGTGCAGGGAGTCTACTGAGAGTGTGCAGGGAGTCTACAGGAAGTGTGTGCAGGGAGTCTACAGGAAGTCTACAGGGAGTCTGCAGGGAGTCTACTGAGAGTGTGCAGGGAGTCTACAGGAAGTGTGCAGGGAGTCTGCAGGGAGTCTACAGGAAGTGTGCAGGGAGTCTATAGGAAGTGTGCAGGGAGTCTACTGAGAGTGTGCAGGGAGTCTGCAGGAAGTGTGCAGGAGTCTGCAGGGAGTCTACAGGAAGTCTACAGGGAGTCTACAGGAAGTCTACTGAGAGTGTGCAGGGAGTCTACTGAGAGTGTGCAGGGAGTCTACTGAGAGTGTGCAGGGAGTCTACAGGAAGTGTGCAGGGAGTCTGCAGGAAGTCTACTGAGAGTGTGCAGGGAGTCTACTGAGAGTGTGCAGGGAGTCTACTGAGAGTGTGCAGGGAGTCTACTGAGAGTGTGCAGGGAGTCTGCAGGGAGTCTACAGGAAGTCTACAGGGAGTCTGCAGGAAGTCTACTGAGAGTGTGCAGGGAGTCTACTGAGAGTGTGCAGGGAGTCTACTGAGAGTGTGCAGGGAGTCTACTGAGAGTGTGCAGGGAGTCTACAGGAAGTGTGCAGGGAGTCTGCAGGGAGTCTACAGGAAGTCTACAGGGAGTCTACAGGAAGTCTACTGAGAGTGTGCAGGAAGTCTACTGAGAGTGTGCAGGGAGTCTACAGGAAGTCTACTGAGAGTGTGCAGGGAGTCTACAGGAAGTCTACAGGAAGTCTGCAGGAATCTACAGGAAGTGTGCAGGGAGTCTATAGGAAGTGTGCAGGGAGTCTACTGAGAGTGTGCAGGGAGTCTACAGGAAGTGTGCAGGGAGTCTGCAGGGAGTCTACTGAGAGTGTGCAGGGAGTCTACAGGAAGTGTGCAGGGAGTCTGCAGGGAGTCTACTGAGAGTGTGCAGGGAGTCTACAGGAAGTGTGCAGGGAGTCTGCAGGGAGTCTACTGAGAGTGTGCAAGGAGTCTACAGGAAGTGTGCAGGAAGTCTACTGAGAGTGTGCAGGGAGTCTGCAGGAAGTGTACAGGGAGTCTATAGGAGTGTTCGGGGAGTAACAGGAAGTGTGCAGGGAGTCTACTGAGAGTGTGCAGGGAGTCTACAGGAAGTGTGCAGGGGAGTCTGCAGGGAGTCTACAGGAAGTCTACTGGGAGTCTGCAGGAAGTCTACTGAGAGTGTGCAGGGAGTCTACAGGAAGTGTGCAGGGAGTCTGCAGGGAGTCTACTGAGAGTGTGCAGGGAGTCTACAGGAAGTGTGCAGGGAGTCTACTGAGAGTGTGCAGGGAGTCTGCAGGAAGTGTGCAGGAGTCTACTGAGAGTGTGCAGGGAGTCTACAGGAAGTGTGCAGGGAGTCTACTGGGAGTGTTCGGGGAGTATACAGGAAGTGTGCAGGGAGTCTACTGGGAGTGTTCGGGGAGTATACAGGAAGTATAAAAGAAAGTGTGCAGGGAGTCTGCAGGGAGTCTACTGAGAGTGTGCAGGGAGTCTACAGGAAGTGTGCAGGGAGTCTACTGGGAGTGTTCAGGGAGTCTACAGGAAGTGTGCAGGGAGTCTACTGGGAGTGTTCGGGGAGTCTACAGGAAGTATAAAAGAAAGTGTGCAGGCATTGTATAGGAGTGGGTGGGGATTGTACAAGGAGTGTGTAAGGCAGTCTGCAGGAAGTGTGCAGAGAGTGTGTAGAAAGTGCAGAGAAGTGTGTGGGGACTAGGCAGGGAGTGTGCAGGGAGCATTACAAGGCAAAGGGCCTGACGTGATGTGTGCAACCTCCCCTCGAGTGGTTTCGAAGCACACGCGATGATGTATGTGTGCGTGGTGGGTACTCTTACGTGTACACAAACATGCCACATATCAAAACCTTATGAATCTGGGTCTTAAGATACATGGGACTTCTTTATAGAATTCTTGAATTTTTTTTCCTGTAAGTTCGAAGTTACTTCAGAATAGAGATTTGAAATCATGTAATGCGGGAGCTGATGTAGCTCAGTGGTAGAGTGCTGTCCAGCATGCAGTTCTGCAGCACCTCATCAAGAACCTAGCTCCTGCCCAGGCAGTGGGGACACCACCGAGACACAGCCTGGCCTTCACGGACCGCCCTGCAGGCCACCACCCCCTGGAGCATCCTTAGCGCCGACGTGCACCAGACTGGACATCTAGCCTAGTCCATCTCAGCCCTGCACCTGCCAAAGCAGCACACGTACAAACATGTTCAGACCTTCCCTCAAGTGATAGTTATGTGTAATTTGAGTGGATTGTCATTTTGAACTTGAAATGACCCGGAGTATTTTCCCCGGAGGGCCTCGGTTTTCTAGCTCCCTCCTAGTTCCCCTAAAATCTGGCCTTGTTTTCCAAAAATAGAAAATGTCAGGATTCCCAAGCATGGCCAAGTGCACCACCCCGCCCCCAGCTGGGCGTGCCACATCATGGGGGTTGGAGAGTGGGGCAGGCACCCCTTCTTGGAATGCTCAACACAAAAGCAACAGTTCCTGCCGTGGGGCCATGTGAACCAGCCATTTCTCTGGGACCACTAAGAAGGCATTCAAACCGTACACAGAATACATATTCCTGCAAGCCATCAAAGCGTGTGAAATAGTGACCACAGCCCTACCTTGGCCAGCGCTTAGTTTCGGATCAATACCTCTGATGAGTGTCTCAACCAAAGTCAGAAACGCGTCTGACTGGAGGCCCACTCTGCTTGTCCAGCGGTGTGCCTGCAAGTCACCAGCACGCGCCTGCACTGACAGAGTGCCCGGTAGGGCGGGCCTGCCCGGAGGCCTCCTCCCAGGCTGGACCCTGACCAGTTTGCCCAGGAGATGCAAAGCCACAGGTTAGGGTCATCAGTGTTGCTCTGACGGGGGGACGAGCAGAGGGCAGCGAGCCACAGTAGAGCACGCATTTCAGAGAGCTGTGGCCGGGCCGAGTCCATTCCCTCATGCATCGGGGACCTGCCGGGCGGGTTCAGAGCTGAGTGCTGAGGCCCTCAGGACAACTCCACTCACAGGATGGAGGTCTGGAGGGCCCTGGGCTGCAGGGCAGTGTGAGGACCAGGTCCTCGTGGGGTGGGACACAGGCCCATGAGCCACAGGCTCTCTCCCAGCAGACGGAGGCGCTGTGGCGTGGGGCTGGTTCCAGGGCACTGCCAGGAACACCCCACGAGGACCTAGGGGACACGATGACCTAGCAACAGGAGAGGCTGATACCTGGGGACTCCACGATATCCCCACCAGAGCCAGCCTCGGGGACGAGGCTGAGCGGAAAGGCCAGGACTCACTGCTCAGAATGTCTCTAACAGCAGCAGGGCCCTGTGGGTGGGGCCTGAAGCTGGTGGGCGGGGCCTGAAGCGGATGGACAGATGAGGCTGACCTCCGAAAGCCTGCCAGACTTCCTGCCAAGGTTGGAAGAAGCAGGGAGGCAGATGGGGAAGCCAAGAGCTGCTGCTGCCACAAATCCAGCAGGAATAGGAGCCCCGGGAAGGGAAAGCACCTGGGAGGCCCTTGTCCCGCAGAAGTAGATGGACAGGAAAAAGTTTCTCGGTGAGGAAAAGCCCAGAAGGAACACAGCAGTAAAAGGAGTTGCCAGTGGTTTTCATCTGCTCGGTTATGATTTTTGAACTCTACGACTATTCTACAATAAATATGTGCTGTAGGTATAATGAGGAGAAAATAGTACGTAATCAAACATTTTTTGAGCTTTACTACATACATATGCAGGTAGCATAGTTGACAACAGTTCACAACAAACATGGGGGGCTGTGCCAGGGAGAGAAAGAGCTTCTGCTGCCTGCCGGGGTCTGGCTAAGTGGGAGTGCCCGCAGGGCCCCTGGGAGAGGAGGAGGCCGTTTGAGGAGGAGGCTGTGAGCTGACAGGAACTGCTCTCCCGGTGTCAGTAAGTCAGAGCTCAGAACGCCCAACACCAGGCAGCAGAAACGCCAGCCTCGAATCCAAGAATCCCGGGGACGAGGGCACAAGAGGAGCTCGTCGAGGGAGGAGAAGCAGGGCTCGGGGGAGGGAGGTGTGGTGCTTGGTTTGACTTGATTACTTGGCATTGTTTTTGGTGAAAACGTCACCTAGTTTCTCTTCCTCACACGGTGACCTGCCTGTCCCCTCCCCGCACCTCTTCCCACCTCTCCTGGACATGCTGGTGAGACAAGGTCAGGTGAAGGTCAGCAGGAGCAGGGCTGAGGGAATCACGCGCTCTGCGGCGGGCCGTGCTCTGGGTCTGGGGAAGGTAGTGCAGGTCACCCCTCACCTCCAGGTGCTGTTGTCACCTCTGCCAGATGAGCCAGAGATGGGGACACCAGTGGTGGGGGCTCAAAGTCACGCTGCAGAGTCAGTGCCAGGCAGCACGCCCGTCACTCGCCACTGCTCGGCAAAGCCCAGTGCCCTCTCATCAAACCGCGGTCCACGTGGAGTGGAAGGAGCCGGCCAGGGGACCAAGGGCGCCTCAGCCCCAGCCAAGGCCAGACTGCAGGGAAGGAGGCCTAGACCGCGCCAGGTGGGGGCTTCTGGTGACAATGCACAGGACGGCCTAACGCAAGCACCCAGGATCCCGTGACCACAGAGGGTGGCTGCCACGGAGCACACCTTGCCCCCTCGGGGACCGTCCCTGGGAGATGGAGGGGCGCAGGCCTTTCACCTGAGGCATCGTTCACGCCTTTCTCATCAACGCTCAGCTCTGGCCTGCTCGATGTCAGCGAGTACGTCAGGTCTCCAGACGCAACGGGCCACAGGAGCACCTTGGTGGCCCTGGGCTGCGACATGCCTTAAGCAAGACATCAGGGAGCGATGGAGGCGCCCTCGGTGACGACGGAGAAGCAACAGCACCCTGGCACCAGGACTCCACGGCGCGCTGTGTGCAGCAGGGAGCACGGGGCCCTGTGTCCTGGGGGCTCACCAAGAGCGCCCAGTCTCGTGTGCACCTGTGTCCCCTGGGCGGCATGTGAAGATGCAGATTCTGACGCAGGAGGCCCGTGCACAGCCCGGGAGTCTGGCCCAGCAACCTCCCGGTCCGCAGATGCTGCCAGACAGGAACACGCTTTGTCGGAGGAACCTCCGTGCCAGCCAGGCAGCCAGCGTCCTTCCTGACCCACCTCTGTCACACACAGGCTGGGGAAGCAGTCCCCTCTTCCCGGGGCCCCCCGAGCCTGCACCTGTGTGATTCCCACACAGAACGACACGCCGTTCCTCTGCTGCCGCTGCGGGAGCCAGGAGAGTCCTGGACACAGGACTTGGCACTAGCCAGCACCGGGGCCCCGCCAGGCAGCCAGCGTCCTTCCTGACCCACCTCTGTCACACACAGGCTGGGGAAGCAGTCCCCTCTTCCCGGGGCCCCCGAGCCTGCACCTGTGTGATTCCCACACAGAACGACACGCCGTTCCTCTGCTGCCACTGCGGGAGCCAGGAGAGTCCTGAACACAGGACTTGGCTCTAGCCAGCACCGGGGCCCCGCCAGGCACAAGCGGGCATTCAGTGCATGTTTGTCGGGTGGGTGGTTGACGCGAGGAGGAGGAGCAGGTGGGTGGGTGAGTGCCTGTATGGGTGGGTGGTTGGATGAGGGGAGGGAGGGACGAAGGAAGGGGGTGGGGACTGGGGGAGCTACACATGTATGTGTGTCTGGAGGGACGAGGGTGCGTGGGTGGAATCAAGATCCTGTCTTGTGCATCACTAGCTACTTGCGAAAGCATGGGCCGGTTTCTTGATTTTATTTTTCTCCCTATAAGATACAACTGTTTCTAAAGGTGTTCCCAATCTGGAAACCACAGTAGTGACCGCCAGATGTTATTGAGGGGGCGTCTTCAAGGGCACTGTTAGGACTCAATCAGCCTTACGCCCTGGGTGGGGCGGGTGCTGCGACGGGCTGTGTCCCACAGAGGAGGGTCAGGCTGAGGGAGACCAAGCACCGGGTCCTGCTGCTGCGGGAAACAGCCAGCCAGGGACCGCCAGGCGGGGCTGCAGGAGGGAGGCTCGGCCGCCGCAGGAGGCCACGTGTCGGCAGGTGAGCCCCAGCACCCTGCAAGGGCCCGTGCAAGCCATTTCCCACTGGGACACCCGGCATGGCGCCCGGCTTGCAGGAGCAGAAGAGCCCCGCTCCCAGCCCGGCCTGAGCCTTCGGAAGGCACTAGGGCCCACCCACGGGAGGGACAGCCCCCTCTTGCTCTGGGTGCGGTGTCCACGGAAGCAAAACTTAACTGCTGCACCCAGAGGTCTTGGAGAGGAAACCAGAGCTGCCGCCTCCCTCCCCAACCCCAGCCACCTCATTCTAGGGCTTCCAAAGGAGGCTGTCTGCTCCAGGTCACCACGTCCCCCAGCCACGTCCCCAGCTTCCCATCCACCCACCACCAAGACCAAATCCTCTCCTCTTCCCCAGGAAAGCCACTGGCGTCCCTGAGCCCAGGAGCTCGGCTCCTCCAGCCTTCGGGAGTCTCCGACAGGTGCAGAAACGCCCTGCGCTCCTCTGACTCCCCTCAGACGAGGGGTCTACCTCAGCCCAGCGCCAGGCACAGAACCCTGGCACGCGAATGGGCTCCGTGGTCAAGCTGGTGGGTGGCCTTTGGCTTCCTCCTGGGGAAGCTTCCTGCTAACTTGGGACTGGGATGGGAGAACAGGGGGACCCCTGCGAGAAGCAGCCTGGAGAGCCAACCTGCAGTGCAGCATGGGGCACGGCCTCTCTGCACCCCACTCCCAGGCGGCTCCACCAGAGGCACTTGCCCGTGGCTAGGGCAGCGTCTCCCTTCTGCATTTGACCGCTCGGTGTGTGTTTATTCGCAGAAGAGCGTCCCTAGCAAGGGGACGATGCCTCTGTGGAACTTCCTTTTGCCCTGATTGGCATTAATATCCCCTTGGCAAATGTGGCTCTACTTAAGAAAGTCTGCAGTGAGGACAGCTGGCTTGCACCAGGACGCCCGTATGAGCGGCGACGAGCCTGGGAGACTGTGGTTCTGATCTCCGTGCTGCTCCAGGGCTCTCCCCACTCGAGCCCTTCTGGAAGAGAGACAGCGAGTGCTGGCGTGCCAGGCGTCGTGCCCGCCTGGAGGACCGCACTTCGTGCCCGTGGAGCCAGGCTTCCCAGGGGCACCAGGCCGTCCGTGTCGCCTGGAAATGAGGAGCGTGGTGCCTGCGGGGAGGGGAGCCCAGCGGGCCGTTGACGTGGTGACGTGCAGAGAGCTCTGCTGAGGGTGAGGACCCGCCCCAGCCCAGCTGGAGTCCCAGCGGCGGTGCCGAGACAGGTGGCGGGGCGCAGGTCGGGGACCTCACGACTCTTCCTGTGCTTGCACACAGAAACTTACGCGCGTGCCAGAGGAAACGCACACCAAGCTCCCATCACCCCAGTGCTTATCACAGCAAGAGTCGGGGACCCCTCGGCCCCCTCCCCCAGATGGTGGGCGTGGCTGCGCATTCACAGAACAGGAGCCCCTGCGCAGGAACAGTGGCTGCTCCGAGCGAGACCCCCCTCGGCAGAGCCCGAAGGCAGTGTGGGCCCACCCCGCAGCCGTCTGCTGACCTCCGTGGGGGCACGTGGGTCTTGGTAACATTTCCTCCTTTTTGCACGTCTGCCCAAGACATTTTATTGTGAAATTTTGTGTGTCATTTTGAAGAGGAAAACTTAAGTCTGATTCACATTACAAAGAAAAAGGAACAGTTATTCTTCAGGAATCTGCCATTTTCTAGTTCACAAACTGGCTTTGCTCCCTGATGGACGCCTCCCCAGTCTGACTTACTTTGGGAAACCTCCCTCGGCAGTCCAAGAAGCTGGCTCCTGGCGCCAGGCCCGGAGCCGCACCTGCCTGGCAGGAGCCTCGTCAGTCTTGCCGACAGAGACTGAGGTAGCAGAAGGACACAGCACTCAGCCGAGGGTGGCTTTTGCCTGCAGAGATTCGAGGAAGCCTCTCAGGAGCGGGAAACGATCTCCCCTCGGCCTTCTCCAGTCCAGTTCCCACAGGCTGGCCTGAGGGTCTCCTTAACGAAGGAGGAGGAGAAGGAGATCCTGTGTGTCCTCTCCCCAGACACACCTGTGGCCGCCATCTCTCCAGGGTGAAACACAGAGTCCCGTGACCTGGCCCTGCCCTGTGTGACGCCATCCTCCCTGTCCCACTCAGGGCCCACCTGCCTCTTTGCCCACTTGCTGCAAGTCTCAGCAGCTGTTTCTGTGCTGCCCAAAAAGCACCAGTCTGTCCTTCCTGGGCTGGGAGGTCCCTGAGGACAGGTCCCCTCCGTGTGCCCACCAGAGTTTGGCCTGGCCTGGCCGCATCACAGCGTCTGGGTAGGCACACAGAGGCGTTGCTCAGGGAGGGGCTCCCAGCACCTTGAGCACCCCCAGGTCTGTCCCCACTCAGTGAGGGTCCACGGCAGGCCCTGCTCCTGCGCGACTTCCACACGCCCATACCCGTGGTGCTGGGCAGCCGGCTGCAGAGGTCACCCAGCCCCCTCTGCCAGGCCCCTCCTCTCCTCCCGCTGGGCTAAGCGTGCCCAGGGCCCTGGAAGGAAGTCAATGCCCAGCCAAGCAGCACTTGATAGAAAACACACTTGCTTGCCAGGGCACCTAGGCGTGGGATTGCTGTGGCATGGTCTTTTAAATTCAGTGTGGCTTTGGTCATCGTGAGGAATCAGAATCAAAGGAATAAGTATTTCGTCATCTAAAAGTTACATTTTTCAAGGAAAAAAATAAATGAGTGGATTGGGTCCCAAAGGCCCTAGATACCAAAAAGTGGTTTGGGTTTTCTGCCACCCACTCAGAGAACAGCAGTGAGCACAAGTTCCCTGTTCCAGGGTCTGCGCGGCCTCTGGGCTGTCTCTAGATTCTGCCAGCAGGGCAGACCCCGCGGCATGGTCGCCCACAACCATTCGCCTCACCAGAAGGGCCTTGAAAAGGTCTCAACCTAGCATTTCCACCAACGACCTTTCCTTTTTCCCTTCCCAATTTCTCCAGTTCCTTTGCTGCGTGTTTACCGAATACCTGTGATTCCCGCTCCTCCATCCGGTGGGACTTCCAGCTTGGCCCCTTGGAGAAGGCGAAGTGCTAGTCACGTGTTCCTTGTGAGGGGTCTGGACTAGAGCCCACCAGTGACCAGTGTCAAAACTGGACAATTCCCCACCCAGCTGCTCTGTGCCTCCAAAGGCAGCAGAATCCAGCGGTCACTGGTCACAGCAAGCAAGAGGCCGAAAGCTGGGGTGAAAGACACAGCGAGACACCTCTGCCCACCCCCAGTGGGTGGGATCCAGAGAAAGCAAGCCGATGAGGTGTTTCCAGAGGGCACCCCAGGGACAAAGATCACCATGAGGGGCAGGAGGAGAGGTCCGAGGAGAAGGAGGCCACCTGATGGGAAGAGGAGAGGAGGGAGGGCTGTGCAGGGCGAGGAGAGGCCTGGCCCTGCACCTGCTGGGCCACACCCCACAGCCGGGTACACAAGCCCCCCCTCTAGTCCCTGAGCTGGGAAGTGACACAGCGGGATGCGGCACACAACGTCCTAACAGCCAAGCAAGCACACCCGGCTTTCAGTGCCAGGCTAGAGCCACCTTCAGGGGCTTGCTGCAGGCCCCACGTGACCTTGGGTTTTTAAACCTGCCCCAAACTTGTTTCCAAAGCCACAGCCTCAATTTTGCCTCCCCAGAGTCAGGACATCCCTCAGCTCAGCTGGCCCTGAGATCCCAAGCCTGACATCACAGTTAACACCCACAGCAGACGAAATGCCTTCCCCCAGGGGAGGGACCCCGCAGGCTTCTCCGCTCCTTTTCCCTCCCATATCAGGACGGCCCCTTCTTCTAATAAGAGAAGACCCAGCTTCCCCCAGTGCAAGTTTAGAAATACACACTGTGATTCACCCCTGAAAAATCACATTTTGCAATTTATTCATCACCTCGGGCCCTCCCTCCAGCAATTGTTGGGCTGAGCAAGAGAGAAGGCGCTTCCCTCTGCTCGCAGAAAACCTAACAGCACTTACAATGCCAAGCTATGCAAATACGGCCAAGCTGTAATTGCTGTGAGAAACCGCAGCCCTGAATTGTGTGACTCCTGTGCCTTTGAATTTTCCACCTTAAAGTGGCATTAACGAAGAGCATCTTTTTTGCATTGAATTTATAGCTAATGTGGTTCCATTTTGCATTCTTTACAGATGCAGATGAGGCAGCTATAACGTTCCCATTGCCAAAACTGTTTTTGCTAAATCATATCAAAATGTTTCATGGATCACACCAAAAAGTGTTGATATATGGAAATTGCTCTTTTTCAAAAACTGTCCTTAACATCCAAATGTATGTTTTGAATTTCTTTTCTCTACGCCACGCCCTCCCCAATATTTGTGGAAAATTAGACGAAATAAGTAATATATTAATGCCACGTTGCCAGACAGGGAAGAAGGTGGCCAGAGTGATGCTTATCGTACCTGCCTCTAAATAAAAGAAGGTTGGTTCCGAGCTAGTTACCCTGGCGGAGGAAGTAGCCAAAGTTATCATTTAGAAGGTCTGAGACATTTGCTTGCCTCGCTGGTAAGTAAAGGAATGACTGACAGCTTTCCCGATAATTACATAAGGTTTATGTTTCTCATGCAAAATGAGACTCTGTACCTTGGTCTCTGTGCTACACACGTGCACACACACGCATATGTATGCGTGTTTAAACGGGCTCAGAACAAAATGGAACACTGAGAATCAAGCCACCATAAAGGACTGTGGCACACAAAGCTTTGCTGCCTGGTGACGTGGTTCCCTGGCAGGGCTGCTAAGGAATATTGTCTATTTTCACATACTCGTTTCCCAAATATAAGTAGATTGAAAACCACAACAAAATCTGCTGCACTGTGCAAATTAACTGTTTTAGGTCTTCCGCAAAGAATAATTAAAATGCATGTGAGCACAGTTCTGCAGTTAACGTAATTAGAAGAAGGTGCTGCGGCCAGATGGGAAGACGCGTGTGTGCGGCAAGCCTCGCGGGTCGAGGCCCAGCGTGCGACGGTGCTCTGGGCAGACTGGGTGGTCTCCGCCATTCGGGGAGCAGCTTGAGGGGGCTGGAGCGCTGAGGAGGGAGGATAAAGACGGGAAGTGTCGAGCATGGGGCACAAAGGCAAAAGCAGAGGCTTCTGCCCCGACAAGCCTCTTCCCGAGGGGAGCAGGCCTCAGCCTGGGGCTCTTTTCTTCCTGAGATGAAGCCTAAACGAAGGGCAGAAGGGGTGGCTGTCACACAGGGCTGCGCAGGGCCTCCCCACAGGGCCTGGCCCGGCTGTGCTGAACGGCTGCCTCTGGGGATGGAGACCCAGCAGCCCCCGCCGGGTGCTGGGGTGCGAGGCCAGCCAGGGGCCATCTCCCTGCCCCTGGTCTGGTGATTGGTCATCCTTGCTAAAGGAAGACGGAGCTCGCCAGCCATTGGCTCCCCTGTGCGGAACGCGTTCCCACAAGCTCTGGCAGAGCCGACCCTCCTGATGCCGGGCACCAGCTCCTGCTGGGGCCGCCTCCAGCCAGGGTCCTTCCCTTGGCTTCAGCAGGGGTGAAACTGTTCCCAGCGCTGCGCCAACGGCAGGTTCCCATCAGTCTCGCCACCTTGTAGGACAGCACCTGGATTTGCCATCTTTGCTCGTGTTCTCAAGTAGGCAATGGTGCCGGGGACACTGATTTACCAGATGCCACGTGTGCACGACTGTTTGACCCGGTCCTTTCTCCTGCACATCACTGAGCACTGTGGGGTCGTCCCAGGATCCCGAGGCGAGGTCTGTGCTTCCTCCCGAGGGCAGAGGGGACCCGCACGTCCCTGGGTTTCCTGCTCCCGCGTGGACCCAGCAGCCAAACTCGCGCTTCCTGCCTCGCCATTTATTGCTTTTGCTCTTTCATTAATAATTTAATGTTTAGAAAAAAACAACCTCTTCAAAGCAGGGGAAAAAATCCATTCAAAGCTAAATAAACTATTTTTTTTGTCAGAGTTAAATGTCTTTGTATTTTGAAATGCCAGTTCTGTCACGCAGGCTTAATTAAAGCTACTGGGTTTACAGAAGAGGAAGTGTTGTTGGCGAGCTAACCTCTCTGTGCTCCGTCAGCTTGAATAGGGCTGAAAATTACCTCCTAATGACTGAGGATATGTGTACACAGTGTCATATTTTATCCCGATCGCGCTCTGTGCTCGCACAAGTAGAAGACGCGTTTATTTATATAGATTTAATCAGGGCAAGGGCTGCTCTCTGTGCATCACAGACCCACGGCCTGGGTGCAGATTCTTCACAGCATCTCTGAAGTTACAGCTCAGCACGGCCTCCACCAGACCCTCTGCTGGGAACCCGCCCTGTTGGCTGGACTGCCATTCCGGATACGGTGACAGATGACCTGTTGCACTGTGACCCAAGTCAGAACAGCCTTTGCTCCCAGCTGAGGCCCCAGGGCGCAGTCCCAGGTGGCCCCAGGTGGAGGTGTGGTCCGGCCCTGCCCTGGCCTCTCAGGGTGGACTCCCATTTCAGTCCCAGGGAAGCTGCTTTCCTGGCACCACGAAGGTGCCAGGGCTCAGGAGAGCTGTGGGGCCGGCCGGCTCCTGCCAGCCTCTCTGGCTGCCTTCCATGGCCACGCCTGGGCAGGGCATCTCTGCCCTGACCCTCCGCCTGACCTTTGATATGGACTGCTGGCTGGAAACCCAGCTCTGGCTGGGCCTCTCACAGATCTGCATAATCTGCTGTCAAAGGCTGTCAAACAAACGCCTGGCTTCACACACCCCACCTCAGCAGCTCGGCTTCAAAACACCAGAAGGGAGACCAGGGGCGGACAGCGGAAAAGCACAGTTCTAAGGCAACAGGGGCCCGAAGGAAGGGTCCTTTGGAAGGCAAAGGGCCAGCGTCCTCATGGGGGTGTGACCAAGATGCAGGAGGAGCCGGGCCCAGGCAGCGTTCTGAGTCCTTCCCCAGGACCCCAGAGGCCAGCTCCAGCTGCTGGCCCAGAACACGAGGCAGAAAGTTTGCAGGGTGCTTTGAGAGAGGGTGCGATCATCTCTCTCTGCAGGATCAGCGGGAAGGGGCTGAGGAGGAGGACGGGGTGTGTGACAAAGGCCTCGGAGCTGCACTGGTTCCACGGGCTCTGGAAGCAATCTCAGCATTTCCCATGGTGCAAGCACTCGCAGCCTCCGGGACGGAGAGACTCCTGTCACTGTCAGCCCCTAAGCCGCCCCCATCCTCGGGACTGTGGCTATGGGAGGATGTGAAGCCCCCGTAGCCCTTGAGTATGCTGGTGTTCTAGAAGTCACCATTTCTTATCATGATGAAACCACACTGAAAGCTAAACCACAGATGTATTTTACTTGAACTCATATTATTTATAAAGATATTCTCTTTCCATGTTTTTTTTTTTTTAAAGGTGGTGTGGGATTTTTTTTTCCTGTGTTTTGTACTTCCAAAGATTCCTGCTTAAATCCTGGGTCATGCAATCAGATCCCAAGCAGGGGAGAAGGTGCGGCCGCGGTCCTGCTGAGCGCACGGGCTGGCGACTGCAACAGTTCCCGCACATTAGCATATTTTGGCGGAGGTATTGTTTTACTCTGACCTGTATAATAAGTGTCACATTAGCAACACAACAAATCAAACGCTTGTTAATTTCCCTGGCTTTCCCACACAGCTGGTGGTGTCATCATGTCACCAGATTTTTAATTAATATGATAAGTAACACTTGCAAGACAACAGCCTGATTTTTCCCCCTGTGTGTGTGAGGGTCCGTGTGCTGCCTGTGCGCGCATGCCCCCAGCCAAACACACGTGTGCGGGTGGACAAAAAGAGAAGAAACCAAGGTATTCACCAGAGCTTTTTGCCACAAACCACAGTCACTAAAAACACACATGGACCCACACAATCCTATTTTCAGATAGAATTTTTTTTTTTTACACCATATATTTTTTTCTCTTCTGGATCAAAGACCACCATGCCCAAATGCATCATAAAAACCATAAGACCATAAAATAAAATGTGCTCGTTTCATACCTGGGTGGTTGTGTGTTTAGGTTTTAGCATTTAAGAGAGAGGCTCCATGCTGCTGTCTTCAGAGAGGCTTAATTTCAATTTCTCTGGCCTCCAGGAGAAGAGCAGCAAACACATTTCCTCCTCACTGTTACAGTCTCCTCCACCACGCTCTGCCCGCGCCTGCTCCAGGGTAAGTCAAAAGTGCCATCTATGTGCAGAAGTGGGAAATGCAGCTGGGCCTGGAGCGGGAACCCCGGGCGGGATTGGCTCAAGAAGTCCAGAGCTCTTCACAGAGAGCTGGCAGCTCCCACCTGGTGAGCCTGTGGTGTGGCGCTCCCCTTGAAAGCGAGGGCCGCTCACCTCTGGCTTCCACGGATGATCCCTTGGCGAGCGCCACGGCGGAAACTAAGTCGAGAACCAAATGCACACAGTGGAAACCCTTAAACTGTTTCTGGAGAGAAAAACTCCAACAAGAAAACCAGCGGTCAAAGTAGAGCACTCTCTTTCCGATTTGGAATATTCCAGAGAGAAGGGAACCTCTTCCTCCTGAGAGTAGAAAGCAGAGGCCCTTTTAAAAGGCTGAAATGCTTCTAAACCTCCTTGTAGCTGTTCAGCATTATCCTTCTTTTGCCAAACACAAGATTTCCTGCCAAGGCTCCAGGTTCTAGCATTCCACCCACTGCAAGTGAAGCCCAGAAGCAGGAGCCGCCACCATCCAGGAAAAGGGGCCTCTGCACACAGGAGCACAGGACACACCCAGCCCCCACCGCCCAGGTGGGCCACCAACCTCAACCCTGAGCCACAGGGAAGGCCCGTCGTCCCTGCTGATGCTCCAGGCAGCCATGGGCAGCAGCGCCAGCCTGCGGTTAGCTGTGCAGTAGTGGTTCCCCAGGTGCAGCCGGGCGCAGGCCCTCCAGCCTCCCTCCAGCCTCCCTCCAGCCTCCCTCCTCCCTACCTGTTTGTATAAGCTAGTAACCAGTGGCCTGCAGCAGAGGGACAGTGGGAAGCCACACCACGGCCACCTCTGTCCAGCCAAACCCCCAAAGTCCACACAACAAACGCAGCCCCTAAGGGCTCCTACTAGGCCATCAGAATCAGCCATGGTGGGGCTGGACTCCCCAGCTGCCCCGACACACACCCAGAGGAGCGCTTGCCTCCTCGTGGTGGGGCCTTTCTGGAGGGATGACTGGGGTCCCCTTTCCTGCGTGCCCAGCCACGCACGCCACATTCAGCACCACCACCAGCTCCTGTGGTCCTGAGCATCCTGACCACCCCAGGGCCCACATGGCTCTCAAGAGCTCACTCTGCCCACCCAGGTGCCTCTCCACGCTGCTGAGATGAGGCGCTGGCACCGACCCCAGAGGACCCCTGACCACCATCCACTGCCCTGCCTGGGCCTTCCCAAGGTACAGCCACTGCCGCTGCTGCAGCGGAGGTGGCCCTGCCACCCCCGCTCTCCACCACCTAGGAAGCGGCCTCGGAGCTGGACCACGGCGGGAGCTGCCAGTGGGCTGGGGTGTTGGTGCTCCCCGAGAACCCCAGCCCAGGAGGATTGCCAAGGACCCCCAGCCCTGTTTAAGTGGGAGCCAGTGTCCCAGAAGCAAAGGGTCCTTGCGTGGTGAGAGGCCGTGGCCAGAAGGACGCTGGACGTGACCCACCAGCAAAGGCAGAGGCAGCCCGAGCGGAGACGCCCGGCTGCCGAGCTCGAGGTCCAGACGCCGCACGCTGTTCTGACCAAACAGGGCCGGGGAGTCCCAGCGGGAACTGTGAGTTACAGAAGGGCAGCTGAGGGAGGGGAGCCAGGGAGGGCAGGGGAGGGAGGGAAGAAGAAACGAGAGGAGAGGGGACACGGATGGGGAAGGAAGGGGGAGAGGAAGCAGGAGGGGGCTGGCTGACCGACCCCCAGGCAAGCCCTGGTCCATCCGCGTGGCGGACGGAGAACAAGACACAAAGATGCGGCCGCTGGTCTAGGTCTGGGGTCTGTAAGACCCCCTCGCCCCCAGAGAAACACGCACACACTCACACGCAGACACTTGGGTGTACCCAGCACTCACTCGCACACACTCGCTCTCGCATGCACGCTCACACACACAGGTATGCACTTGCTTGCACACTCACACACACACACTGCAGAGTGAGGTCGAATCCCAGCAGACAGGACGCTGTGGTGCTGGTGTCAGCTGGGCAACCCCCGTGGGTGCTCTGCGCCCTCGCTCTGCCCGGGGAGGGCACCAGGAGCTCCTGGGAAGCACTGCTGAGCTTCCCTGGGCGTGGGGCCAAGGAAACCACGCGCATCCTGGAGGGCAGGTGGCACACCCTGGCACTATTCTAAAATGAACGTCAGGCTCCGGTGGCGGTGAGTGTCACACACCTGTGTCTGTGCCCTGGGAAGACGCGTCTGATTTTGAAACTTTAAGTGTGGAAAGTTTCCATCTTAGCATATGAAGTGTGTCAGGAAACAAACACTCCAAAAGCAAAGCGGGTGGCCTAGCATCACCCTAGCCAGGACTGGGGAGAAGTCAAGGACAGCTCGGTGCCCTTGTGACATCCTAGCCGTCAATGTCTATGCATCTGGAAGGTAATTCCAAACACTAAGATTCAATTATTAAAAGTCTCTCATTCCCTAAGGAAGATTTCAAAGCCCATCCCAAACTTGGTACTCATGGTCATGTTGGTATCCCCAAGAGGCTAGGGGTCATCAGTTTGCCATGGGCTGCCCAGAGGCCAGAGGGGCAGCAGGCATCAGCAGGGCACAGACTGTCCACACTGAAGGCTGCCTCCACATGGCCTAGGCCAGCAGGAATGGAGGAGGAAGGACGGTAGGTGCAAGAGGCCACCCAGATGTAAGACTCCATCATAACTTCCCGGGAGCAAGGACAGGAGAGAGGGGAAGGAAGGCAGGACTCAAACCCAGGCTCGCGGGCCTGGCTGCGGGCCGGAGCCAGGCTACAGGCCGCAGACCAGGCCAGAGAGCAGGGAGAGCGCTCCTGGCCGGGGCTTTTGTTTGGTGAAATTCCTTCAAAACTGCGTTTGTGCGGCAGCGACCGCCGGCGGTGAACGGAGCTCTACATCATGCAGCTGACCTATTTGGCTATTGCAAAAATCAAACAGGAATTGATTTTGATGATCTGACAGACAGAAGGGGAACACAGCCACAGATGAACAAAACGAGCTTCGGGGCTGGCGTGTGGGTCGGTCCGTACCTGGGCAGGTGTCGGGGACAGCAGTGAGAGAAGAAAAACAAAGCCGCGCGCCCTGCACACACGGCCCCGGCATGGGGCGCATTCTGCAAGGCCATGGGGTCCTCAGCTTCTGCTGAGTCATGTCCCTTAAGTCCTCCAGACCCCAAGTCCTGTTTATAAAAGGCCCAGTCAAGAAGCAACGGAGAGGAGGAGGAGGGAGGAACCCTCACCTCAACCCACACCCGCCCCTGCACAAGCAGTGCATCACGGCCAGCTCGGGAGCCACACCCGTGGACGCCCTCCGCTCTCGTTAGCAGGACTAGTGTTATGCACTAAGGCCTGGTCCAGCCCAAGGGCACCAGGAGAAAAGGACTCTGACCATGCACAGGATGCAATTTGCTTCTGTTGATTTTGGTGATTTTGTTGGGACTGGACATGCCATTAATCTCATGTGCTGAGTGAGTCTGCTTCAAACGGGAGGTGTGTTATTAATTTAGAGGCTCAGGGAATGCGTGCCTTCTTCACACTGTCCTGCCCAGCAGTCTGTGGAGGGAAAAGGGCAGTCCTGCCCACAAGCTGGCGGTGGCATCAGTTGGCCATGTGAAATATGAACCTGGGCCACGTCCATGCCTGCCACCGACACCCCGCTGAGTCTTGCCCACACTGTCTGCAGAGGTGCATAGTACATGGGTTCCCGTACATTTCTCTTTTCTGAAAAATTACAGCCAAATTGTACAGAAACATAAGTAGCAGTCTGTAAAACCAGTTCTCAAAGTGACTTGCAAAGTGTAAGTGGGTCATTGGAGACATTGCCACTCATTCCTAGACCACAGCAGGGCCAGCAGGAAGCCCAGGGCACCCCAGCTCCCGTGGGCTCCCTGGAGAGGACCCTGACAGGAAGAGGGGCCTCCCTAAGTCCGCTCTGCACTGATCTGCTCAGACGGGAAGCAGGCGCACGGCCAGAGCACCCTGGGAGCTGGGGGATGGTCCAGCAAGACGAGCGCTCCCCCTGGCCATCAGCACCTGCCACGGGCAGCCCCCGCCCCCGCCCCCAGCCACCGCGTGTCCAGCCGAGAACAGGCGTTGGTGTGAGGGTAGAGCCAGCGCCTGACGTGACCTAGGTCACACTCAGCCTCCGTCTCCTCATCTGTAAGATGGAGAAAGTACAAAAGGTTTATTCTTCTTGTGAGAAAACGAGATGATGCTGTAAGAACACAAATAATACAGAAATGAGAAAGAACGGATGGGTGGGTGGGCGGGTGGGAAGGT
Source organism: Tamias sibiricus (assembly GCA_025594165.1). NCBI lineage: Eukaryota > Metazoa > Chordata > Mammalia > Rodentia > Sciuridae > Tamias > Tamias sibiricus. Next base: position 2,025,213 of record CM046663.1, read on the forward strand.
GAGTAATCAGAATGGAAGGAAGGGTGACCAGATGAATGGATAGATCTCTATTATTTTTGATAATAACATTATTTCTAATAATAAAAACACAAATAATTAAAAGTCAGATGGAACCTTGTTCAAGGCTTCAGAGACAGCCTGTGAGCCTGTCACCCTTGAACCACATACAGGAAGACTCATTCTGCCTAGTGAGATACCAAGAAAATCTCCTTGAAATAGTGTCTCCTCTCCCTTCACCTTCCATTACTCACCTGTCCAACCACTCATCCACTTACCCATCCCTCCGCCCACTTCTCTGACCATCCATCCATCCATCCATCTGATCATCTGTCATTACCCATCTAGCCCTCCATGCCCCCATTCATCCATACATCAGCTCATATACCCCTCTGATCATGCATCCACTCACCCATCCATCCATCCACCTATCCATCCATCTGTTTGTTATATCTATCTATTCATCCATCTGATCATCCATCTGATAACACATTCCTTCAACAATCTACCTATCCATCTACTCACCCATCCATCTAACCACCCATTCACTCATCCAGCCATCTGGTCATCCATCCATCTATCCGATTACTCATCCTCCCACCCTCTCATCCCCACCCACCCACCCATTTTGTTTTGGTTTGGTTTTTGGTACCGGGGATTGAATCCAGTGGTGCTTTACCACTGAGCTACATCCAAAGACCTTTTATAATTTGAGACAGAATCTTACTAAACTGCTGAGGCTGGCTGCGAACTTGCAATCTTCCTGCCTCAGTCTCCCAAGTCTATGGGCTTATAGGCAGGTGCCACCACACCATCCATTTAGCCATCTGATCACCCACCCATCCATCTGATCACCTATCAGTACTCATCTACCCACCTGATCACCCACCCATCCATCTGATCACCTATCAGTACTCATCTACCCACCTGATCACCCACCCATCCATCTGATCACCTATCAGTACTCATCTACCCACCTGATCACCCACCCATCCATCTGATCACCTATCAGTACTCATCTACCCATCTGATCACCCACCCATCCATCTGATCACCTATCAGTACTCATCTACCCATCTGATCACCCACCCATCCATCTGATCACCTATCAGTACTCATCTACCCATCTGATCACCCACCCATCCATCTGATCACCTATCAGTACTCACCTACCCATCTGACCACCCACCCATCCATCTGATCACCTATCAGTACTCATCTACCCACCTGACCACCACCCATCCATCTGATCACCTATCAGTACTCATCTACCCATCTGATCACCCACCCATCCATCTGATCACCTATCAGTACTCATCTACCCATCTGATCACCCACCCACCCATCCATCTGATCACCTATCAGTACTCATCTACCCACCTGATCACCCACCCATCCATCTGATCACCTATCAGTACTCATCTACCCATCTGATCACCCACCCATCCATCTGATCACCTATCAGTACTCATCTACCCATCTGATCACCCACCCATCCATCTGATCACCTATCAGTACTCATCTACCCACCTGATCACCCACCCATCCATCTGATCACCTATCAGTACTCATCTACCCACCTGATCACCCACCCATCCATCTGATCACCTATCAGTACTCATCTACCCACCTGATCACCCACCCATCCATCTGATCACCTATCAGTACTCATCTACCCACCTGATCACCCACCCATCCATCTGATCACCTATCAGTACTCATCTACCCACCTGATCACCCACCCATCCATCTGATCACCTATCAGTACTCATCTACCCATCTGATCACCCACCCATCCATCTGATCACCTATCAGTACTCATCTACCCATCTGATCACCCACCCATCCATCTGATCACCTATCAGTACTCATCTACCCACCTGATCACCCACCCATCCATCTGATCACCTATCAGTACTCATCTACCCACCTGATCACCCACCCATCCATCTGATCACCTATCAGTACTCATCTACCCACCTGATCACCCACCCATCCATCTGATCACCTATCAGTACTCATCTACCCACCTGATCACCCACCCATCCATCTGATCACCTATCAGTACTCATCTACCCACCTGATCACCCACCCATCCATCTGATCACCTATCAGTACTCATCTACCCACCTGACCACCCACCCATCCATCTGATCACCTATCAGTACTCATCTACCCATCTGATCACCCACCCATCCATCTGATCACCTATCAGTACTCATCTACCCATCTGATCACCCACCCATCCATCTGATCACCTATCAGTACTCATCTACCCATCTGATCACCCACCCATCCATCTGATCACCTATCAGTACTCATCTACCCATCTGATCACCCACCCATCCATCTGATCACCTATCAGTACTCATCTACCCATCTGACCACCCACCCATCCATCTGATCACCTATCAGTACTCATCTACCCACCTGACCACGCACCCATCCATCTGATCACCTATCAGTACTCATCTACCCATCTGACCACCCACCCATCCATCTGATCACCTATCAGTACTCATCTACCCATCTGATCACCCACCCATCCATCTGATCACCTATCAGTACTCATCTACCCATCTGATCACCCACCCATCCATCTGATCACCTATCAGTACTCATCTACCCATCTGACCACCCACCCATCCATCTGATCACCTATCAGTACTCATCTACCCATCTGACCACCCACCCATCCATCTGATCACCTATCAGTACTCATCTACCCATCTGATCACCCACCCATCCATCTGATCACCTATCAGTACTCATCTACCCATCTGATCACCCACCCATCCATCTGATCACCTATCAGTACTCATCTACCCATCTGATCACCCACCCATCCATCTGATCACCTATCAGTACTCATCTACCCATCTGATCACCCACCCATCCATCTGATCACCTATCAGTACTCATCTACCCATCTGATCACCCACCCATCCATCTGATCACCTATCAGTACTCATCTACCCATCTGACCACCCACCCATCCATCTGATCACCTATCAGTACTCATCTACCCATCTGATCACCCACCCATCCATCTGATCACCTATCAGTACTCATCTACCCACCTGATCACCCACCCATCCATCTGATCACCTATCAGTACTCATCTACCCACCCTGATCACCCACCCATCCATCTGATCACCTATCAGTACTCATCTACCCACCTGATCACCCACCCATCCCTGATCCATCCATCTGATCACCTATCAGTACTCATCTACCCACCTGATCACCCACCCATCCATCTGATCACCTATCAGTACTCATCTACCCATCTGATCACCCACCCATCCATCTGATCACCTATCAGTACTCATCTACCCATCTGATCACCCACCCAACTACATTCATTCAACTATCCACCCTTCCATCCATCTAACCATACATTCATCAATTCACCCATCTATCTAGTTGTCAGCCCATTTATCCATCCTATCATGGATCATCCATCCATTTATCCATCCCATTATACATACATCTACCTATCCAGTCACCATTCACCCATGCTTTCTCTCATCCATCTGTCCATCCTTCTACCATATGTCCATCTGATTATACACCATCCATCCATTCATCCCTCTGATCACGCATCTGTGTGATTGTGCATGCCTGCATCCAGCCCTGGTCACGTGTTTATCTACCTACTTACTCACCCATTCATCATCCATCCAACCAACACTCACTGGGCAGCTCCAAACACCCTGGCCTGTGCTTAGAATTGGGCTTAGACACTGAGCAAGGTACACAGCCTCTGTCCTCATGGAGTTTGCTACCCAGCAGTAGAGCCAGAACATCACCAAATTCACATCAATAAATGCACGATTACACACTGAAGGGGAGAAAGAGGCAGAGCAAGAATATGAAATGATGCATTGGTCAGGCCTCCTCTGGGGAAGTCTGAGGTCAAGGCCAGGGCTGAGAGGGGACAGGAGGATGGGGCTTCTGAGTGGAAGAGCCGGAGGGGACACTGAGATCTGGCCGTGTCGGCACCTGCACAGTGTGCTGTCTTGCTATGACAGCACAGGACGGGGCTTCAAACAGCAGAAATCTCTTCTCTGTCCATTGCAGAGGCTGCAAGTCTGAGATGGGTACTGTGACTTGCTCCTTCCTTGGGCTCTAAGGGAGGACCTGCCCCTGTCTCCCCTAGCGTCTGCAGGTGCCGGCACTCCTTGGCCTTCCTTAGCTCATGTCAGGTGGACACACTGCTCCAGCCTCTGCCTCCCTCATCTCACTGTCCCCAGGGGTCCTTGCCAAGTCACTCTTCTCAGGGGGGACACCATCTTGGGAGGGCTCACCCCAAACCAGTGTGGCCTCATTTGATCTTGATGCCTTCAAAGATCCTGTTTCCTAAGAAGGCCACAGTCGCAGGTTCCAGGGCTTAGGACTTCAGTGTGTCCTTGTAGGGGACACAATTCAACACAACAGCTGATGAGTGAAGGAGAGTAGTAGCAGACGAAGCTGGGGGCGGGGGAAAGCCACCCTGGTGGGCTTGTCGAGATGTGGGAAGAGGAGACGAAGGAGGACAAGGTCTCCAGTGGGAAGGGAGGGCAGGCTGGCCGTGCCCAGAGCAGCTGCTCAGAGCCTGCTGCTGTCAGGGTTCTTGGGCTTCTACTTGTGCCGTTGCTGGGCAAACACGGAGGTCCTCTGTTTAGCAAAGCCCACCAGAGTCCCAAAGTCTCTCAGAGGTGTGCAAGAGAGCCACCACCCATGTGCACAGGGCCATCGCCCCAGAGCAGGGAACGCGCAGCCGGTGAGGATGGTGGACATGGCTGGCCAAAGACCAGGAGGGCAGAGTCCAGGGTGCTTTCGGGATTCTGACTGGCCAGCGTGAGGGACAGGTGCTGTCCACACTGCCCTTCCTGGGACAGCCCCATGTTTGTGAGGGCCTCGTTTCCTGAGAGTGTCCTATAAGATCAAGTTTTTACATCGTTGTACGATGCGTCTCTGAGACCCCCCCAGTGTGCAGTGTGTCCCCCACTAGGCTGCACACACGCAGACCGGCCTCACTACATGCCTCCTCCCCCTGGTTTCCTGTGCTTTGGGCGTATCGCGGTGCCTGCTGGGCATCAGACAAGTGCTTTCCCCCAAGCGCAGCCGAGTGTCCATCACAGACGCACGCAGCTGTGTGGCTGACTGGACGTTACCCCAGGGGAAGGCTCTCTCTGGCCAGACTGATGGCCCAGTTCGAGGACATTATTTTGACCCTGACAAATTGTGCCTGTGTGACATTCTAGGACTCTGCAGACCCCAGCCCTGGATGGCTAGCGCTAGTGATGGGAGCCCTGCTGTGGACTGCCGTGTGTCCTGTGTCACCGAGTGCCAGGTGGCACCACTGCCTGGCACGGAGGACGCTCACGAGGGGCTCATCGCCCCTCACCTGGGCAGGGGCAGCGTCATCTAGCTATTTGAGCAGCGCCCTAAAAATACGCCTTTTCAAAGGAGTATGTGCGTCTCTAAGAGGGTCACGGGTAAGTGGGTCACGTGTCCACACTGGAGCGCGGCCTCTGGAATGGCAGCGCCAACGTGCTCTCCAGGGTCACCCCAGCTCGGGCTGCTGACTGGCACCTGTCCTGGCAGAGGGGTTTCCAGAGTGATTGGCACATGGTGGGTAACACGGTTGTCACAATCCCCGAGCGCTCTCACAACACTTCATGACTGCGACTCTCACGAGAAAATCTGATACAGGCTGACTCCGCCCCGCCAGCCAGACGGGCCTCGGACAGGCCACGGGACCTTCCCGGGCACAGGCAGGTGCCGGGAGGCACGAGACGGGAGGCAGGGCCCGTCCAGAGGTGGCCAGCTTGCGGCCGGCTTCTCCTCTCCCCGCTTGCGGCTGGTGAAGCCGTCCTCAGGGCTTGTGGTCAGAGGCGGCCCTGCCCGAGGCCTCTCCTGCTGCCTTCTGCAGGGGACCTCGCCAGCTGCGGAATCGAGTCCAGCAGCCCATCTGCCCGGGGCAGGGGCTGTCCCCACCTGCTCCTCGAGCAGCTCCTGGGCCCACGCTGGCTATCCACCTCCTCCCCGCTCCAGACCCAGGAGCAGAAGCTGAGGGAAGGGTCCACAGGGCACGGTGGGCCAGGTGACCACCCTGGGGACAGGCGGCCCCCTGCACAGGACCCAGAGTTGTCCTGCTGCTGGGAGAACTGAGGGCCTCAGGGTCCCAGGACCAGAGCCACGCCGGGGACTTGTGGATTCCCAGTGGACAGTGACCTCGGGCAGGTCTGGCCCTCTACAGCTCCCGGGCAAGGGCCAGAGACAGAGGGAAGAGAACCCGCCCAACTGTGCCGCCGGCAGGTGGCGCCACCCCAGCGCCTTGTGCTGAGGCCAGGAATCAGCTGGGATGGGGCGAAGGGCTCCTGTGTGCCCCGCTGCGGCGGCCTCCGCGCCTACTCAGGACCTCTGGGACCCTCCACCTTCCCTCCACGGCCAGCAGCAGCCAGGAGGATGCAGGGGCCGAGGGAGGAGCTCCCGGCAGGAGCCGCCCCTCAGCGTGCCCACGTGGGAGGGAAAGGCCCGGACAGCAGGCGGTTGGTGGTCTCCTGCAGACGTGGGCAGGAAGGGACAGCCGGGGTCAGGGTAGGCCCCTCGCCAGTGGCACTGCCTTCTCACGGACCTGAAGCCGCCATCATGGGAGCCTCCTCTCACAGCAGAGAACTCTGGGGTGGCCCGGCAGGGCAGGGGGACCGAGGGTCTCCCAGCAGGTGTCCGGTGGCCCTTCTGCTTCCCTCTGGTCTCTGCCACCTGCCCAGGATGAAGTCCCATCTGTGCCACAGAGTCCTGAGGGCCAAGGCCTCTGCCGCAGGGCGGGGCCAGAATGCCCACCTCCCGGTCCAGGCGGGCAGAGAGCAGGCGTGGAGGCCTTCCTCGAGAGCCAAGAGGTCAGTGGAGGGCCAGAAGGGCACTTGGGTGGGACAAACCCTCCCCCCACAGGCCAGCACAGTGGAGAGGCCCTGTGACCTACGGCTCCGGGGAGCTGACAGGGGCCGGCAGGGGGCGGGGAGGAGCTGGCCGGAGCAGGAGCAGGGTGGAGAGCCCGGTGGTGCCCACACAGCGGGGGCAGCAGGTGTCCACACAGCGGGGGCAGCCGTGGCTGGAGCCACACCTGGCCAGCACACAGGACAAGACCACACTGGGCCTAGGAGCCGCAGGCTGCGGATGGAGCTGCAGAGCTGACTGCCAGTCTGGGAAAGTGACCGGAGGCCAGAGGACCCTTGACACGTCGTCACGACCTGCTGGACCTTATTGAAGTAACAATCATAGAAAATATTGTGAGAACAGATCAAATTCGTAGTCCCCGAACAGTGTCACAGCGGAAGGGCTTGGCCAGACGTGCGACAGGCACTGCCTCGCCCGGGCGTCATCGGACGGGCGTCACCTGGTCGTGGTTCCCCGGGACAGCCTGAGTCTCCCCAGAGAAGCAGAGGAGGGGGAGGAAGGGCCAGCCACGGCAGCCACGCCCGGACCAGCTGCACCCAGGACAGTGCTCCCCGAGCGGGAGGCAGGAACAGCCTTCTTCAGCAGTAAGCTCTGGGAACTTCCGCGGCCTCTGAGCACCTGACCTGGCTGTTAGCACGGCTGCTGAACTGCAGCGCCCCAGACCAGGGGACGCCCCCGCAGCTCGAGGGAGCGAGCCATCCCAGCCAGGCGGGGCACGGTCACAGGCTTCCCATCCACGCCAAGTCTTCCGGACAGTGACATCAGCGGGAAAGAGCAGGGCTCAGGCCCGGCATGGCCCCGGCCTGAGAGGGTGGCGCTCCCAGACACCTCCAGAGTCAGCGGGCGGCTGCGGGAAGCTCAGAGGGAGCCTGCGTCCTGGGGCCTGCACTGCCTCCTCGGCCAGCACAAGGGCCCCAACCCTGAACACGCCGTTGGGGGCCTCGGGAATGAAGTCTCCTCCCACACGGAGCTGTGCCGGCTTCCCAAGGACAGGCCGCGGGCACCCCACGGCTCCCAACTGCACGACCAGCCAGGAAGTTTAGCCGAAGGTCGTCCCGTCTCACAATGCAGGAGCGTCTCACACTGAGGCTCAGAGAGGGTGAGGAACCTGCCCAGCGTCGCTCAGGCTGAGGGAGGCCGTGACGATGCCCCGGCTGGCCCCCACTCCCGGCTCACGCCCAGGGGCTCGATCACAGTGCGCTGGGTCATCCATGCCCTTTGGCCACTGCACAGCAGGAGCAGGCAGAGGGGATGCTCCTAGCAGTTCCCCCGGCCACGCAGAAGGGCGGAGACTGGCATCCACAGACGGGAAGGAAAGGCCAGGGGAGGGACCTGAGGGAAGGAGGCCGGGCCTTCAGCCTGGGCAGGACGCGCTGCCTTGTGGGGCAGGGAGCAGAGCCCTGTGTCCTCAGGCAGAGGGTACGTCAGGGCCGAGGGGGCGCCTCCTGCAGGAGGGAGGTCCGGCTGGGGCTGCTGGGGCAGAATGAGCCCAAACTGGCGGGGTTGGAAGGAGAGGGCAGCCTGTGGGCAGAGGCGTGTGGGCAGCAAGTCTGTACGTACATGACTGTGCACGGGTGTGAGAGGGCCCATGTGTGGGTGTGAACACAGGCAGGGAAGGGCCAGCTGTCCCTCCCCCTCAGGGGTTAGTAAGACAGAGCTAAGGGGCAGGGCTCAGAAGAGAGCTCTGTGTCCTGGGTGGACCTAGGACACCAGCTGTGGGCAAAGGGACGGCCCTCAGACCACCCACACCCACCCAGCGCACACGCCCTTTGTTAGGGTCTAGTCACTTCTCCCGAATGACGGAGAGGGGGCCGCTGTTACCACACACAGAAGTACTTTCTCTTATTTGGGGTCATGGATATGAATAATTTTTTTAGTTGTCGATGGACCTTTATTTATTTATTATATGCGGTGCTGAGAATCAAACCCGGGGCCTCACACGTGCCAGGCAAGTGCTCTACCACCGAGCCCAAGCCCCAGCCCCAGATGGGAATGAGCTCAAAGATGCCAGTCGAGGTATGGCTCCCCCCAAGATGCCCAGCTCCCACAGACCCCGGGCCGTTCCAGGAGGGAGGTGTGTTGGTCTGGAGGGTTGGGGGTTTCGTGGGTGTTTTTCTTCTTTTCTTCTTCACAAATGCCTGTGACTAGCACTTCCAAGACCAGGGGCTGGTATCAGCAAGCCTCCTCGCGCCCAGCAGTCCCTGTCTCCTGGCTGCCTGCGTGGGCCTGGGGTGGCAGCTGCTGAGGCCCTGGAGGGGCTGGGGGCCACACGGGCGCGCCACATCAGCTCTCCGTGCTCCAACCACGCCTAACTCCACAGAGCACGGCAGTCCCGGGACCTGGCCCGGCCACCTAGACACAGGCTGACTCTCCGGAAGGCCATGGGACCTGCAGGGGACGTGGCCAGGGGAACGTCCAGCAGCGCGGTGTTGCTGTGGACTGTGGACGTGCCCCTGAGCCCTGCCAGGTTCCTGGTCTCCAAAGCCCGGGCCTGGGCCTCGCCCCCATCAGTCTGGAGAGCAGGCCACCACCTCGAGGCCACACTGCTGCCGCTTCACTTTTCTGCAGCCAAAGGCACTCTGTCACCAGGTGTGGGGTGCACACCTGTAACCCCAGCAACTTGGGCGTCTGGGACAGGAGGATTGCAAGTTCGAGGCCAGCCTGGGCAACTCAGCAAGACCCTGTCTCAAAATAAAGAATGAGAAGGGCTGGGATGCGGCTGGGTTGTGAAGTGCCTCTGGGTTTCAGCCCCAGCACCAAGAGAAAGAAAAAGGCCTCTGTCACCAGGTATCCAGCGTGAGGCAGAGCAGAGCCCGTCTCGCACGGGGCAGAGGCCAAGGGACGGCTTGATGCCTGAGTGGACCCAGCAGGGCCATGTCTCCAGGCCGCCAGCTGACCCTGAGGGTGCTTCAGGTGGGTTGCAGCCCCTTGTCGAGAGCCTTCGCCAGTCCTTCCAGAGCCAGCCGCTCCGGGGTCATCTGAGGCCCACGTGGAGGCCGAGGCTCAAGTGACCAGGGGCCATACGCTTCCACCGGGCGTGGGCAGAGGCACCTCCACCAGCCCGACGCAGCCACCACCGGTCCCTTCGTCGCCCTGCAGTGTTGTGGGAGGGGTCTTCCCAGCCGCGCACCTGTCGGGCTCCGTCTCTAGCTCGGAGCCTCCCGGCTCCCGGGTTTTCCTCCCCGCTGAGTTGAACAATGAGATTTTTTTTCATCATTATTTCAAATGTTTTTCACAAGCTTGATTTAAAAAGGGAAAATTCCCCACCATATTTTCGGTCTGATTATCAGATGATGATGGACACTAGATTGGTAAGAGTCACTCGAGGAGACCCGAGCTCTTGTGTATAACAGCTACTCCAATTACCAGGCACGCCGAGCTACTATTGATCCCGCTCACACTGGGTGATAACTGAGCATTTTCCACTTCTTTAAAGTGCTGTTAGCCAGAAACACCCATCAGGGGAAAGCAGTAGATTTTCCTTTAAACACAGCTCAATACAATAACCAGCACAGCCCAAAGTTCAGAGTTCTCCAATCTCAGTCAAACAAGTAACTACCCGGCACAAACACACAGGCCTTCCAGCCGCTAAACGGTTCATCACGGAGCAGGAGCAGCGGAGGTCATCGGCTCTGTCACCTTGGCCACCCCACAGTTGCGCCAAGGAAAGTGTCCTTCACTCCATTTTCTTCCAGGGGTTTAAACAGGGAGAGAGGGGCGGGGCGGAGGCCAGCGGAGGTCACCGCCCCCAGCAGTGCCTTTCTCCTGCCTCTGGCCCAGCCCAGCTCTGGCAGCTGCTGGGACTGGCAGGCGCTGGCTGGAGGAGGTTTCTGCTGGGGAGGGGCTGGGCCCGTGGCGGCTCCCTGCTGGCCTCTGCTTGACCAGTGACGAATATGCTCCTCTCCTGATGGGCCCAGCTCTGCCGTGGGTCCAGGGCAGCCTCCAAACATAAAACCAGGGAAATTGACAGACAAGGAAATCAGCCCGTCACCGTCGAGAGACTAATCTCACAGGCCATCAGCAGTGAGCAAGGGGCCAGCATGAGACCTGGGGTCAGGTCAAGCCACCCAAGAGGTCAACGGAAAGCGGTTCCCGTCATTTGTTTGGCTGTATTTCCCCCGTGGTGGATAGTTCCGTGTTTCATTGTTTGAAAAGCCCAGAATCTCTTCACACAAAGGTCACCGTTCCGGGACCGGGACCTGCTGTGAGCCTGGGCGCGGGGCTCCCTCACCCGCAAGTGGCAGCGTGGTCAGGGAAATGAAGACCCCAAGGAAGGCCCCAGAACAAAGGGGGAAGGAGGGAGGGGAGGATGCTGGGGTGGAGGATGGGTAAAAGTGGAGGTCGAAACAAGGCTGCAGACGGCCTCCATCAGCCCTGCACGGCCCCGACCCTCCTGTCATTGATCCTACCCACGTTTGTTTGTGGGGTCACAAAAGGTTCACCCTTGCCGTTATGTCTCCGCAGCTGAGCAGCGAAGCCGAGCAGGTGACGCGGTTTCCACTGCGGAGCGGCCGGAGGTGGCGGAGGTGGGAGGAGCAGACCTCGCGAGGCCCCACCCACAGCAGCACGGGGTCCTGGAGGCCCTGTGGGGACCTGGCGCCCACTGGGAGAGCAAGGGGAGGGGGCAGCTGGTGGGGCGGGCACGTTGTCCAAGGGCGGGTGGCACACGAGACAGCATGGCGGAGAGGCAGGAGGCCTCCAGGCCAGGACGCCTGCCCGCAGGGCCCGGGAGGACAGGCCTGCATGCTGTGGACGCGGCAGCGCACAGTGCCAGGGCAGGAAGCAGCCTGGTGCCCGTCAGTGGACCAGTGGTGAATGGGGCCCGGTCACAGTGGCGTGTCATTCAGCCTTAGAGGAAGAGGACACTGACGGGCTGACACAGGTGCCCTCGATGCCCAGCGCTTCCTACACGCCGCCACCCCGGAGGCCTGGCATACTGCTGCCCTGCTCGCAGGCCAGGAGATACAGTTCCAGCACTTAAGGACCAACACGGTGCCCAGGCAGCCCTAGCTGGAGCTGGGTTGGCATCATCCCATCAGAGGCCCTCACAGCCATCAGAGGCCCTCACACCAGCTCCAGGACGTGGGTGTGGCGAGATCGCGGGCAGGCAGCCTGGCACCTGGACTGGCAAAGGAACCAACAAGAGATACAGGAGCTGGCCGTCCAAACGTGCCGTGCCCACTGTCCAGCTCCAGCTGTGGCTGCACTTGGGGAGGAGACGCGCTGTAGGAGGCAGAACCGCAGCCCCAGGGAGGGGGTGAGGACGGCGCCAGCTTGCTTCTGGCGCTAGACCGACTGGGCTGGTCCAGCGTCAGCAATCCCACTCATGATCCACCTGCTGGGTATAGCAAGGGGTGTGGGGTTCAACTTGTGGTTCAGATCCAGTTCTTCCACCAAACAGACCTTCCCCTCATCAGCTCCGCCACACGTCCTCCTTTATAAGCATCTTCATTCAGTCACGACAAGAACAAGGGGCGAGGAGGCCAAACACCGCCCCCTGGGGCACCTCAGAATGGAGATTCACTTCTCTGGAGTCTGGGACCCAAATGGGGCAGTTCCAGTGGACGGTCCAACAATGCAGTAAGGCGGTGGTGCTGTGGCTGGGCTCCACACACAGTCCTCAGGGGCAGAGGGTGCCCACAGAGGTGCCAAGGCCAGGTGCGCTGCACCCTCCCGTGCATCTCCCATTGGGGCTCACCAGGGAAGTCAGGTCTCTGCAAGTTCATATTTAGGACACCGGCTAAGAGCCCCCATGGAGCTGTTCTCCAGGAGGGGACACATGCCCTGCTGTGGTTCCCTGTGTCACATGCCTGTTATGGTTTAGGGCCAAGTGTCCCCAAAAGCTCACGTGTGAGACAATGCAAGAAGTTTCAGAGGTCGGTTATGAGAGCTGCGACCTATCAGTGCACTAATGCACCTTGTGGATTGACTGGTGGTAGCTGTCCCTAGGTGGGGTGGGGCTGGAGGGAGCAGTCACTGGGTGTGCCCCGAGGGTTTATATCCTGTCCCTGGTGAGTGGAGCTCTCTCTCTCTTGGCTTCCGGGTTCCTTGAGCTGAGCTGCTTCCCTCCACCACGCCCTTCTGCCAGGACTCTGCCTCGCAATGGAGGAGGCTACCTGTGGCTTGAGACCTCTGAAACTGTGAACCAAAATAAACTACGTTGTTCTTGTCAGGTGCATTGGTCACAGCCACATAAACCTGACTAAATGGCACCTCGTCGGGTATTTGGGTGCAAGCACAGCTACCGTTAAAAGGTGAATTGGTGGACGACGGTAACTGCTGAAGCTGGGCAATTTCTGTAAAAACTGCACCCCTCCTGCCTTCCAAACCTCCTGGACTCCGTGGGTTCACTGGAGAGCAATCTGAGGAGAGCGTGCCCTGCTGTGAAGGAGCGGGGACAGGAACCTAGCTCCCACGGGCTGCACAGGCAGCCAGTGATTCACGGGGGCGCGGGAGCTCACAGGGCTGCCTAGCCTGCGGCCCACCCGCCAGGCAGGCCGGATTGCTAAGCCTCCGGGTGCAGCCAGGAAGGAGGCCAGCACCCACCATGAGCCCACAGAAGACTGCCTTCCTGAGCGTGGGCCACAGACACCCTGTGGGTGCCCGAGCGGCCGGGAAGGTCGAGTCTACCATCCAGAGGTTCTGGGAGACGGAGGACATCTGAGTGGAGGCTCTGACCCTGATGGCTCCCAGGGAGGCTGCGGCCAGCTGTCTCGGGCTGGTACTTGCCCCCCTACGTATGAGAACAGAGACCCCGAAACACAAGGGAGACCAGGTGGGGTTCCCAAGGTCAAGTTCACTAACCCACACAGACCTGTGTCTCCCAGGACAGATCCATCTAAACGGCCTCCGTGTCGCCTGACTCTCCTGCTCTGGCCTCTGAGGCCCCTCCTCGGCTCCCTGCCACCAGGAGACCAGCAGTCCGAGGGCCACCTTGAGCCCTGCGACTTCCATTGGGCATACTCAGGACAGGATCATGGGAAGCCAGAACCCGTGGGGAAATCAGGAGGCCTCCCACTGATGAGCCCTCCCACGGCACTGCGGCTGATGCTGCTCAGACTGAGTGCAGGGCGCTGGCAGAGCCCTCACCCAGGTCACGGGATCCGCACCAGCCCTCAGAGGTGGACACAGCATTACCCCCGCTTCCTAAATGAGGAGACATGGCCTAGGGGTGCAGGAGGGCTGCCTGCCCAGACCAGGGGTGCAGGAGGGCTGCCTGCCCAGACCAGGGGTGCAGGAGGGCTGCCTGCCCAGACCAGGGGTGCAGGAGGGCTGCCTGCCCAGACCAGGGGTGCAGGAGGGGGCTGCCTGCCCAGACCAGGGGTGCAGGAGGGCTGCCTGCCCAGGACCATGCCCAGACCAGGGGTGCAGGAGGGCTGCCTGGCCCAGACCAGGGGTGCAGGAGGGCTGCCTGCCCAGACCAGGGCTGGGGTGCAGGAGGGTGCAGGAGGGGGCTGCCTGCCCTGCCCGGACCAGGGGTGCAGGAGGGCTGCCTGCCCGGACCAGGGGTGCAGGAGGGCTGCCTGCCCGGACCAGGGGTGCAGGAGGGCTGCCTGCCCGGACCAGGGGTGCAGGAGGGCTGCCTGCCCGGACCAGGGGTGCAGGAGGGCTGCCTGGCCCAGACCAGGGGTGCAGGAGGGCTGCCTGCCCCAGAGGGCTGCCTGCCCAGACCAGGGGTGCAGGAGGGCTGCCTGCCCAGACCAGGGGTGCAGGAGGGCCGCCTGGCCCAGACCAGGGGTGCAGGAGGGCTGCCTGCCTGCCCGGACCAGGGGTGCAGGAGGGCTGCCTGCCCGGACCAGGGGTGCAGGAGGGCTGCCTGCCCGGACCAGGGGTGCAGGAGGGCTGCCTGCCCAGACCAGGGGTGCAGGAGGGCTGCCTGCCCGGACCAGGGGTGCAGGAGGGCTGCCTGCCCGGACCAGGGGGTGCCCAGGAGGGGTGCTGCCTGCCCAGACCAGGGGTGCAGGAGGGCTGCCTGCCCAGACCGCACATCTGGGACCCTGGGAAGACAGAGCCCGGGCAGTCCAGTCTATTCCAGTGCTTCCAACCACCCTGGTCATCAAACCAGACCATTGCACATTGAACACCCAGGCCCCAGGCTGCCCTCTCTGTCCCTCCCCAGCATTTCTCTGGGGACATTAGCATTCCTCTCCCCACCAGCTGCTAGTTCCATGATGAGCCCTGCAGCGGCTGACCACGTGCCTCCAGGAATGTGCTTTGTTATCTTGTGTTGTTAGAGACGTTAGTTGCATGGCTGACTCTGTAGACATCACCTCCCTGCTTCTGTCAGAAATTACCTAGAGGGCAAGGAACAAAGAGTGACTTACACCCCACAACCATGGGGACCCTAGTTCCCAGCCAGCATTAGAAGCAGATACCCACAAAGGATTCTTGTGCCCCCTCTTGGTCTAAGAGCCAGCCTTGGAGACGCAGCCTGCCTGGCAAAACAGAGTCACAGGAGCTCTGGAAGGTCAGGAGGCTCTCCTTACAGATGACGCAGCAAGAGGACAGCCTGACCATCACGCTCTCGTAACCCTGATGGGAGCAAAGAGTAGGACGTCACAAACACAAGGACAGCCCCGCACCACACACCCTCAGTAGAAGGCCACGTCGTCACTTGACCTCACTCTGACCAGACTGGCAGGGTCCTCAACCGGGCACTCCTGGCAGGCTGGGCAGCATGGCCTGGGGGAAGGTGGGCTGCAGGATGAGCAGCCGCCCAGCCTGTACCCACTAATGCCTTAGCACCTTCTCCTGCATGACAACCAAACTGTTACCAGACCAGGCCACAGGGTCCCTCGGCATAGTGACATTCCCCTGGCAGAGCCTTTGAACCCACTGCGAATCTAGAGGCAAGGCAGGGGATAGAAGAACGAGTTAAACGCACCACAGAGGTGCCATCAACGGAATGTAAACTGGGCAACTATGTAACAACATCTGAATTCCACCATACTGAGATAACACGGTGGGGAAAGCCATGGATTAAAAGAGACTTAAGAGATGTGTCAGTTAATTGCAATCTATAGATCTTATCTGGATCTTGATTTAGACAAAAACTGTCAAAAATGATAAGCTAAGACTACTGGAAATTTGATGATATTAAGAGAAAACAGGTAGGTTTGGGTATGAAAATATCATGTTATTGTATTTGAATGGCCTTTGTCCTTAGAGAGTCACCCTGGAATGTCCACAGCTGAGATAGCATGACCACTTGGACTTGTTTCCAAGTGAGTCATAAGGAAATGAATGAAACCAAAACGACCCCAAACCTCTAACATCCCCAGTGTGTGAGCCAGGTCCATTACACTGAGGTCCTCTTTTATATACACTTGAAATTCTCTGTAAGAAAAAGTTTTTAAAATTAGAAGAGATTTTAACAGAACAGCGCGGGAAGTCCAGCAGGAAACACAGCGTGGTCATGTCCTGCAGGGACCGGTGTGTACAGAGGCAGGACTGGTGACCGTCTCTGCCGTTCCGTCAGACTCTCAAGAATGGTCTGCACAGCCCACCCAGGGACGGCTTCCTGGGAGAACCGTCAGTCGTGCACTTGAGCCCGTGGATGCACACATCTCAGAACAAATCTGTCAGTGTCCGGCAGGACATGCTGCTGCTGTATGAGACAGCCTGGACCAGACCTTGAGGGGCAGGCCGTCCAGCAGCGTCCTGCGGGGACACACTCCCCTGGCCCTCCCACCACCCCCTCCCTACAGGCCTGGGAGGAAGGACTGGGTTGGGCATGCTCAGCACCTGGCCACCGAGCCCCGCCCAGGAGGTTCCCGTGAGCAAGGACAGAGGGGAACCACACTCCGGAGCTCTGTGCAGACAAGCCAGACCACAGCAGCCACGCAGAGGGCCCCGGAGGGACTGCGGTTGCCCACAGGAGGCCTCTACCCTCGAGGGAAGGCCCAGCAGAGTTGCTGCAGCCCACACTTAAAGTGGCCATGACCATTATCAACGTTGGTTCCTCCAGGAACGTCACGGTGGGCCTTAGCTGTTATATGCAATTTTTATGTTGCTATGGACCATTCTTCAGAGTTTATTAACGACTTATAAATACAGTTCATGCACATCGTGATGGGAAATTTCTTAGAAGAAAGTTTTGTATTTTGCTTTCCTTCAGGGATCCAACCCAGAGCTTCACAGTCAAGCCTGTCCACTGGCGTCCCATGCACCCCCATCCACGGGTGGCACCTGTCACATCAGGGCACACACCAGGGAGGAGCTGACTAACCCCTGCAAGGCCTGAGAAACTCAGTCTCGAACCAGGGCCTGCTGCAGTCGGCACCCTGCCTCGGCCTCCACGGACAGGGAAGAGTGGACAGAGCTCTCAGCCGTGAAGGCCTCGTACTGGTCCTGGTGGGACGGCCACCCACCCACCTTTTGCCTCCGGTCTTTCCTAACCTCACGTACGCGCTGGGCAAGGCGGCCACCACGTCCAACCTCATGACCCCACGTTCACTTGGTCCTTGACGTGATAATCAGGCTGCAAATTGGGGCTGATGGGACAGAGGCAGCCCCAACTGCCCGCCACACCGTGAGGCCGAGGGCGTCGGTCTGCTCAGGGATGCGTCATTATTTGGGGCTGGCTTTTATGAACAAGCTCAAGGAGCTCTGCTGCAAGGGGCTCGTGGGCCTAGAGCAGCTCGGTGCTATGGAGGCCCGCGTGGGAAGCCAGCGTTGAGCTGCAGCCCAGGGCAGGAAGGGCCTCTGAACCCAAGCGCAGATGACACCGGGTCACTCCACCAGCTGGCCCGCTGGAGACAGAAGCCAGACAGGAAGGCTGAGTGAGGGACCGAAACCACAAGGTGTCGACGTGCGTGAGAAGCCGCCCGCGTGGCGGCCTGCCCAGCATGGAGAAGGGGTGAACTGGTGGACAAAGGACATCCCGACGCCCTTGGCCTCTTCATGCAGCCCGGGAAAGCAGCCCCACACAATTAGGTGCTTCGCTCATTAAGACCACGTCACTGACGGCACCATGAAAGAAATGACAAATTAGCAATTTCGCGGCACCAGCATAATACTATCATTTGTATCACCAAGTCAGCAAAAATCCAGCCTGCGGTAACTCAGCTCCCCATTCTGCCCCAAGACCGCCATCAATATGGTTTTATGTGCCGGGTACTAATCACTAAAGTCAGATAATATGCAAGGTTAATGGCTGCGGACAGTCTGGGGTGGTATCTAAGATCTGATAAGGGCGCCCCGCGCGACCGCAGTTCCCTGCACGACGTCCCAACCGAGAAGAAAGGGAGGAAGGAAATCGATGCCCGCGGCCATCGCAGTACGTCTCCCCAGGCAACATATAAATCGGCCCTTCATTTGCCCATTCACCTTCCAGTTAATAAATAGTTCAGACGCGGGCCATCCTGATGGAGAAGGAGTGTGACCATTGTCCGCCCGTCACACTGTGGAGATTCATGCCGTCCCTTCACTGGGACCTGGCCGGGGCTCTCCGATTACCTTGCCAACCTCTTGAGGAAACAGAAGTGGTGCACACGGCGTTCCGATGAGGACGTTGGTGTCGCTGTGTGTCACGGTCTCCGACCAGGAGCGGCACTGCTGTGGGAGCCCTCGATGGAGCAGACACAGCCCAGCCAGGCCCCTCTGCCAGGCTGACCATGGGGTGTATGCAGGGCCGCCACACACCACGTGACTCACGGGTCCCTGTGCCACGGGCAGGACTGCACCCCCAGCCTCCCTGGCAAGGACCCCAGAACAGGGCCGGGGAAGCCTCTTGGCCTCTTGCCCCCCGAGGTGGGGTTCAAGTTCCCACACCCTCAGGTGCTCGTGGAAACTGCCTGTCCACCACCTGCCAGCTAATCCCAGGGTGTTCGCCGCAGGAAGACAGAGCCGGCTTCAGGTCCACCTGCTTCCCTGTGGCACGCAGGCCAAAGCAGCCCTGAACGGCGTGCTAGCCTGGCCGTGTGTCTCCCTGGAATCCAGGCAGGTGCTTCTGTGCCCTGACATGATGACTAGAATTCACCTTCCCAAGCTGAAAGAAAGCCTGCTGGCAACGTGTCTAATGCACAACTAAAGTGCCAAATGCAGATGTGGAACTGGCGGCGTGGCCACCCGCGTGCGGTGCTTCTGTCTCACCCGAGGCCGGAGAAGACTCTCTCTGAGGACCGTGGGTGCTGACAGGAATGAGAGATCATCCCACCCTGCCCAGCCACGGAGTCCCGAGTCAGCCCTTCACAGGGCCCGCTGCCCCGCAGGCGGGAAGCCACGGGCATCTCCTGCCAGCGGGCATGAGCTGTAGGCCAGCACTGGACTGAGCCAGGGCCTCTGCTGCCCGTTCGCTGTGCCGCGGGGGCTGGACAGCAGCACCCGCCCGTGTGAACCACATTCTAGCACACTCCAGGGGCGGGGAGAAGGCAGCCACAACGGGCGGGAGGGGCAGCACGCGAGGGGGATATTTCCAGAGCTAAGTATGGGGCAGTGACAGGTCCCCAGATGAGATCCGGAAGGCAGGGGACAGGCCGGAGGCACACGGCCTGGCTTCTGCCAAGGGGCAGGCGGGGGAGCGGAGCAAGGCCGGGAGGACCACGTCCCTAGAGAGCCCAGGGAGTGGCGGTGGCCTCACAGAGTCAGCAGCCATGTGGCATCTCCAAAGCTCACGGGGTGGCAGCCTCTGCAAGATGGCGTCGGGTATGCAGGCCCCTGCTAAACAGATGGCCGCCATTGTCAGTGCCCGTGGGGACGCTAGCTCCTCACCACACCGTGGACAGAATGGCCCAGAGGTCATGCCTACCTAGCATTCAGGCACCCACAGAAGGCCCACCCCCCGCTGAGTGAGGTCCTGAGTTCTGATCCTCAGAAGACCACTCTCCCAGATGCGTCCCCAGGTGACAGCGTGAGCAGGGACATCTCACGCTCTCCTTGTCACAGACCTGGACCCTGCGCTCACGAGCAGCGTGTTTGTGCTTTGTTGTTTGTGAAATGGGGTCTCCCTGCGTTACTCGGCTGGGGAACAGGTGTGCGGCCCGTGCCCAGCAGACACCCGCGGAGCTCAGGCAGCTCCTGCCACCCACCATGACCACAAAATCTCAGACCTGCCTCTGGCTCAGCTCACCGGCTCCTGGGCACAAGCTCCAGATATGGTTTAGCCTCCTCTTCTCTGACTAGAACAGTCTTCCACCACCACCCTCCCTGTCTTCCCTTTTTAAAATAGCTTTATTGCTATGTCATTGACATGTGAAACCACACGTAGTCAAGGTGTGCAGCGTGATGCTCTGACACAGGTACACGATTAACAGGTCCATGAGCTCTGCACAGCTTCCACTGCGGGGCGCTGGGGCTGATTCAGGCTCTAGCCTCCTAGCAAAGGTCAAGCCTAGGCCACGGACTCTCTCCTGGTAACCCGCCCAGTGCGGCAGCCCTGCCTGGGCCCCACCATGACCAATTCCATTCAATCTTAGGCCCCTCAAAGAAAATATTAAAAAAGAAAATTGAGTTTCCCAATGGAGCTGAGCACTAATTTTAACCTCAGAAGACATTGCTGATACCTATCCACAGGCGGCCCTTTGTAGCTGGGAGCAAACCTCGTGGTGCATTCTTCCTGAGATTAATAACAACAATGGGCCTCTGCACAGAACAGCACGTGCTTCCCGGGGGCAGAGTCCTGCATTTCCCTGGGCTTCCACTTCCGTGGTGCGTGGAGCCCCCGGGACACGTGGCTCTGACTGCTGGGCTTGGCCTGTTTCCAGGACCTGCTCTGGGGGCGGCACGGCCTGCAGGCCCGAAGCAGGTGGACCAGGCACCTCCTCCTTGTGCTTCCGCTGGCCTGGGGAAGGAGGAGCAAGGGTCTCCGGCGCTGCGGCTGTGACCCCCGCTGCACACATTTCACAGAAGCCACTTCTTGGCTGCCCTGGTGGCTCAGAAATGCCAGGAAGAACAATAGCCAGGCAATGGGCACACCCTCGCTCCCAGCCCCATGGCGACTGAAGGGACAGAGGCACAACCGCCACTTCTCTCTCCACGACCCAGCGGGGAGAGACACCTGAGGCTCCTTTGTCCTTGAAATGCAGGCAAGAGGGCCCCTGGCAAGTCTTCTGGGGTGGCTGCTGAGGGTCAAGGGGACGTGCCCCGGAAGCCACTGAGGACTAGCTGGGATGGGAATGTCACCTCGGTGCTAGGGGCAAGGACGGTTCAGCCCCCCCCGGGCCACCCAGCAGCTGTCAAGGGAAGCTCAGGGGCTGAGGGAGCCCCCCTGAGGCTGTCCCTGCCACAGAGCTCCGCACGCCTGCAAGACAGACGCCTGGCTGAGCTGTAAGCACGCTGTGCACAGCAAGGAGGGCCTGCCCCAGCCAGCAGGGGGCGCTCTGCTCTCCGTGATACGCACGGGGCCACCTGGAAATCTCGGGGGCACAGACAGCTGAGCAGGCTCCTGGGTCTCAGAGAGCTGGACAGTGTGCATTTCTAAGTGGACCCCTGTGGACCCCTCTTCCCAGCCTTCAGAGGCCAGCAGTGTCCCCCAGTGAGAAGATGGCGGAAGACTGCAGAAGCCCTGTTTGGAGAGATGGCTTGAATTGCGGTTGACTATGGGCCACGGAGATTTGGGCATTGTCGCCTTCCGTAGTCTCACGGGACTTGGCCCGGGATCTCGAGTGACTTGGCTGAGATTGCTGATCGGGTCAGCGCCATTTTTGGTGGTGTGTGCGGCGCGTGTTAGTCGTTGTTAGAGCCAGAGAGAAAAGTTATCAGAATAAAAAGCTGTTTGTCTCCCGTTTGCCTCTGAACTTCTTCCCGCGGCTCCGTTGCTCCAAGCGGCCATCGCTTCAGGCGGCAACAGAGGACGTGATCCACAGCACAGGAGGGAGCCCGGGCACCGGGGCTTGAGCTGGGTCCCGGCTGCCTTGAAAGCTGGCCCCTGCGCTAATGTGGACGTGCACCCAACGTCTCCGGGGTGCGGCAAGCCCAGCCGTGGGGCTCCAGGGGGAGGGACCTGGTTCCGCTGAAGGACCCGGCTGTTCACAGTGGCGGCCACTGAAGGGCGGGCCGGGTTCCCTCAGGGGAGGTGGGCGCTGTGGTGGAGGGCCAGTCCTGCAGGCAGCAGGGCGTGGAGGGAGGGCCAGGTCCAGGCCCCTGTCCCTTAGGACCGTTCCAGCCCTCAGCTGCCTGTGGCTCATTAACATGTCTGTGCCCTCTAAGTCCCACGCCGTCTCCTGCCGCGGGCGGCAGGTCCACCTCAGGTAAGGTGGACCTCAGCTTGCCAGGAGCCTGGGCCACCCACGGGCAGAACCTCGTCCTGGACCAGGCTCGTCCCCGGGACCAGCCCCGGCTTCACCTGTTCGACACCCGGGTTTTGAAATGGCAGGGACAGAAGCAGCGGGGCCTCGCCCCCGCCCGCCGTGGGAAGACAGGTCCCTGGGGGGGGCCTGCCTCGGAGCCGCAGGCGAGGAAGCTCTCGGGGAGAAGCACCAAGTCTTCACTCCTCAGCCCCTTTCAGGGCTAATCTGTGTTAATTCAATTAAGGGCGTGTAATTTAGCTGTCACTGAAGTCAAATATAAAGAAAAATGTATATTAATGCAAAGGCTGAAGAGTTAGGTGGGTAGAATTCAAGAACTTTTTTAAAAGTTGGATTTCCTCCTGTAGTGAGGACTCGTTCAGGACAGAGGGAGGGAGGAAAGAGAAAACGGCACCGGCCCTTCCTTTGAATTTTTTTTTTGGTACAAAAAGATTGAAAGCCAGCTATGCTACAAAACGTGGGTAGGCAAGCCTGCTGTCTCTGGTTTCCTGATTTATGCTCTTGATCTTCACCCTGCGGGACGTGAGCGCTCTTCTCCCACAACACGTTGTTGTGACAGTGCTTGTGTTCAAATGGGGGCCGGTTGAGGGCAGGTTGAGGACCGGGTCACGCTCTCACTCGACAGAGCCCCGCATGGACAGGACACCGCCCGCAGGTGCGACCGCGGTGGGGATACCCTCGGTCTCTCCTCCGACTCGACGGGCACAGTGGAGAGCAGGACTGTGGAGAGGACGGTTCCTGGAGGCGCCACCTTTGCTAATAAAATGGCCACCCCTGAGGCCAGACACGCCCAGCTCCACAGCTGCTCCAGCTGCCCAGTTTGGGGGACCTGCTGGCCAAGGGTCAGGATGGTGGTGGGGCCAGCCACAGTGTGGGGAAAGGATTCCCACGGAACAAGGTGCCCCAGGGAAAGGACGCCACCACACCATCATCTCCTCATGGTGGACCACGCAGATAGATGGGCCACCCCCACCCCGAGGTTTCCGTGTCCTGAGCAAAGCAACCTTGTTTCGTTTTCCCCAGGCAGGAGCCAATGGGCTTGGAGGTCGCTCCGTGCTCCGGACAGGATGTTCTTTCCCCAGGCAGGAGCCAGTGAGCTTAAAGGTCGCCCCCTCACCCCACGGGCAAAGAGCCAATGGCGTTGGGGTTGCTCTGGTGCACCCCCCCACCAGAAATCCCTATATAGGGTCCTGTTCCTCACAGACACAACAGCTCGCCCCTGCTGAGAGGAGGAAGCCACTGCACCAGCCTTAGACCCCCCATCTCCAGCCCAGCGGCAGCTGCCCCAGCCGACAGCTCCAGAGACCACAGCCGGCACGACCAGGCACCCGCCTTCCGTTCAGAGCTCGCACACTCCCCTCTCCCTGACTCCTCTCTCCCAGCACCTCTTCAGCCTCCGACCAGCCACAAAGGCTGGTGAATAAATCTCTTGGCTGCATGGTTGTCTCCGGTGTGATTTTTGCTCTTCACACGCACCCAAAACCAAGAGCAGCCCCCAGCACACTGTAGGTGCTCCTGAGACTCTGACCACTCAAGGTGACGTTTCACTGAGTTCCTGCAGCGTCTCGGATAGCTATCAACCCCGTCATACTGCGGAAGACACCAGGTTGACAGGATCAGGTGGGGGTCCAAGGACACTCCACAAGAAACCACAGAGGCAGGCTCAATGACAGCTCTGCCTGAGCCCCCTAGTCAGCCGAGAGAGGGTCCCTCGCCCCGGGAGCCCTCAGCTGAGACATGAAGATGGATAAAGAGAGACAGGCTGGGAGGTCAAGGGAGGCTCCAAGGGCACCACCTGCCCAGCAGCCAGGAGAGGCCAGGCCGGCCGCACTTGGTGGCCAGGTGACCAGGAGTGAGAGGCCACTTGGAAGCTGAGGCTGGCCAACTCCTGTGTGCCATGTATCTGGGCTTGGTTCCAGAGGCGAGGCCAGCCCTGGAGGGACCTAAGCCAGGGAGGCAAGAGGGGACCTCACGGAAGAGGCCAGAGAAGCAGAGAGGCCACCAGGATTCCCAAACAATGCAACGAGGGTGTGGCCGAGGGCAGCGGGCAGCACAGAGGGTTCTGATGAACAAGATGCGACAGACTGAACAAGCCGTGGCTGCGTCCTGTGCTGACCAGACTCTGTCTGTCCACCTTGAGGCTCTGTGACTCGGTTTGGGTGTCCTTGCTGCCTCAGCCCAGCCTCGCAGGGGCCTCCCCAGAGGACGTTTCTCAAGGTGGGCCGCCTTCTCCCCTGCTCTGCTCCCGGCCTCCGCCCAGGCTCCACGGCCACCCCTGGGCACCCGCTGCCCACAGCAGTGCCTGGCAGGCCTGGGGAGCCCCAGCTGTGGGGCCGGTGCTGCCCCCTCCTCCCACCCTGGCCACCAGCTCAGGCAGCAGGACGCTCTGAAACTGGACTCCCAAGATGCTGCCCTCCCCACTTATCCTTTGGGCGCGGGGGCACAGAGAGGACACAGATCGGCCCACCGCGCCATTCTTCTAGGATAGCACTCACTAGTTTCGACACAAAGGAGCCGGGAGATGCAGAAGGGGAGCCTGCGCGTGCACCAGCCCGCGGCCAGGCACTGCCTATTAAGCCATCATTTTAGATAACTCGTGACGAGGAACACCGGCCGTGGAGGCTCCTGGTCCTGTGAAAGCCTGCTCCACTCCGCTCCGATCCCATTGTTCCCTGCTCCTAAACGGCTGCATTACTG
Organism: Tamias sibiricus; assembly: GCA_025594165.1. NCBI lineage: Eukaryota > Metazoa > Chordata > Mammalia > Rodentia > Sciuridae > Tamias > Tamias sibiricus. Next base: position 2,050,102 of record CM046663.1, read on the forward strand.
TATCGTGTTTGGATTCTGAAAATGACACGTGTCCGTGGGGCCACGGGAGGGGTTGGTCCTGACATGAACAGGCAACCTGTTAAAAACCTAAATGTGAGGTCACGCGAGGAGGAGGTAACGTGCATTAGACAAAAAGAATCCTTACTGGTTCCTTGGCAAACAATAAATTCCTAATGTTTGTTTGAATTATGATTCGATCACAAAGGGAAATAAACTTGGGCACAATCACAAAGCAGACGCATCTACCCAAGCACACAGTAGGGCCTCAACAGCGTTGAAGGAACAAGTCCAGAAACACTCCCTGGGGAGGGGGTGTGCACACGTCTCACCTGAGCTGCCTTCGCCCGCCCACTGGCACCCAGCGCCACCGCCACGCGTCACACACAAGCTGCCCTGGAAATGCTCCCGCAGGAGAGCCGTGGCCTGTCCTTCGCAGCAGGATGCAATCTGAGGTTCGAGCCCTGAGCGCACCACCGCCTTCTCTGTCCCCACTGGTTCAAAACCAAAAAAAGAAATGCTAGGTGGCCCACAAGTGGCCCGTCCCTCCCCAGTTGGGCTCTTTAAGAAGTTGTTTTTCCCCCAAGAATTCAATTAACAAGCTTACCTGTCACTCATCAGCTGACCACTAAGGGGCCTGCAGCATGCAGAGGGCAGGCAGGTGGTGACCTGCTGGGATAATAGCTCAGGGAAGTTCCCGTCAGCCCTGTGGGACTCCTCGTGGCAACCGGCCCAGTCCACTGCAGGCTGCAGACGGCTCGCTCAGCAGCGTGTGTGTGGCACGGGGCGAGTCTGCTCCCCCGAGACGAAGGCTCCACGCGGGCCAGTGCAGAGCTCTGAGCAGGGTCCAGGCGAGACGAGTCTGAAGTTGACGGCAACGGCTCCTGGGAGGGAGGAGCACGCAGCCCTGGGGGCAAGAGGAGGAAGGGCAAGGCCTCGCCCAGGGAGCCCAGGGAGCCTCCCAGACCGTCAGTGAGAGATGGCCGCTCAGTTGCCGGTGTCCCCTCGGACCGCAGGACTGACGGGCGCTGCCCTCACCCCCCTGCCCAGTGTCGGGAGAAGGTCAGTAAAACCCCAAGTGAGCAATCCTAAGTCGGGCTTGAAATCCCTCCTCCTTCCGACCTCGCAGCTCCTGGTGCACTCTGGCCGCATCGCCTTCTTGGCCAGCTCCCTGTCCCGCAGCTGAGGCTGGGTCACTGTTCCGGCGCCTCCTCGCCGTCTCCCACGGGGGCTCTGCTGCTCCGCGTCAAAGGCAACTCGCCAAACGCACCTGTGAGGGCGGCTCATCAGGCGCCTGGGGGACTCCCCCGGACTGAGGCGCCTGCCGAGCTCTAGGGCTGCACTGCCCAGGGACAGGCACCAGCGGCGGGCAGTGGAGCCCAGCACGGGTGGCCAGGCCCCATCGACGTGTCCTGATGTGTGAGCAACACCAGCTTTCAAGGCAGCTTGGAAGGAGAGCACCGGCCATCGCACTGTGACTTTCCCTCGGTGATGTTGCCCTCAAGTGGCCCCGTTCTGAGGTGCGGCCACCTGTGCTGGCTCGCAGGGACACGGGAGCCCTGCTGCAGGGGAGGGGCCCTGCTGCCCAGGCCCCCCTGCCTCTGCAAACTCCTCCCAGAGAGGGTGCTGGGCAGCGGCGCCCGCCCGCCAGAGCCCAGTCCTGAGGTCTGGAGGTCACACGCGGACTCACCCTGGAGCTTCGGCCTCCCGCGACCACTGTGACAAAGGTCCAAAACGGTGGCTACAAACCACAGAAAAGTATTCCTTCACAGATCTGGGACCCGGCTCCGAGGTCGAGGCTGGCTGGTCCTTCTGGGACCCTGAGGGAGAAGCCAGTCCACCCTGTGCCCTGGCCGCAGGCATCCCTCTCCTCTCTGTGGTTGTCCAGGCCGTCCTCCCCATGAGGACGCCCGTCATGTTGGATCAGGGCCAACCCTAGTGACTGTGTCTGCAAAGACCCTATTTCCAAGCAAGGCCACGTTCACGAGCGCGGGTGGGCTTGCCCTGGCCCCACTGCAGCCTGGGTGACCAAGGGCGCCTCCTTCTCCAAGCCCTCCCTCTGTGCACCAGGCTCCTTCCTGCAGCGTCTCCAGAAACGAAGCTGACGCCGCCACAGCCCAGAGCAGACCCGCTGGGGGACACTGACCGCCAGCCCGGCTGCTCTTCCACTGACCCCCCTCCCCCATTGCGGCACACACCCGCCCCTCCTGCAGGCACCAGGAGGCCTGTGACACCACGAGCTTGTGCAGCCGGGCCCAGGAGCGCGTCCCCACAGAGGCCGGCGTGCCGACGGGTGGGAAGTCAGAGACGGCGATGCTGCTGCAACCTGGTCCTCACACGCCACCACCCCCTCCCCCCCTCGCTGGTCAGCAGCGGTCATGGGCTCCTCTGTGAGGAGGACATGTGGGTGGAGGCCTCCCAAGCCTGAGGCTGCCATTACGTACTCTGGGCAGTGCAGCCTGGGAGTCTGAGTCTGGACCCTGAGCTGCGTGGCCTGATGCTGCCCGTGGCTGGCTGACGGCTGGCACTTACTGCCCGCTCACGGGCTCTTCTCTGGAGGCGTCTCCCTTAATTCCACACCCTGGGGAGCAGGATCCTGTTTACTAAAGAGGAAGGTGAGTGTGGCAAGCCATGGAATCTAGCCGACATGGCCCAGCGGGTGGTGGTGATGGCTCTCCCTCAGGCCCCGCGGACACTGCCCCAGGGAACCGCAGTGGACAGCACCTCACGGCACCTGCCTCAGTGCCACTCCAGCAGGGACCATCCAAGTCAAACAGGGGGCCCTAGGGGAGCAAGCACAGGGCAGGCACCCCCAGCAGAGTGCCCTTCACGTGCAACAATCACAGGCCAACAGGACTCTCAATATCCATGACCCTCGAAGCTATCCTAAACTTCCTGCAGTGTCTGGCCTGATGTGGTAGAGGTGGGCTGCACGGGGTTCTAGAGAGGTGCGCCAAGCTTTTAGAAGGAAGTCTAGGTTCGTGGTAGGCTTTTTACAATTTTTAACTGTCCAACATCTAAACCCAAGGAAAACCACTGACCAATGGTCTTCAGGGTCTGCGCATGGTGCGCCCCGAGCGCGGCAAGCTGAGGCCTGAAATAAGCAGACCGAGTCAAGACCTGAGGGGCCTGGCAGCCAGGCCAAGGTCACACGCCAGGTCTCTCTGTGGCCCCTGCCACCTTGGGTTGGCAGGAACAGCCACCTGGAGAACACTGACAAGACGGAGTCAGCGCGCCTGTCCCACCGGCATAGGTCCTGAGCCCACCCAGGCTGTGCCCGCGGCCCGGGCAGACAGGGCTTCACTGGACGTCACTGCAGCCGTCACCTCTGGTCCCAGATGCTGAGAGAGCCCTGGACTGCCGCGTGACCTCATGTTTTAAGAGCTGCCTCCGTGTGTGCCCTGGTCCCTCCTGGGCTCCTGTGCCACAGCGTCCGTGGTGTCTGCTCAGCTGCAGAGGGACGGGGTCCTGCTCACAGGGGGCTGCGCCCGCCTCCCTCTGGGGGCTGTTTCCCAGCCCCGCCACTCAGCCCATCTCATGGAGCGCGGGCACCACCGTGACCCACGCACCTCCCCAGGCAGCTGGGCCCTCGGGAGGCCAGCATCTGTGAGCGGCGGTCATGCCGTCCCTGCGGGCCCCAAGCCCATAAAATCCTCCAAAAGCCCTTCCCACACCCCCGTTCTGCTGTCTGAGTTAGAGAAGAGGCACATGGGTCTATCTCCAGCAGCCCCATTCCAACCCAAAGTCGATTTCAAAACATTCTCCTTCAACCTGAGTCTGAACAACAACCTGCACAGGCCAAGGCAGGCGTGGGGAGCCAGGGAAGCGAGGCGGATCACTGCGGCTGACGCACCCGCAGCATGGACGGGGAAATCCGGGGAGAAATGCAGCTTCCACGCGGCTCACGCCTGTCACCCCGCAGCTTGGGAGACTGAGGCAGGAGGACGGCAAATTCGAGGCCAGGCTGGGCAACGTGGAGAGACCTTGTCTCAAAACAGGAAGTAGAAAGGGCTGGGGTGCAGCTCAGTGGCACAGCCCCCCTGGTTCAATGGCCGGTGCTGGTGCAGGGCGGGGCCATCTGACCTTCTTCACTGTTGACATTGACTCTGTCTCTGCTTGTACATGGAGTAAAAAAGAAAAACATCTATTTTTCCCAAACAGAAGCGAATGCCCTCATTTCTCGTGGTGAGTCTCTTCTAGAAAGGGTTTCCATGGTGCATGCTCTGCCCGTCACGGAAGGCGTGGACTGGCACTGGTGGAGGTAGTGACAAGAACCACCTCTGAATGGCACAATGGTGGCCCAGATGAGCGAGGCCTCGCCACCACTCACAGGCAGGACAGCGACCCCCAAGACCTCTGCCTGTGCTGGGGTGGGTGTCCCGCAGCGAGTGCCTGCAGCCTCAGAAGCAGGGTCAGCCTCGGTGGTGCTGTCCCTGTCCCGAGCGAACCACCTGGCCCTGAGCCCGGCGAGTGCCCTGCGTGGGGAAGCAGGTGTGCTGCGGCTCTCCACGCCCAGCCCCTGTCCCCCGAAGCTGCTCCGTGGCCCCCATCCGCCATGCTCTCTGCACGTGAGGCTGGCGCCAGGCTCTCGGGTTCCGTCAGCTAGCTCTCCAGCCCGCTCATTTGCATGTCTACTTTAGAGGCTGCTTTTCACCTCTGGAAGGTCTGCGTGGCTCCTCTTCCAGTCCTGCTGCTCTTTCTCGTGGTGCCTTCCACCCCTGCATTCTGGCTTGCTCGTTAGTGCTGCGAGCTTCTCACGGCTCTCCCAGGCCCAGCCTGCGACTCCTGTGCCTTCCTCCCGTTGGGCTCGCTGAGGCTCCCTGTTCTTGGGAAGTCGGTGACTCTTAGGTTTGGGGATTCTGTCTGGACGAGGCCGGGGCTGCCCCTACAGTGCTCAGAGGAAGGGATGCCCTCGCAGCATGACTCGGGCTTCTCGGCTGGGCCCCCCACGTGCTGGCGGATGAGTGCAAGCCAGCGCAGGGGCAGAACTGGACCAGGTTCTCCCGTCACCCTCTCAACCGCTGCTCTGCCTTCTTTGCCGGTCCGTCCTGGTGGGAGATGACGTCTAGAACATGCTTTTACCGGAGGATCCTAACTAATGGAGCTTTAGCAAGGATCCCGGGAAGAGTATCATCATATTCAGCATTCTACGTACATTCTATTTGGGAGGCATCAAGCCTACAGATCTGGAGGTTAATGAGACCACAAGACCAGCAATGCCACTGCCACCAAACCCCCGCTGCACACAGGGCTGCCAAAATAGCCACTTATTCAAAGACTATTATGACTTTTCAGGTTCTTGTTTCTGAGTCCTAAGAGATCTCTCACTTTTAATGAATCTAACTCTTCACGTAAATGCATCTGAGGCGTCCCGTCCAGGTGCTCTGTCAGGAAGGAGCTCTCGGCCCTCCGACGTCTTCCTCGTAGGTGCAGCTTCCCCATGCTGCTTCCTAAGAGCCTTCGGGTCTCAAGTCCACAGCTCTTGGCATTTCATTTTTAACAGCTTTATTGGAACAGAGTTTCCAGATCATGAATTCCTCCAGTTAGAGTCACAACATAATGCTCCCAACATGACCACAGACGCGTGCCCCATCGCCACTGCCAATCTTGGAACATTTTGTCACTACACAGATGAGCTCTGTACCCCTGGTCTGTCACCCTCATGCCCAGCCCTGACAACCACTGATCAGCTTCTCATCTCCAAAGGCCCCTCCTCTGCAAATGTCCTGTGAATAGAACCCGGTGCCACGTGCCCCCTGTGGCTGGCATCTTCTGCTTGCCACCATGTCTTCAAGGCCCCTTGGGGTGGCGCCCCACCCACATGCGAGCGCTTGCCACCATGTCTTCAAGACCCCTTGGGGTGGCGCCCCACCCACGTGCGAGCGCTTGCCACCATGTCTTCAAGGCCCCTTGGGGTGGCGCCCACCCACGTGCGAGCGCTTGCCACCATGTCTTCAAGGCCCCTTGGGGTGGCGCCCACCCACATGCGAGCGCTTGCCACCATGTCTTCAAGGCCCCTTGGGGTGGCGCCCACCCACATGCGAGCGCTTGCCACCATGTCTTCAAGACCCTTGGGGTGGCGCCCACCCACATGCGAGCGCTTGCCCCATGTCTTCAAGGCCCTTGGGGTGGCGCCCCCACCCACATGCGAGCGCTTGCCACCATGTCTTCAAGGCCCCTTGGGGTGGCGCCCCACCCACGTGCGAGCGCTTGCCACCATGTCTTCAAGGCCCTTGGGGTGGCGCCCACCCACATGCGAGCGCTTGCCACCATGTCTTCAAGGCCCTTGGGGTGGCGCCCACCCACGTGCGAGCGCTTGCCACCATGTCTTCAAGGCCCCTTGGGGTGGCGCCCACCCACGTGCGAGCGCTTGCCACCATGTCTTCAAGCGAGCCCCTTGGGGGGTGGCGCCCACCCACATGCGAGCGCTTGCCACCATGTCTTCAAGACCCTTGGGGTGGCGCCCCACCCACATGCGAGCGCTTGCCACCATGTCTTCAAGGCCCCTTGGGGTGGCGCCCACCCACATGCGAGCGCTTGCCACCATGTCTTCAAGACCCTTGGGGTGGCGCCCCACCCACGTGCGAGCGCTTGCCACCATGTCTTCAAGGCCCTTGGGGTGGCGCCCACCCACGTGCGAGCGCTTGCCACCATGTCTTCAAGGCCCCTGGAGGTGGGGTGGCGCCCCTTCCCACTTGGGGCGAGCGAGCGCTTGCCACCATGTCTTCAAGACCCTTGGGGTGGCGCCCCACCCACGTGCGAGCGCTTGCCACCATGTCTTCAAGACCCTTGGGGTGGGGTGGCCCACCCACGTGTGCGAGCGCTTGCCACCATGTCTTCAAGACCCTTGGGGTGGCGCCCACCCACATGCGAGCGCTTGCCACCATGTCTTCAAGGCCCCTTGGGGTGGCGCCCACCCACGTGCGAGCGCTTGCCACCATGTCTTCAAGACCCTTGGGGTGGCGCCCACCCACCCACCCATGTCTTCAAGGCCCTTGGGTGGCGCCCCACCCAGCGCTTGCCACCATGTCTTCAAGGCCCTTGGGGTGGCGCCCACCCACGTGCGAGGCCACCATGTCTTGGCCCTTGGGGTGGCCCCCACCCACGTGCGAGCGCTTGCCACCATGTCTTCAAGACCCCTTGGGGTGGCGCCCCACCCACGTGCGAGCGCTTGCCACCATGTCTTCAAGGCCCTTGGGGTGGCGCCCCACCCACGTGCGAGCGCTTGCCACCATGTCTTCAAGACCCTTGGGGTGGCGCCCACCCACATGCGAGCGCTTGCCACCATGTCTTCAAGGCCCCTTGGGGTGGCGCCCACCCACATGCGAGCGCTTGCCACCATGTCTTCAAGGCCCCTTGGGGTGGCGCCCACCCACATGCGAGCGCTTGCCACCATGTCTTCAAGACCCCTTGGGGTGGCGCCCCACCCACGTGCGAGCGCTCCGCTCCTTTAGCTGCCCAACAGCATGCCGTCACGGGAACACCTGTGTGTGCTTCGTTCATCCACTCACGCTCGGGCCTGTGGACCCTCTGGCCATTGCGTGACGCTGCTGGGACACCCGAGCTGGTGTGGACACATGTCCGTTTCTCCCAAGCGTCTGCCTGGGAGTGGAAAGGGGTCGCTGGGCAGCTCCGTCCGAGCACTGGGAGAACTGCGATTTCATTTGTGTTTTTAATCCACTCCACTTACTTCTTAGGGAAAAGGCATTTGCTCCTGATGCAAATGCCCGAGGATACCCTTGGTGCCCCGCGGGAGGCAACCCAGAGATGGGAGTTGCCAGGCTGACGGGAAGCTGGAGCGAGCTAGCCTTGCCCAGGGAATGCCGCAGAACCCCCAGGGAGAAAACGTCAGCGGGCTTTTGACGTAGCATAGGAGAAGCAGAAGAGGTACACAGCGTCTGCCTCCCAGAACACAACACAAAGTCACAACCCCACAAACACCCGCAGGTGCCAAGTGGGAAAGCGAGAGAGGCGGGAGAAAGACAGCGGGGTCTTTGTGTGATCACACTGTTCCTAAAATACGCACTCCAGTTCAGGTACTATTTCGGGTTCTGATTTGGCATTCAAATTAGGGCTCTAATCTCACGAGTTCGGGGAGGCGGGGCAGGGCTTCACCGAGCCTCCACTGCCTCAGCTCCGGGGATGCCACGGACAGGCAGGGCCAGGTGGCCCCGGACCCAGCCCGCCTGGGAGCAGGCCCCCTCAGCGCCAGCCACAGGCCCCGAGCAGCCACCAGCCGTCACCCTCCCCACGAAGGACCTGCAGCAGGTGCAGTGACCAAGCACCTGCTCTGCTCTGCCCGCACTGAGGCCGGACTCCGGGACCCCCACGCCCTGGTCACGGTGTTCTTTACTCACGCAAAGCTGCCTGGTCAACTCGCCTCCACGCTGCAGGTTCAGCTGGCCACCAAGACCAAACCCGCGTCCCCAGGGCCCCCAAGCACCACAGGGCGGGCGGGCAGGCAGGTGGCCTGGTACCATGGGCTGCAGCCGAGCTGGTGGGGACCGCTTCTGGGCCAGTTCTGGCCCGTGCCCTGGCCCGTCCTCTCTGGCTCTCGCTCCAGGTGCACCAGTCCTCTTGCACCTCTCCCGCCAACCTGGCCCTGAGGCCTTCTTCCTCCTGCGACTGCATTTTCCAGTTTAAACTTAAAGACACTCTGTGGCAGAGGCACCTCCGTGGCCATTTTAGAGACACAGAAATGACCATCAGTAAGTGGCACAGGGACTTGAGCCCACTGGGCACTGCGAAGCCTAGGAATCATCCAGCACGCTGCCATGCCCACCCCCGGGCTAGCACAGCCTGGCCCACCCTCAGCCCAGTCCGGAGTTTCTGGAATCAGTGTTGGCCCCATAAGTAAGACCGCAGAACGCTGGTGGCCACCCACTCTGGTGGAGCAGGCAGAAGCAGGGGCGTAGGAATGTCCCGTGAGGAGTGTCCTGTGGCAAAGTGGCTCCCACTTGAGGTCCAGCCTCACTTCCTGCACAAACAGGTGTCCCTAGTGAGGGGACAAGGTGGCAAGCTAGGGGGCTTCTCAAATTGCAGGCCCTCCCTGGGGGTCTGGGGCCACTCAGCAGGATGCAAAGCCCTCGGAACCCACCTCCTGCTCCTGCCTCCCTGGAGGCCACACGCCAGCCAGGAGGCTCCTCCAGGCAAAAGGCCCCGCGGCACGTTTATTTTACGAGGGGTTTTGCTGACATCTGGTGGCAGGATAAGAAACTTCCCTCGTTGAAAAACGGGGTCTGCATTTCTTCTGGCTGCACCAGGGACGTTGGCCCCCAGCGGTAAGGAGGAGAAGGGCCACCAAGCCGGCTCTGGACGCTCCCTCTCAGGAGCAGCTGCTCCTGTGGTCGACAGCGAGCCAGGGAGGCAGAGGGGAGGTGCCACCCGTCATCACTGTCCAGGTACTGCGCCCCAGAGCCAGGCCACCCTGCGGGCCAGGTCGCAGATGTGGCACACAGGACGCAGCAGCAGGCCTGCTCCAGGGGTGATGGCGAGACCCCAAGGGAGTGCCCCTGCCCAGGGTCCCCAGAGCCCCGTGTTGGGCACGTGGTCTTGCTGATCCTCAATGAGGCCGAAGCTCCCCCTGGTGGAGGAGGGGCTGGGGCTGTGCAAGGGGTCCCTGTCCCCATAGCAGGACAGAACTCCTACCAGCCACCCTGGAAGGTCCCAGGGAGCAGTGCAGGTGCCCTCAGGGGCGACAGCAGAGCTGAGAGCAGAGCCTTGGAGGACGAAGGACACTGCCCGGCTCCTTCCTGCCGCACACCGCGGGGCAGCAGAGGCCACTCACGCAATCGCCAGCAGCTTCCACGACCAGAGGCCCATCCAAGACACCTCCGAGAAAGGCCCAGTGCCGAGGAGGGACATGCTCCCCACGGGGGGTGAGACCAGCTCTCGGCTGGACAAGGGGTCCAAGCGGACTGCTAACAGGACACCGGAACAGCACGCGGCAGGAAGGCAGGTGTCCACTCCCCCAAACACACTCATCCAGACTCAAAGGACCGGGCCCACGTCCCCTCCTTGCTCAGCTGGTGTGAGTGTCACCTCCCTGTCCCCCCACCCTCCTGACCCCTCTCCTCTGGGTCTGTCCTGATGCTGGGCCTGCCCTGGTCCCCCCCCGCCAGGAGCAGCACCCTCCCCTGCTGCATCACAGCTGCCGCCGCGGGGTCAGCACGGGGGCTCCTCTGCAGCTTCCCAAACTGAGGAAGCGGGTGGAGCCCGCGGGCCTCCGCCTGGCCTTCCCACCCGAGTCCAGGCAGCGCCATCCGGCCGTAGCGTGGACCCGCTGCACTGGGTTTGCGGGGCAGGGTCTGCTGAGTCTTACAGAGACGGCAGGCTGCGGCTCCTGCCTGCCTCCGCCCCAGGCAGCGCTGCCCTGGACTGTGTGGAGGCCACCCAGTGGCCCCTGTGGAGGGTGGACACTGATAGTCACACTCCTGGGGGTGCCTTCTCCAGCAGACAGCTCCTGGGGAACCTGCCTGCCCATGCCCACCGCCCAGCCCCCCACCCTCCTGACCCCCTCTCCTCCGGGTCTGTCCTGATGCTGGGCCTGCCTGGCCAGGCCTTGCCCCATCCGACAGTCTCTCCGTCGGAGACCACGGGCCTGCCCTTGGGGAGCTCGCTCTCTGCAGGGTGGTTCACTGGAAAATACCCCCATGGCTTGGGGTCTCCTGGAGGAGCCGCAGACCAGGCCCTACATCCTGCTGTCCCCGACCTGATGGTGGAGGGAGCAGTGGGGGTCCACTCCCGCGGGCTCTGGGACGGCTCCCCGCTTCCAGCAGGGAATCGGGTCAGGAGCGGGGGTTGTGTGCCCGACTCTGTGCAGAGCACAGAGGCCCAGGGCACGCGCCGCAGCCATGCCCTTAGCAGGGCGCGGGCGCAGCTTCTAGTCCTCCTCCATGACTGGTGTCACTCCTGCCACCTGCCCCCAGCCCGCATGTGTACCAGCAGCAGAAACCTGCCGCCCCTGAGGATCACCTGCTCCCACCAGTGGGAAGGTGGCCGCCGGGGCAGCCGCCTCCCGAGAGCTCCTCCGGGGCCGCCGGGGTGCTGCAGCCATCTGAAGCCAGTCCTAGCGGGCTGCATCTTCTGCTGGCCTCGCTGGGGTACGTTCTGCTGGGGTCCTGGCCCCAGGGCCACGCTGCCCAGCCAGCTCTCCACTCTGCCTCGGCAAGGTGGGCACACTGCCCTCGTCAGCCTGCCTCTTGGAACCCTTTGGGTCTGTGCCCCGCAACCCCAGGGCTCCAGCACTCCGGCACCACGACAGGCCTGGCAGGCTGCTCACTGCCCTGGGCTAGGCTGGAGCAGAGTCTCCAGGAGGCTGTGCTCCCAGGAGGCCAGATGCCCTGCCGCTCTGAGACCCCAGCCCGGGCCTTCAGGGAGCCCACCACGCCTGAGCTCTGGCCAGTTCTCCCCCGCGGTCTTCCTCCTTGCAGGGCCAGCTGTGGCCTCCATTACCCCGGAGTCCCCTGTCCCTGCGGCTCATGGGGCACGCCTGTCCTGGCTCAGGCTCTGCTCTGTCTTCGTGGGTAAAGTCAGGTCACAGAACTTCCCCACCCCAGACCTTTCCTCTGTCGATGCTCAGGATGTGGAAATCTACTGATTTGGGGTATAAGTTTTTAGAGAAGGTCTCTGCAGTAGAATCTAACAACCACAGTTGAACGTTTACCTGTGACCATGTCTGCTCTCGTGCCTTGCCTGAGAGCCAGTGCGATGAGGGAGGTCAGGCCCCTGTGCTCGGGGGCAGTGGTGCAGCCACTTGTGACATCCTGAGGGACTCAATCCAACGCCAGCCCTACACCTGAGGTTATGGTGCCACTGGCTGGAGGAACAGCACACGCCGGACGCAGGACAGAGGACGCAGGCAACGGACACAGCTATTAATATTAGAGATGGCTACCCTGCGGCCCAAGGTGTCCAGCGTCACAAGGACATGGCCACAGAGGGACCAGGATCGGGTCCACGTTTGGATGTGTAGACACGCAGATGGCCCAGGCCCGGCATGTGTACAGGTCCTTGGGAATGCAGAGGTGGTTCTGGTCATCTGCAGGCCTAGTCACACGCAGAACAAGGACCTGGCCCTGGCTTGCCCTGCAGTGACCCCTGCACCCCAGGAGCAGGGCGGGTGGTGGGCACAGTCTTGGCTGGTGCATCGGGAAGCAGGCAGCTCTGCAGCCCCATCACCCGGCTGTGGCTCTTCCTGACTGGCATCTGCCCGCCTTCTCAGGGAGACCACGTTACACACAGGCTGGGAAGTGGGTGGCAGTGACAGCCTCTGTCAACTAGGCCCGTCCCACATGTCTGCCCCACGGGACCCCTTAAATAACTGAGGCGCCTCACTTCCCAGCCCCCAGGTGTGGCAGGGACCGGTCCACGGGAGATGCTCAGGGAAGGTGACCAAGACACCCGTGGATGGCTCGTGGGTCAGCACCCGAGTTTCTCAGAGGACCACAAGAACGGCAGCTGGGTGCCATCTGGAGGTTTTAGAGAAGGAACAAATGCTTGCTCCCACCTGAGGGAAATTCCATGAGCTAGGACTTCCGTAGGTCCCCGGGTGTAGACAGATCTGACGCGTAGACCCAAACCTTTAGTTCTAGGATATTTGGATTTTCCCATTCAAACCATAAGATCTCAAACCTCATTTTTCAACTATTTCAGGTGACACACTTCCAGTTCCTCTAATAAGAATTTGTTATTTCACACGTGATCTCCTGCGTAAGGAATAGGAAAATGTGCTGTGGGCGGAGTGGAGAGAGGCGTGCTTGTGTGTGCGCACGCATGCGTACACGTGTGCGTGGAGAGAGCGTCTTCTCACCAAAGACCTGGGGGTGAGCTCGCCTACACGTTGGGAAGAGGCCCTCCCTGGGCTCTGGCGGATGGACAGCAGCCATGACCACAGGCCCCTGCCCTTGGCAGGGTGCTCAGCCCCAGAGCTCCTGCTTCCATGGCCGTGGACATGGAACTTAGTAGCCACCGCGCCACTGCGGGGCGTTAAGGCCCCAACTGAGGTGTGGCCTGTGCTTCGTCCCCAGAGCAGAGATGAACAGTGCTGCTGTCACCCCCTGGCCCTGGGTTCTGCTATGGACAGGAAGTATTCGGGCTGCAGGGAAGAGACCACCTCCCCAGAGCCCGCAATTTCACCCAAAGCAGAGCTGCAGTCTGAGGCACACCCTCGGTGTGGCACGCAGCCCCCCATTCCCGGGAGAATGGCGCCAAATCACGGCGCAAGGCACACAGGCCCCCCCAGCCCAGATCCTCCCACCACAGCCTCGGCTAGGACCGTCCCCTCTCAGAGACGGAAACCAAGGCTCAGAGAGGTGAGTGACTGACTCGGACAGCAAAACCAGGACGAGAATGAGCAACCAGTTCTCCTAGGCTGCCATGACCAGGCGGGGTCAGGGCCAGGACGGGCGGGGGAGGGGGTACCGGGTTCCTGGTGCCGAAGGCAGGGGTGCGGGATCCGGTCCTGGAGATGACGTGGAAATCCCCTTCCCCTCTGAGCCTCATCCGTGAAGGAGCCTCCCGGGGTCCTTGGAACCTTCGCCCCTCCAGACTCCGTGTGGCTCTCAAGTGCGCGGGCTGCTGGGAGGCAGGGGGCAGAGGCAGGGCCTCTACAGCCACACCCCACTCAGACAGGTGGAGCCCGGTCTGCAGACTGCCAGGCCCGGGCACCACAGCTGGGGAAGCGGGAGGAGGACCCCTGGTGGCCCAGACGAAGGGCCACCTCCTCGCTCCCCTCAGAGTCCCCCAAGTGACTTTGAGGGCGCGTAGCGTGCCCCAGGTGGGGTCCCAGGAGCGGACGGCCAAGCCCCTCAGGGAGACATTGTAAGGCCACAGAGAAGCCGGTTGGAAAGTGGCAGTGCATTGCGTGGGGACCTGGTGGCTCCCCCTGAACCCTACAGGGCAACGTGGAGGCCCAGCGTCGTGCTGATGGGTTAAGTGGTCAGCTCTTCACAGGAGGAAATCCCAGGGGACACCGCCAGGTCTGCTCCCAGCCGGCGCGTGACGCCTGGAGAAGGTGCAGGAGCTGCACCCCCCCCCCCGTCCGACACGGAGCGTCCATGCAGAGCTCATCCTGGAGCCCACAGGGGCACCAGCACCGGGGTGACCAGTGGCCTGGAACAGCCTGGCTAGGGCAGGGCTGGCAGGGTGCTGGGGACCCTGAGCCCGGCCCCCAGGTGGCTCCAGCGGCTGCTCCCAGATTCCACAGCCCCCTGGAGGGGCCGGAGTCCACCCAGAGACAGAGCCGCTGCCTCAGCCCCAGGTAGCGTGAGACAGCAGCCAGAGGCTCCGAGCCAGGTGCCACCCCGCTCCCCACCACGTGCCCGCTTCCGGGCTGGAGAACCCACCTCACGGCCCACCAGCTCCCGACGCCCTCCTCCGGCCCTCCAGACCACTGCCCCGCGGCCCAGCCTCGCCCCTGCTCCCCCACCCTCCCCATCCGGTGGGCCGGTTCTCCCCGCATGCACGCCCTGAGCCTCCGAGGCTACACCCTCGCCCTGCCTGGCTTCTCCTCCACGCCTGGCCAGGTCCTGCTCTGGGGCGCTCTTCAGGAGACCCTGCCTCTCCAGCCAGCACCTGCCCAGGGGACCGTCCTGCCTGCCACCGACCCCCGCCCCAGCCTGCTCACGGGCTCCAGCCTCTGCTCACGGGCCAGGACCCCAGCCTCCCCAGCCCAGGACTCGTCCCTCCTCACCACAGCACAGCGCCACCAGGAGCCTCAGGCCAACGCGCCCAGCCCTGAGATCGGCTCCTCTCTGCACCCCTGCCCCCTCCCAGGCCCCCCAAGTGTGGCCGCTGCCACCCCCCTGCTCCAGAGGCGCAGGCCTACTCCCTGCCCAGGCCAACTGTTCCAAACCCCCTCTTCTGTCCATCCCTCCAGCACCCGTCCAGGTGGCCAGGACGCCAGACCAGCATCGCCTCCCGCTGGCTCCCAGTGCTCGTTCCCGTCCCCAGGGTCCTACCACCCTGCGTGGTGCACACGGCAGCCAAAACGGAGCTCCCCACACTCAGACCTGGTGGCCTCGCACACCTGCACACCCACACCTGCCAGCTGCAGGCCCAGACCCAGACCCCCGCCGCGCCGCCCTCCGAGGCCTGTGCCTGGCTCTCTCTTGCGTACAGTGCCCCCCCAAGCCCTGCGCCCCTCCCTGACAGACCCCCGAGCGCTCTCGGGCACCCCTGAGCCTCCACGCCCCGGGCTGCTCTCCCCCAGGCTGGGCCTCCCTGGCTTCGCTGGCCAGTGTCAGGTCACCCGCCGGGCCAGCTCCGATCTCGCTCCCCTCTCTGCTGTCCTCTCCCGATGGTCCCCGGGCAGACACGTGTTCCCCCACACGTGGCACACACCCAGCCGCGCCCTGGGAGGAGGCAGGACACTGTGAAGCCCTGGGACTGGGCAGCAGGCGAAGGGCGAGCAGAGAAGTCTGGGCTTCAGGGGGCCCGTCACCACGGAGAGCCGCAGCACTGGCCCTGACCACCTCCGGACCAGCCTGGGCTGTCCTCTCCATGGGACTCCCCTCGTGTGGAGGAGAAGCAGGACGGCATCTGTGTGTGCAAACCTGGCGCGCCCGCGTCCAGTGCCCGCGTCCCCGGAACACCCACGTCCTGCGCCGGCGTCCAGTGCCCGCGTCCCCGGTACACCCACGTCCTGCGCCGGCGTCCAGTGCCCGCATCCCCGTACACCCACGTCCTGCCCGGCGTCCAGTGCCCGCGTCCCCGGTACACCCACGTCCTGCGCCGGCGTCCAGTGCCCGCGTCCCCGGTACACCCACGTCCTGCGCCCGCGTCTGCCCCACGTGTTCATCAAGACCTTCAGAAGCACTAGGGGAAGGCTTGGGGAGGGGATCGAGGGGACAGATCAGAGGTCAGATTGGAGGGGAGACCCGTCCCCATGTTTCACCACACGCAGTAATTCTGCATCTTAAAATGTGATTTTAAAGTAACACAAGAAATGATATCAAAACTCCCTCGTTAAAGGCTATAAATTCACATATAAAAACCAGATTAAAACATGCACACCATTAAAACCCCCCACACCATGATTGCACCTTAAATGAAGGACAAGTCCGGAACAGGTGGAGAAAAGACAACTGATACGTTTCCTGAGAGTAATTAAAACCGGTTTTCCATATTGACAGAGTATTGAACGTGCTGTCAGGCAGAAGCGGCTAAATCCTTCCCCAGAGAGAGACAGTGCAACCCTTCAGACAACGCAGTCTGCTCAAAATATCTCCAAGTTTCTTCCCTGCACAAAGATTGTATTTAAAATGTAATCTTCCATGATGATTTTGCTGGCAAAGTCTCTACGAAGTTTTTGTCTGTCTGTTGAGGGACAGGGAGGAGAGCCCGGGGCCACATGCGTGCTGGCAGGCACTCTACCACACCCCAGCCCAGAGGAAGTTTAAGCAGCAATCTGTTAGAGACTGGCAGGTATACAGCAAGAACCCTAACCCCTGCAATGTTGGGGACTCACCTTCTCTCAAGAGTGAAGCCATAGGACAGTTCCACTACATGTGACATGGGACACAGATTCTACCTAGTTGTGGCTCATGTCAGGCTGGAGCAGAGACCCAAGCTCAGCTCCCCCTCAAACAGAGGGCACCCAGCTCCTGGGGGTCCACCTTGGAAACGAGGTGAGCGAGCCACCAGCCTTGCTCTGTCCCTGGACAGTTTTACAGGGTCATTTACAGACTTAAGTGGGTCTATGATAAGCATACAAGTAAACAAATCCACCTCTAAAATAATTCAAGTGTACTTTAAGTTAGACAATGAATAAAGAGATGTGTGGGGCGAAATGCCCTGGGTGCAGAACAGAAACAGGGAGAAGTTCAAGGACCATCAGATGGGTGTCAGGGAGTATTCCAGAGGTCTTGAGGGTTGCCCGAGGCGGACCCCCCACAGGACACCAACCAGGAATCATCAGAGCAGACTGCAGAGAGGCCCTGTAACGAGCACGCCCACGGAGCCCTTCCCCTTGGAGGCCGGACCGTCCGCACGTCCCTGTCCACCCATCCACCATGCCCCAGTGCAGGGCCCACCCTGCACACCACCCTCCGCTTAGCTGGATGACTGAAGGGCCAGCCCGTCCCTTCTGCTGGCACGCCAGGAAGCAAAGGAAAAGCTGGGACGCCAAGCCCATGGGCTCAGTGTACGCACGCGATGAAGGCCAGAGCTGAACGGTGCTCGCTGTATTCTGCACCCTTGATACAGAGTGAACCGACTGCACGTCAGGCCTGGGCGGAGCTCAGGTGAGGCCGGAACGGTGTCCGAGGGACGGGCCTGTGCACAGCCCCAGCCGTTCCCAGGGAGCCTGGAGCCCTGGCGAGCACTACCCGAGCTGCTCGGGCAAGACCATCGACTCCGCCATCAACGATGAGGCTGCCTTGGTCCGAGGTTGTGCCCATCTCTTTCTCAGGGGTGTGACCGGCGGGTGCATGCACAGACAGGCACAGCTGGAATTTTTTTAATTAGACTACGCTAGACCCAGGATCTGAAGGGACGCCACCTCGTGCTAAACGGACATCCTGGGCGGACAGAGCGGACGGACCTTTCTCGAGCTCGGGAACGCGCTGGGGACACGTCCTCAGACGAGAGCCAGGGCGAGCCTGCTGCCCCGCACAGAGCTCCCTCTGCGTCCACGCACACTCCAGGCCACCAGGTTCATGTGCCCAGAGCAGAGATGAGACACGGACCACGTAGGGAAACCACGTAGGCATCAGAACCACCCAAGGCAAGGGCATCAGAGCCCTTAGCATCCCCAAGGCAAGCTCAAGACGCTCGCACAACTCCCCTCCCAGCTGTGGCTCAAGACGCAACATCCGCACGTGACCAGGCCCAGGGTGACCACTGTGGCTCAAGACGCTCACACAACATCCAGGGTGACCACTGTGGCTCAAGACCACCACAACATCCCAGGGTGACCACTGTGGCTCAAGACGCTCGCACAACATCCGCACCGTGACCAGGCCCAGGTGCAGGTCAGCCATGCTCAGCACAGCCGCGCTGCCCTGCGAGATCTCCAGAACCAGTCACAGTGCTGGGACTCTCCTGCCACCCTCTGTCCTCGCCCTGCTACCAGCAAGTTCTGCAGGGCCTGGGGAGGGGCAAGGAGCAGGCCTCAACCTAGGTCCCCCAACCTGTGCCCTGGCCCCTAGAGGCCCCCAGTGGCACCTGCCCTGTGGCTCCCTGGGCAGGAACGGTGGTGGCCCTGGACCTCCTCTCTGCCCAGGACACACTGGTGGTCACCCCTCAAGGTGACCCACACTTGGCCAGAGGCGACCTCACCTGCCTCTGTGGCGCCGTGTTCTCCCTCACTTGCCTCCTACTGAGGCCACCCCATTCTGTCAGGACAGTGACAGCACGAAGCGTCCTGTCCGTGCTTCCTCCTTCCCTCCCTGCCATCCATCAAGGTCAAGATGTGGCCCTGCACAGAGTGAGGGTGCAGAGGCCCGACTCCCTGAGCCCCCTCCCGCGAGACGCCGCCAGGTGTTCGCAGGTGGTTGGCAGTTAGTCCCCGTGTGACCCGGGTCCAGCTCTGCCCGTCCTCAGATGGACTGCCTGTGACCTCTGTGTCTGCACGCGTCTGCACGCTGCCCCCAGAAGGCCCGCGGGACCATCTTCAGAGACCTCCTGAACTCGTAGGCTCCCGTTCTCCTCAGGGCAGCAGCTAGCTGTCCCCGGCCTTCGTTTCTGCTGCGTGGAGGACGCGAGGTGACCGTGGCGTGGACTCGGCCCTCTCACTCAGCTGGGGAGGCCAATGCTGCAGTTGCTGGCCTTGGAGGTCCACCAGGCCACCATCTGCTTGGAGGGCCACCAGGCCACCCTCTGCACCAGGTGGCGATGTTCCCACTTCCTGTCACTAGGTGGCGACGGTCCACGCGTTCCGCATCAGCGGGCCCCTCTCCAGACGCCGCCATTGTCTCCAGCAGCTCCCAGGAGAAACCCAACCCCAGGCAGGACACAACCACACAACCCTGCTGCAGTGCCAGCAGGCCTGAGGCCGATTCAGGGCAGGGCCAGGGAGGAGCCCCTCCCCCTGCGGCGCAGACTCCCGCACAGGTGATGCCGCAAGCCAAGCCGCATCCCGGCCAGGCTGAGGAATGAGGCCTGCTTGGCCGCACGCCCGAGCCCCGCACCCCTCCTGGAGCGGCGTGAGGCCCGCCAGGCCCTGACCTAGTGCACACCAGGAGAGCCGGCTCACACGTTGCCCCAGAGCCCGGCAGGGGCAGCCTGCAGGCCTCAAATGGAGGCAGCTACAGGGCCGCAGGAGCAGCTGGGGACCCAGGTCTCCTGACCTCCTCCTGCCCGCCTGCTGACCTCCTCGCACCCCGTCCTCCCAAGCTCCTTATCTGCCCTAGGACAGATCCTCCAAGGAGGACCTCACCCCTGAAAGTCCCTGCCGAGGACCCACCAACAGAAGATGGGCTCCCAGCGAGGCCCCGTCCTGCTGTCACAGACAGGCACCTGCTCTTCTGACGGCTTCTTGACCTGAGGGACGCCATCTGGGAACGAGCCACCTGTGCTCCCCGTAGTCCCAGGAGCCACCCGCCCCGCCCTTGTGTGTGTGTGTGTGTGTGTGTGTGTGTGTGTGTGTGCAGTGAAAGCCTCAGCCCCTGCTCTTCCTCCAGGTCTGTGCAGGACGCTCACGCTCGTGCACGTCATGAAAATGGGTTTTCCCCCATTAATCTGTCCACTGCCAGCTGACCTCCAGACCCACCGTCCACCCGTAGGGTAGCGCTCCTCTCCGCCTCCAGGAGCAGGTCCAACGCAGCAAGCGGCTGAACCCATGCCAACGTCACGCCAGGCTCTTCAGCCTCTCTTCTCCCTGTGCGCGCGCGCGCACACACACACACACACACACACACACACACACGCCCCTCCATCTGCCCCTTCCCCTGTCAAGTGCTCATGCAACACAAGAAAACAGGAAGCCTAGGTGTTTTCTTCGTGCTGTTTCCCAGAACACTTTGTCAGCCGCTTCTCGACGTGAAGTTAAGCACTTTTTCAATAGAATTAATTCATAAGATTTGAGAATCTTGGTTCTTCCCTTGTCCGTGGCCAAGACAAGTAAATCACAGCAGAATACAAGTGACCCTCAGAGGTGGCACCTTGAGGTGGTGATGGTGTCCTAGAAGACAGCCACTGCTCCACGTGTGTGGCCAGCAGTCACACGGGCTGTGGCAGAAAAGGCACAGTGGCGGGACTTGCCTGTGTCCTCTGGCTCCTGTCAGGTCGCCCCCCCACTGGCTCCTAGCAGATGGACTGTCCACCAGCGCGACACCCACAGAAGCCAAGATGCCCATCCCGCCCTTCCCACCCGTGTGACACACCGGGGCTGGCGGTGCCTGCCGCCTCCCAGCTCTGCACCCACGTCCTCTGTGGCCTTCTGTCGTGTGTCCTTCTCCCAGAGGACTCGCCACAAAAACAAAGCTTCGAACCAAAGCAAGACCCAATTTTGATCAAAGTACTGAGATATTTTTAAGCTTGTTCTTTATTTCAATTTTATAAATATATACTTCTGAAAGTCACACGAGCACTCCCGTTAGTGACTGTTCACGTGACGAGACTGGCTCTTTCACTGGACTTGTACTTACAGAAACTGGCTTAGACTAGAGCTGCCACATCCAATGACCAAGAGTGTGACATCTCCGGGCCACCTCCTGAACATGGGTGCCTCCTCCCCGTGACGTCCCTGGATAGACCACAGGCTCAGCAGCCACCCTGGACAACACCTAGTCTGTCACTTCCTGAGCCAAGCCCCAGAAGTCCATGGACCACTTAGGTGTCAGCTAGCAAAGGCCTGTCCAGCGTCCCCTCCTCAGCGGTCCTCAGAGACACAGGCTCCTGCTCGCCCACTGGCCTCTGTGGTTCTCAGAGAAGGCTTCCGTCCAGCTCAGCAGACACTGCAATGGAGCCTACATACGGGTGGAGGACGGGCGGGGGTGACACAGCCTCCGCCACCACGGGTGGGAAGGTGCTTCAGAGAGGTGGCCAGTGGCGAGACCCAGGGTGTTAGGGACGTGGCCCATGCACCACCAGCCAGCCACAAATCCTAAGCTGGTCTCCAGCCCACAGACCCGCCAAGGGGCAGCTTGGTGTGGTGGGGGAAGAGGGCCAGGGCGTGTTCCCCGTCCCCAGTTCAACTCTCATCTCACTCACCCACCGGGAGGCCTCCCCGTGCCCACCTGTGCCAGGAGACCAGCAGCCCGTTGCCCTCTTCTGAGTGGCAGGAACCACTTCCTGACACAGACGCCCCACATTCCAAGCCATGGACCACCAAGAACCTGGGAAGATGGCCAGGCCTCTGGCCTCAGGCTGAGAACTGCCAGAGCGTGCCAGGGAGCAGAAACGGAGCTCCCCCAGGAATGCCAGGCGCACGGGCACATCAGTGGGCACCAGAGGGGAAGGCAATCCCCGCAGCAGCCCCAGACTCCTGCCAAGAGCAGGACCCAGGCTCGACCCTGCCGGGCGGGAGCCGATGCCCAGAAAAGAGCGGGAAGTTAAGGCACTCTCCGTGGCCATTAGCCCAGCTGAGGGAGGACAGCAGTGACCACCAGAGCCCACCACACGCGGAGGGCACCTGTGACTTTGCTCAGAGTTGAACTGCCGTCTTCAGCACGTATCGATGATCCCCAAGACCCTCCTCTGCAGGTGTGCAGATGTCACCCAAGGAGAACGGTGACACGCCCACTCATGGGACGTGGAGTGACTAGCTCCCTCCACCAACTTCCTCCGAGGTCTGAGAGCTCCCGGGAGCGCCCACATGGTCCCCTCCACCATCAGCCGGGAACTGCCCAGATGTGGACCTTGACTTGTGGTGCCCCCTCTGGGGAAGGAGAGCCCCTGGGTGCGCCATCAGCTGCTGTGCTGTTCCTGGGGGACAGAGCAGCCGTCCTCTCTGCCCATGAGTCCGCCTCATTGGTGGTAGACACACGAAGGACCAACAGACTAACCTGTGGGCTCCTCATTCATGCCCAGGGGTCAATGTCCTGTCACTATTTGTCACTGTTGATTTGTGGGTCACACTCCACTGGCTGCTGTGGCTCCCCAGCACTGATGGGACAAGGGGGGACGACAGCCCACAGCTGCGGGCACCGTGGGCACCACGCAGGGTGAAACGCAGCACAGAACGCCCCTCCTGGGAGTCCCTCGCGCCCAGGGGCTCAGGAACCACCAGGCAGGGGTCTCGGGCTGGAGGTCCGCAGGGGCAGGCTTTGTCCAGGTCCTGGTAACAATCTACAGAAGGCCTCAGCACCGCGGCAC
Organism: Tamias sibiricus; assembly: GCA_025594165.1. Classification (NCBI taxonomy): domain Eukaryota; kingdom Metazoa; phylum Chordata; class Mammalia; order Rodentia; family Sciuridae; genus Tamias; species Tamias sibiricus. The sequence continues at coordinate 2,072,356 of CM046663.1, forward strand.
GCCCACTGCCCAGGGCTCTGTGCTGCGACCGACCCTGCCCGGAGGCCTAGACCCCGCCCACATATAGGCATAGGCCAGACCCCGCCCGTCTCCCAGGCCCGTGGGCCTGGGTCTCCGGCCCTGTGCTGGGAAGTGCCCGGGGCAGGACACTGAGGCCTTCTCCACACTCACACCACTTAGAACAGCACGGTGAGTGACCGGAGGACACCAGCCCTCAGACAGCTGGGACCACCACGGGGGAGCCCCCGGGGGCGGCTGAGCCAGGAAGAGCCCCAAGCCAGAGGAAGGCCGAGGCTGATCCCTCCAGGACACTCAGGTCAGCTGCCGCTTCTACCCAGCAGGACCCCGGGAGGACGGGCAGGGCTCCCCCACAGCTACCCACCCCGTCCAAGCTCCAATGACGTAACCACCTCTTAGAACTCCGGATACGTTTCAAAGCAACGATTCAGCTGCAAGTCTGTCTAATAATCGGGGCTGGTTCCAAACCCTGCGGAAGCCTTTCCAAGGTCCAGCCTGTGTGGACAGCCCTGCGTGGCCCTCTGGAGGACTGTGTTGGTGTCGGGGCCCCAGCCGACCTGCGCAGGAGCCCCCTCAGCAGAAGACGCGGCCAGGTGCTCAGTCATCCCGTGGTCTCGGTGCCGTGGAGCATGGCCACAGAGCACCGCACCCCTCAGCCCCTGCCTCTCTTGGCTCTGCCTGGGGCGCCCCCTGTGGGTCGTTCTTGGGGAGAGCAACATGCCCTGCATTGAGGTAGGACAGTGTGCAAGAAACTGGCTGACTGGAGCACGTGACGAGCTGTGACACAAACACGCACCAACCAGACCATCAGCTCCATCAAGACGCCCACCACCCAGCATCCCTGCACCCCCGGCCATCCTCCTCAGCCCCGCCCTCCCCTGGCTGCTTCCTGTCCTGAGGAGCCACCGACTCTCTGCAGGTCTGGCTTTCCCTGGTGCCGCTTCTGCCTGCCTCCTTCCCTTCAGCACAGCGACTGCGGGACGCATCCATGTGGCCGTGTGGCAGAGGCTTCCCTGCTCACCACAGAGTGTCCACTGACAGATAGGCTTGGGCCCACAGGCCACCTCCCCCATGGAAATTTCCATTAGGAGCAACCTGGTTTCATTTACCCCAGGCAGGAGCCAATCGGCTTAAAGGTTGCTCTGTTTATTGGGAAAAGAGCCAATAGCGTTAAAGGTCTCTCAGGCACACCCCACCACCAGAAATCCCTACTTAAGTCCCTGCCTGTCTGGAGCTCAGACACTACAGCTCCTCCCTGCTGAGAGGAAGCAGCCGCTGCAACAGCTCCAGACCCACCGTCTCCAGCCCAGCGGCAGCTGCCCCAGCCGACAGCTCCAGAGACCACAGCCAGCACGACCAGGCACCCACCCTCCGTTCAGAGCTTGCACACTCCCCTCTCCCTGACTCCTCTCTCCCACCAGAGCTTGCACACTCCCCTCTCCCTGACTCCTCTCTCCCACCAGAGCTTGCACACTCCCCTCTCCCTGACTCCTCTCTCCCCATACTTCTTCTTCCTCCGACCAGCCATAAAGGCTGGTGAATAAATCTCTTGGCTGCACGGTTGTCTCCGGTGTGATTTTTGCCCTTCATCCACCGCTGTATGCTGTAGCGCTCTTCAAACAGGCTGCTGCTGAGGGACATTGTCACTTACGCTTTAGGCCATCGCAAACACTAAGAGCATTCACACTGGAGTCTTGGTTTGGACACAGGATTTTTTCCTTTTGAGTAAACACAAGAGAGGTCGAGCAGCTACCCACACTGTGCATGTATGTTTACAATATGAGACGTGTGCAGAAGTGTGTGTTCACATGTACACGAGATGTGTGTTCATACACATGAGAGATACATGCTTAAAGCATGAGATGTGTGTGTCCATACGGCATGAGGTGTGTGTTCGTGCGTACGAGCTGGTGTTCACCATGGAGACGCATGCATTCACACGTAGGAGTCTGTGTCCTATCTGCACGGCAGGCTTTAGTCACACATGCAGGACACGTGTTCATACATACGAGATCAGACGATCTGTGAAATATCAGAGTAAAGTGAAAGCCACCAGGTAGAGGGCACAGAAGGAAAATGGGCCCCCTGACAGGTGGGCTGCCTCTCCATGGAGGGGCTGTCACTGGCAGCATCGTTGACCCCAGGGCAGACTGCTACGGTGACAAGTGCACTCGCCCTCCCGGCCCCTCCTGCCCTGCTGGGGTCGGGGACCCGCCTGGTGGGAGCAACAGGGTCGTCTTGCCCGCCTGGAGCCGCCGCCCCTGCAGGACCCGCCGCTCCTGCAGGACCCGTGCCAGGGCTCCCAGCTGCGGATCTGACTGCACAAACATGTGCCTCAGTCCCTCGGGTGGGCCTGAGCGTCCCACGCTGTGCGTGGGCAACCCAGGGGCGGCAGAGTGTGCCTGGGGGTCCCGTCAGGCCCTGTGGGAGTGGAGGCCACAGCGGAGGTGCCAGGAGAGGACACAGTGCACCTTCCTCTAGTCCGTGCCTGGTCAAAATGGACACATACACAAAAGCAGAAAAACCACACTGGAGGTTTTGAGTTATTTTTTTCCTTTCTCCCCAGGGTGCAGAGAAGGACATTGTCCTCTTTGCTGTAAGCTGCCCCTGAGACGTGAGACTGGACGTCGGCGTTGGCAGAACAGCCTCTCCAGGGTCAGGAGCAGCGAGCGCGGTGTCCTGCGGCTGGGAGAGGCCCACCCTCTTCGGCTGCGTGACGCACACCAGGAGCACGAGCGCGTGCACAAGTCAAGGCTGGGCGCGTCACCTGCCCCTCTCCCTGGCCCTGCAGGGGCCACCTGGAAGGAGTTTTGGTGAAGGGCACCGTGGGGGCGGGCACAGCACGGCCAGTGAACCAGCCCAAGCCCACACACGTGTTCGAGGGCAGAACCTTCCCCTTGGAATTCCCGGGCACTGCCGTGTGTGCAAAGCGCCTCCCCCACATCACCTGCTGGCCGCGTGAGGAGAGGGGCCGCCGCGCTGAGGAGCCCGCTGCGGTGCGGGCTATCACAGTGGCAGCTGCGCGGCTTCTCTGAGCCTCGCTACGCCTGGGCACGCGCCCAACGCCTTGCGTTGGCGGCTTCCCTTCTGTGGTCGATGGAGCAACCTCCCCGCCTCAGCCCTGGCCTCGGGGCTGCCTGTCCCAACCCCCGTCCAAAGCCACACCCTGCCCACCGCACAGAGCACGGATGCCAGACGTCCCCCCTCTGCTGAGGCACGGCCAGCAACCAGCTGCAGGGCAGCAGAGAGGCCTGTGAGACCTGACCTCGTCCTCATGCCGAGGGGCCAACACCTGCAGTCCAAGGGCCAGCAAAGGTCGGAGCTGATGACAGTCCCCAAAAGGAGAAGGGAAGTGGACTGAGGCGGGGCAGCGGGCAGGTGGGCAGCTACGGGCCGTCACTCACTTTGAGCCACAGCCTCACACGCCCCCTGCAGAGGCAGAGTCCCCAGGCCCAGAGCAAGGCCACCCAGGGCAGCCCAGGAAACACTTGTAAGTGCGTCTGCGGGCCCCAGACGGCACTGCTGGAGGAGGGCCCATGGCGGGAGTCCAAGGCTGCTTCTCCCTGACGCGACCCAAACACTCCCTGGGAAAGCCAGTCCCAGGTCCTCCCAGGACAGAGCCTGAAGTTCAGGGCCATCACACCAGACGAGGGACCTCAGATGCGATGGCGGGGACAACTGGCGCACTTTCTAAAGAGCCACCATGGGGCAGCAGGTTGATGGAGGCTCAGGGGTGGCTGTGTGCGGGGTCACTGCTAAGGCACAGAACATTCTGGAAACGAAGCCCAGAGCCAAGCCTGAGCGTATGAGGTGGTTTTACACAGGAAACGCTGAGGCTGGCTGCCCTGGACGGGCTGCCGGGCGTCACTGGAGGACCCCTTGGTGACTGCAGCAATCAGGGGCAGCACTGTGGTTAGCTGACGGCTCTGGGGTGGGCAGGCTGCAGACAGGCTGACTTCTGCCACACCTAGACAGACAGCCCCTTGGCCCCAAGGCTGGCAGTGGACACGCAGAGATCAGAGTGGTGGAGAGCCGGCCACCAGTCTCCAGTCCAGTTCCCAGACGAGCGCAGCGCGAAGAGGCTGAGCTGTTGGTGACCGGAGCCACACCTCCACCCACAAGAGCCCCGGCTCAGCCCTGCCACCCCCCACACAGGGCGAGCACGACCCCCACCACCCGGTGCACAGCGCTGTCAGTGCCCACTGCCAGGAGCGGGCGAGGCGGGCAAGGTGGGCGAGGCGGGCGAGTGGGGGGCTCTGAAGAGTGGCGTTTGGTTTGGGGGAAGGGAAGTCACCTCCCGGGAAGAGGCGGCATTGGAGGCCGGGGCTCAGCCAGCGTCCCCTGGGTGACTGTGCGGGGGGTCCTTTCGCAGCTGGCGAGCCCTCTCCCGAGCCTGGCACACACGCCGCCGTCTTCCCATTCCACGTGCAGCAGACCCTCTGCAACACGTTGTCCAGAAGGACGCGAACCTTCCACCCTCTCCAAGCCTTTGCCAGGCCCAGGTCCACCAACGCTCCTCAGATCCTTTCAGGTTACCCAAAACGTCCTTTTTCTTCAAGGGCCAGCTCAGGGCTGGAGGCAGACCTGGGCGTGAGGACACTCTGGGCTCGGTGACCAAGGCCAAGCTCAGCGTGTGCAGCAGCCCAGCCCAGGGCAGACGCTCGCAGCTCCATCCACTCTCAGTACGCCCCTCGGCTCACCTGGCCGCGGAGCAGCTGCTGCGTGCAGGAACGTGCAGCGGGGAGGTCAAAGGGACCTCTCCAACCTCCCGGAGCTGGCGCTCGGGGGCTAAGCCAGACCCCGGGCGTCCACCAGGAGGAGTCGGTATGAAGCACCGTGGGCATACGCACGTTGTCTCGACGACGACGGCAAAGCAGGTGAAAGTCGCTGCAGGAGGCAGAAAGGCCGAAGGCAGGGCTCTCCAGAGACAGCCCCGGCCCGGGCCGGCCCCACTGTGAGGGGGGCTGCGCTCCCTGACCCGCGCCGAGCACAGACGGCCAGAGGAAACTCATTCCAGTACTGACTCCAAACTGGAGGTGAAGGAGCTTCTGGAGCTAGGGACCCTGCCCCACCAGCTGCGGCTCAGGCATCTTGGGCAGGGATGTGCCAGGGCCACGCTGCACAGCATGGCTCCTCAGGTCTCCTCGCCCCTGAGCTGGGGCCCCGCACGGAGCACAGGGTCCTTTTCTTCTCTGCCAGAGACCAAAGCCAGGCCAAATCCTGGCCTCCTCTGGGACCCGTCACCCTCCTCCGTCCCCAGGACGGTTCCCCACCTCCGCATCGCTGACCCTCGGCACCAGGTGCTTCGAGGCTGGCGACCGGCCTGTGCGCTATGGTGGCCCAGTGTCTGCCCTTCCCCAGGGTGACATCCAGAGCTGCCCAGTGGGAAGGAGCAGGGCCTGCGGGGCAGCCAAGGGAAAGAACCCACTACCCAGCGGGCAGGAGAGAAAGAGCCCTGCCCCTCCAGAGCCCCACAGGCGGCCTAGGGCCGGGTGGCCAGGAAGGCTTCCTCCAAACCGCCCCAAAGCAGGACCAGAGAGCGCCACCAGGAGGCAGCACCAGCACACGCTCAGAACCAGCGAAGGCTGCGCCAAGCCAGGCAGGGAGAGGGAAGGCCCAGGCCTCCTGCAGGGCAGCAAGGGCTTCTCCCCTCTGGTGCCAGCTCCTCCCCTCGGCCACTGGTACTAGAGGTTGTCCAGAGCTGTCTTTTGGGCACAGAGGGTTTTTCCAACAAGCTAGACGCGTGGGTCTAGCTAAGCTACCACCACGCGCACGAAGGCCTAAAGACAGTTTCAAACGTGGAAATGCAAAGGACCTCGCCAGGTGCTCTCGTCCCTGACACAGAAGAGACCTGCGGACGCAGTCCAGGAAACCAAGGAGCAGGCCAAGACACCCTCCGGGTGTGCACCAGCCTCTGCCTTCCCCCTCCAAGAGACCCTCCGGGTGCGCACAGCCTCTGCCTTTCCCCCTCTAGAGACCCTCTGCCTTGCCTTTCCCCCTCTAAGAGACCCTCCCCCCTGCCAAGAGACCCTCCGGGTGCGCACCAGCCTCTGCCTTCCCCCCTCTAAGAGACCCTCCGGGTGCGCACCAGCCTCTGCCTTCCCCCCTCCAAGAGACCCTCCGGGTGCGCACCAGCCTCTGCCTTCCCCCCTCCAAGAGACCCTCCGGGTGCGCACCAGCCTCTGCCTTCCCCCCTCCAAGAGACCCTCCGGGGTGCGCACCAGCCTCTGCCTTCCCCCCTCCAAGAGACCCTCCGGGTGTGCACCAGCCTCTGCCTTCCCCCTCCTCCCGGGGTGTTCTCGGGGTCAGACGCGTTCTGCTCTTGCTTTGTTTTCTGGTTTGGGGGAGGCATTTGTAAGTCTAAACCAAAGGACGACACAGGAGAAGAGGTGGGAGCTCAGAGGAAAAGCAAGCTTCTCAGTGGTGGAAAGAGACACTAGAGAAGCCGACGGAGGGGGAGCGGGGGGGGAAGGAGGGGCGCAGGGCGGCGTCCGCGTAGCCCCAGCACCGCCAGCGAGGGGCGTCCAGCAGCGGGGCCATCTAGACACCGAGGCTGCTGTGGTGTCTTCTCTGACCTCACGACTGCACGACCTCACGACAGGCCCCCTTGCTCCAGTTCTAAGAGGGCCTCGAGTGGACAGGGAGATGCTGCCGTCACAGGCCACGGCTCCCAATGAGAGGAGAGGAGGAGGACGTGGGACATGGGTGACATTCGTGCTGGGAACCAGGAAGCAAGGACTTCCAGGAGCAGGTTTAAGGAGACCTACAGGTAAAGTGGCCGTGGATACGCACACACTGAGACAAGAGGACGGAGTCAACAAAACACGGCAGCACAGGACCCAGGACGGCGCCGAGAGAAAAGGCCTGCAGGGGGCTGCAGGGGGCTGCGCCTCGCCCTGCCTCTGGGTCAGAGCGCAGGGGGCTTCCTGAAGCAGGGGTCTCCTCAGGCCCCACTGACCTCTGTGCCCCGCAAGCCACCCTGCAGCCCAGGACAGCACACCAGCATGTGCACGTTAGAAAGGGAACTGACATTATTTGGTGTCACACGGTTTAACTTGCAGTTTATGATTTCATACTTAGAATATTCAAGAAAGTCAACAACAGCAACCACAACACCAAAACTACTTTAACTAATGAGGACACTGGCCACGGTGGTGCCCTGTAGTTCCAGCTACTCGGAGGCTGAGACAGGAGGTCGCCTGAGCCCAGGAGTTGGAGACCAGCCTGGGCCACACGGCAAGATCCCGTCTCAGACGACGAGATGTTGACAGGGATCGACAACAGAGCACCGGACTCAGAATGGACACTACAGCTGTGAGCCACCCCGAGGCCACTGTGCCTGGCGGTGTTGGTGGCCCGGCTCTCAAGTGCCCACAGGGCACCTGTTCTCAATCTACTCACCAGCTGAGTGACACTGGGACGGTGGCCAGAGAAGGGGCCGCTGATGCATCCCTGAGGCGGCAGGGGCCAGTGGCCAGTGACCAAGGGTTCCTGCACCCCACGGCCTCCACAGAGCGTGGTCTTCACACCTCTGGTTGTGGACCTGGGCACTGAAGCTTGGTACACGGAGTGGCATTGACAGCGAGGGGACACCTGGATCTGGGCCTCTTTCTCGGTGCCATGTCTGTGGCCCTCAGCACAGAGTCCTCCAACCCGCTCCCGACCCTCAGAGCGCCCACTCGGGGACGTTTGTCGGGCTGACTGGGCCCACTCGCTTTCTTGAGCTCCCCGTGCAGCTGGCTCCGTCTTCACCCTCGAGTGAGCACGCTGGACACGCCCTGCCCTCTCTGCACAGCCCACCTCACCCCGGGCTGGTGGCACAAGGCGCAGCGTGCGCAGCTGGGGAGGCCACGAAGGCTGCGTCCTCCTGGGCTGAGGCCCGGGCCCAGGAAAGGCACGGGCCCAGGAGCCCAGCGGGCAGCACTTGGTGGCCTGGCCTCACTCTTGCCCGATTAACAAAGGGGAGGGGCTGGGAGGGAGGGAACGGGGGAAGTCCACGTCCCCCCGCAGGTCCCCCAGGACGGCCGTGCGTTTCCACGGTGTCAGACTGTGCACAAAGTCGAGTGCGCCTGACCCGCCGAAGGAAGGAAACGCTGGAGCCTTTTAAAAGCTGTGGCTCACGTGAAACGATGCTTAGCATCCCTGGTCGTCAGGGAAACGCCAGACCAACCAGTGACACCACCTCGCGGCCGTCAGGACGGCTACTGCCAGAAAAGCAAGCAAGACGGGAAGCGAGCGTCGGTGAAGCGCCACCGGGGAGGCCGCGGAGGCCGAGAAGCAGGGGGACGGTGGGTGGGAATGTCGTAGGCTGTGGCTGGGAAAAGGGCAGCGGCTCCTCCGAAAGATGAATAAAGAGACTCGCCCAGCAAATCCGCCCCCGGAGGGTGTCCAGGAGAACCACAGCTGGGACCCAGGCCCTCACGAGCGTTCACAGCAGCGTCCTCCGTACCCGTCACGCGGTGAAAGCCACCCACGAGTCCCCGGGCGGAAAAGGCTCGACTAGGTGTGATGCTCCCCCTCCAGGCTCTCCTCACCTGCGGAGGTCTCGTCCCCACGGCCCTGGCAGTCTGCAGGCATCAGCCCTAGGTGCCAGGACGAGCTGGGGACTGTCCCCTCCGCGTCCCGTCCACCTCCCTTCCTTCTGCACGTGGGAGAGCCCGCACGTCCCTGGAGGGAGCTCGCCGACCCCCACCTGTCCTCTGCACGCTGGGGACGGCAGAGGAGGAGATGGGGCAGACCACGTCGCCTGGGACCTCCCGTCACGCTCTGCTGCCAGGCCCGTGGCACCTGGGGAGGCTCCGAATGCCTGACAGCCCCCACCTGGGCATGGGGCCAGGGCAGACCAGCAGGCCACCGGCTCCGAGCGGCCCTCTCTCCACGCCGCCCCGACATCCAGAGAACCCGCGCTCGCACAGCCGGCCACCGCACCCGCACAGCCACCCAGAGGACACCCCCTCGTGGCAGAGGCCCAGGCCAAGGCGAGCGTCTCTCCCAGGACCTAGCGAGGTGCCAACACCTCGGAAGTGCTCAATCCCTAGGCACAGGAGAACCCGGGAGCCAGCGGCAGCTTTACCCCGGGGAGCAGGGGACCTGGAGGAGAGGAGGTGGAACTTCCGCAGGGAGAGAACTCTTTTCCCAGGAAGAGCTCACCATCCAGGAGGGAAGGATGAACCAGAGAGGCGCAGGTAAAGGCAGACTGTGATGAGACTTTATGATAAGACAGGCTCCTCGCGCTAGCCCGAGAGGAGGCTGAACTGCCTTCCAGGACTCCTGCCGGGCTAGGTGGGCTGCCAGCTCACTTCCCCCAGCGAGGGGCTGCCGCGCGGGGGACTCATCACACAGCCGCGGCCGGAGCTCCTCCCCTGGGCCCTTCAGGGACGGCAGCAGGGAGGATCAGGCCTCCCTGCCTCCAGCCAGCACACCGCAGCCGTCCTGAGCGTGAGGTCCCACAGTGCAGACGGGGAGCACAGGTGCCACCGCATGCCAGCCTGGGGGGACACCGTGGAGACTGAGTGCTGGGCGGGGCCCAGGGCTGTGCAAAGGCCCCCGCGGGCCTCTCCCCGGGCGGCCTGTGAGCAGAAAGCTCTGAGACCCTCCCTCCCACGGCTGGCTCACCAGCGCTGGTTCCCTGGTCAAGCATCAGGGTCCCAGTGCCCCCCCGGTGACAGCCCAGGCAGGGCCCGTCCCACACAGCCGTCAGCACAGGGCCTCGGTCACACGCCCAGCCCCGCAGAGGACTCCTCTGCCCCTGGAAGCACTTCTCACACCCAGGCGGCGGTGCCCCGTCCACCCGCCTTCCACACCACCCGTCTGGCTGCCCTCCGCAGAGCTGCCCTGGCCTGAACCCCCACTCCAACCAGGGCCCTGGTCCCCAACATGCCTAGGCCTGGTCCCTTCCCTCCCTCCCGCACGGATGGTGAGCCCCCACCAGAGTGAGGGGAGAGCAGAGCAAGCGGCTGCTCACTGTCCGCCAGCGCTCACCACGCCGTCGCTGCGGTCAGCACCGCACAGGGGACGCAGAGAAGAGGACTCGCGCCAGCACCTGCCCATCTCCAGGGCAGACCCGCTTGGCGCGACCGTGTGGTGCAGACAGTGGGTGCTGTCCACCGGCAGGGCCTGCGAGTGGGTGGCCCGCAAGACCCTCGCAGAGGACGCCCACCCGGGCTCTGGGCTCTGCCCCTGCTGACCCTCCCCGCTCCCTTCCTACGCATGTCCCTGTGACTGATGGCTGGAGACGCGTGTCCCCTCCTACCTTCACGCCTCCTCAGACTCCCTTGGAACTGCGCACGCCCCAGCCCGTGTCAGTCCCTGGTGGCGCCCGGTCAGGTCATCACTGAAAACTGCACCCCTTCCACACTAGACTGTCCATGGAGTCCAGTCCCCTGCGGCAAACACAGTGCCAGAAAGAGACACCGCAGGGCTCACGTCGCACTCAAGGGCAGCAGCTGTAGGGACCCGTGGACACGGAGTGGGACCCCTGCAGCAAACACAGTGCCAGACAAAGAGACGCCGCAGGGCTCAGGAGAGGGCACGTGGTCACACCCTGTGGTCAAAGTAGGGAGGGCAGCAGCTGTGGGGTAGGGCAGAACCCCGTGAGTAGGGACCCCGTGGTGTAGGGACCCGTGGACACGGAGTGGGGACGTGGACACAAAGTAGGGACCCCCCCGAGGACCTGTGGTCACAAAGTAGGGACCCCGTGGTCATGGTGGTAGGGACCCCGTGGACACGGAGTAGGGACCCCGTGGAGTAGGGACCCCATGGTCACGGAGTAGGGACCCCGTGGACACAAAGGGACCCCGTGGTCACGGAGTAGGGACCCGTGGACATGGTGTAGGGACCCGTGGACACACCCCAATGGGGTAGGGACCCCGTGGACACAAAGTAGGGACCCCGTGGACACCCCCGTGGACACGGAGTAGGGACCCTGTGGACACGTGGAGTAGGGACCCCCCGTGGACATGGTGTAGGGACCCCGTGGACACAAAGTAGGGACCCCGTGGACACGGAGTGGACACAGGAACCCTGTGGACACGGCATAGGGACCCCCGTGGACACGGAGTAGGGACCCCGTGGACACGGAGTAGGGACCCGTGGTCACAAGAGTAGGGACCCCGTGGTCACGAGGCACTTCACATGTGCAGCCTGGATGCTGAGGAGCAGTCGCCACAGAGCGACTGCCCCTCGGAGGGCCCTGCCCCAAGGGCTGGCACCTTCCAGCCTCACTCCCTCAGGCGACGGCCCTCAGCTACCTCCACCCTGCTGGGCACCCCGAGGACCCAGTGCCAGCCTAGGTGGACGTAAAGGGGATTAGAAGACAAGAAGCTCTCCAGCTGCCCACCGCCTGCTGGGGAGGACTGGGTTTAAGCATGTAATAAAGTCCGGGGCACAGGACCTTGCAGAGGCAGGCACCCAGCGGCGCCTGGACAGGGAAGCCGCCACGGCTGGCTCAGACGCACTGCGGGGCCTGCAGGCAGCTGGGTGGGCTGCAGGCTCTCGGCAGGAGCCGGGGGCAGAGGAGGTGCAGGCTGACCCGAGGAGGAGGCAGGAGGCCAACACGCGGGCAGCCGCTCAAGGTGGACAGACCATGGGCACCTCTGGCAGAGCAGAGGCTGGAAAGGCCACCAGAGCTGGTCGTGTCCAGCCACCCAGCTGCCACACGGGAGGCCTGGAGGGGCTCAGCCCAGGAGGACAGCGAGTGGACCAGTGTTTGGCCAAGGTCCCCGGCAGCAGGGCTGAGGCTGTCTGGGGCAGGGCAGGAGACCACATGGGCAGCCACAGAGTCACCCCAGCCGGCACCCGCGGGAACCTTCCAGCCAGCAGGACCTCACAGCTCCCTCCAGACGGGCACCTCCCAGGGTGGTGCGTGTGACCTAATGGCCTCCCACCACGAGGGCTCCGAGAGCCCTGGGCGTCCCAACACCCGCCGTCAACCCCAGGTCCCGGCTTCCTGCAGGAGCACGTGGGAGCCACACCCCGGTACAGCCTTTCAGGAGGTGCAGCCTCACCCCTCTTCACCAACAGACACGGGACTCCGCTTTGTGGAAATGAGATCGGAGCACGCAAGTTTCGACTTGAACTTCTAGGACAACGGGAGGAGACTGGCTGCTCCCTCCAGCCCTCCCTGGCAAGGACCAGGCCACCCCAGGACGAGTCCGCAGAGCGACAGCTCTCCTTCCTCTCAAACTTTGAAGTGCAATGGTGATTTTCAGCGGGGCTGGACCACGGTGTCCAGGACTTTGAGCACGGCGCACCTGCTGGCATACGTTGAGAGAAGAATCCGGAAGGACCCGAGCCTCTGGCTAGAGCAGCACTGAGCAGAGCCACACCCACTGAGGTAGCTGCCAGGAGGGGAGCCGTAGCTGGGAGGGACAGAGTGGCTCACCGCGCTGCCTGTGGACATGGGGAGGGGCAAGCCAGCTGGACGGTGCCTGGACTCTGACAGTTCCACCTGAAGGTGGCCATGGGAGACATGGACCTGAAGCCAAAGTGAAGACGCAGACAAGGAGGGAGCCAGGGAGCAGGCCAAGTGGGCGTGGAGGGCACAGCACACCAGGGACAGCAGACCACGGCCAGCTGAGGCTCCTGCTGGAGCGGACACAGAGGCCAGAGGGGGCCGCGTCCACTGGGGATGAGCATGAAGGTGAGCCGGAAGCCTCTGCAGGAACAGCACGGGGCTCTTAGTCAGAAGGGCCCGAGCTGTCCTGGCCACAAGGTCGTGCACCAATAAAACGAGGTCTCGTGGCCGCCCTCCATGGCTGAATCTGGAGCAGCCCCAAGGTCAAGACAAGTCGTGATTGCCGTGGGTCACGACCCTGAGAGCCGAGGAGTCTGGCGATGTGAATGAGGGGGCTGGCGAGAGCTCTTCCTGCGGCAGGCACTGTCCCTACCCTACGTCGTGCCAGGTCGGGCGCTGGCCCGCTGCGGCATTTCCTCTTATAACAGCGTACGCGCTCCCTCCCGGCTGGGCGGAACTGGGCCGGCTGCCGTCTCACCCCAGTGTGTGGGCACCGGGCACACAGCCACAGCAGGCACACGGGGTCCCCTCAGTGCAGGAGACCTCGTCAGCCTCCAGGAGGGAGGAGGCAGCCGCAGCCCACCAGGGCCCCGGGGCCAAACATCACCACAGTTCCCTCTTTAGGGCTCCGTCACCCTCAGCCAGCCCAGGAGAGGACAAGAAAGGTCATTGGCACCTCCGAAGTCCTGTGTCCCCAGACCACACCTGTGCTCCACCATCTGCTGGGGAAAGGAAACCGCGCCTGCCTGGAAGATCCCCCCCCCCCCGCCCCCGCAAAGCCTCTCCCCCACCTCCCCAGCCAGTGCCTCGCACGGCGCTCGCAGAACACCACGTTCTCACTAGCGACTCGACTGGAGGCCAACACCACGGCTGCGGCCTCTTCTGACCCGGAACTGCAGGACCAGGCAGGGAGGAGGGAGGAGGCTGTGCAGTTTGGCTGTGGCCTCTCCAGGCCCTGTTCATAACGAGGCCTCGTGGGCGGCTGGGTGTGAGTTCTTAGTCACGAGACACTTCCTCCTTATCCCCCCAAGGTGCAATTATGGGGCTCCACTGATCATTTTGCTGGCAATAACCGCAGAGGAAGCCTACTGCTCTTACGTGACAGACCAGTCGGTCTGTACCCGGTGCCTGGCACAGGCTGAATGCCACTGATTCTCTCTGCTCTGATGTCACAAGCCACCAAGGAAGCTGGGACGGTCCCTGATTGAAGTGCAGAGAGTCTGGGAACAAGAACAGCGTCCTACAGCAACTGGTGGAGACCGCAGGCCTGGGGCGACGTCCCTCCACGGCCAGCCTCGCCCGGGGTCAAGTGACCACCTCTCACAGACTCGGCTGACAGCACAGGAGGCACACACGGGGACCCCCAACACCTGGGCGCATCCCTGGGGAGCGCGAGGACCGGAGGAGCCCAGCCTTGCATCACCGCGCACCTCGGGGCTCCGGGGCCTGTGCTGCCCACCGCGGGCTGAGAGGTGCCTTCCCTACGTTCCTCCCACGTATCACGCAGATGAAAAGAAAGCCTAGGATGGTGGGGACGTGGCTTTAGGAAGAGTGCGGCCAGAGCCATGGCTGGCACGTGGAGCCTCTGCAGAAGTCCCTGGACCCTGGAACGCCCCCCCCGCCCCCCGCACTGTTCCAGGATCTCCCCCAGCCACAAGATGGAGGTGACCACACACCTGCTCCACCCGTCAGCCGTGCAGGTTGAGACGGTGACAAAGGCCAGGTGTGCAGCCAGCAGCTCCGTGCACCTTAGCTGGGGGACTTTCCTAGACACAAACGTGGCCCCTGTCCCCCACTTCGCAGCCACTCAGGTGAGGCGCCCTGCAGCAGCTGAGGCCTGACCCCCACACCCACCTCCGGCTGATCTCGGCCTCCTTGGGCCAAGAGGCCTGGAGGCCGGACAGCCGAAGTCTCACCAGGGATGACAAAGCCCTTCTTAAACGTGCAGCAGGAGCCTGCGACAGCTCTGGGGTGGGGGAGGGCGGGCAGGCTGGGCGCTAGTGGCCATCCGCAGTGGGGAAGGGGTCGGTCCCCAGAGCACAGCCCCCCCCAGGGCTGTGGAACTTGAGAGGGGCCCACCGAAAACGCCCGCAGCTGGGCCTGCAGACACCCCCCTCCTGTGGACTCAGAGGAAGCGCTGGCCCCGCAGGGTGGGCGGGTGGACACGCCGCAGACGGCCTGCCCCACCCAGCCCTGCTCCGTGGCCAGCGCTCCTGCCCCCAACTCGTCCCGAGCCGCCAGCTCCTCCCTCAGACCACGGGTGTGCTCCTGGGAGACCCGAGATGCCCCTGTGGAGGCCACAGACACACCCCCCAGACCTCAGGACCACACGGCGCTCCGGGGCCACCGGCCCGTGTGGCAGGCACCTGTGCAGTTCAGTTCTCAGCCCGGGGAGCCACAGGTTCCGTGCTCAGTGGTCACTGCAGCCAGGGGCCATTGCAGTGGACAGCACACAGGAAGGACCCTCCTATCCCGCAGAGACTTCCACCAAAGAGCACGAATCATGTGAGCGCTGCCAGCCGGAGGCAGCAGGGCACAGCTGAAGGCAGAGGGCAGCTGCTCAGAGCAGACCTCTGTGTGACGGGTATTTCTGTAGTCAGGGAATATAATGGTGTCATAATAAAGTGCATCTATGATGATACGTTTAAACACACAATCGGGCAGGATGCGATCTCTGAGGGTCTTCAGGTCAGGGGCACGCACACATAACTGACCCCCTCATTCAGGAGTTTGCAGTCCCGCAAGCTGCTGGTCATGTCCTATCTGTGACCAGGACGCAGCCCTGTTCTGTGCGTCTCTGCCTGAAGACCTCGTGTCTCACGCGGGCAGCCCTCCTTACCTCTGCGTCCTGCATCTGCAGATTCACCCATCTCAGGATTGAACACACTTGGGAAAACTCGGTGCTGGGCCTGGACACTAGGTCACTGTGCCCTAGCAGCACCCGTGACCATTCACACGGCACTGCGCGTCCCAGGCATCCAGGGACGACAGAGGCCCGAGGAGGACCACACAGTTGTGTGCAGTGCAGGGCAGGGCCTCGAGGGACCTGAGCCTCGGGGAGTCTGTGGCCAACAGGGGTCTTGGAGCTGGCCGCATGGACACCGAGGGACCTCAGCACAGACCAGTCTTGACGCTGAACCCGTGGCCCACAGCCCTGCGGCTCAGCTCCTCGCGCCCGGGCCACCAAATGGCTCTGCAGCAGGGTGGGTGCACAGGCCCAGCGAGAACCAGAAAAGGTAGAGAGGTGGCACTGAGTGCGTCACGGAAAGAGCATGTGTGTGGCGCTCAGCCGAGAGGGCAGCGGGTGGCCTTGTGCCACCTCAGCTGGGAGCACGTCGGGGACTCGACCTGTGTGGCTCGGTGGGTGTTTTTGAGCCTCCGCAAGGACTGATTTGGGGGTAAAAAGTAAACTTTAGGGGGCTGGGGCTCAGTGGTAGAGCACGTGCCTAGCCTGTGTGAGGCCCTGGGTTCGATCCCCAGCACCACATAAAACTAAATAAACAAAATAAAGGTATTGTGTCCATCTACAACTAAAAGTATATATTTTTAACAAGTAAGCTTTAGGGAGCAGGCAGATTTGCAAATACGGACTGCACCAAGAGTGCTGATCAACTGCTCCGCGTTCAACACCATTGAACACTCCAGGCCCCGGGCCCAGGAGGAGCCGGGCCTGCCTGGCCCGCTGGGATCCCACCCGGCATCTCCCACCGCACCGGGTCTGCGCGCCTTCGCCCTTCAGAGCACTGTGTTGGGATCCTCCACAGACGACCAGGCACGCACAGCAGTGGTCGGCAGGTGGGCTTCGGCGCTTTTAAACTTGGAAACCAAACTCCCTGACAAGAGATCCCTTGCCCAGGGCGAAGCGGCTGAGCTGCGGAATTCCTCAGGCAGCACCTGGCCTGCGCCCCATCTCCCAGGAACACCCTGAGCCTGCCGGCCAGTCGCCACCCACCCAGCAAGGCCAGAGCTGCCGCCACAGCCCGGTCTCACGCGGCAGAGCGGCCCCGGTGTCCCCGACCTCCAGCTCCCCAAGCAGAGACCTGGGGAGGGGCCTGGGGAGTGCAGGTGTGCTCTCAGAGGGGCCTCCAGACCCCACGGCCAAGGTCCTGTCCTGAGAAACTGCAGGAACAAAGACAGGAGGTCTGGAGCCAGCCAGGCTGGGGGGCGCCCCTCTGCCGCTGTTGGGGCCACGTGGGGGAGAGGGGCATCTCGAGCCCAGGTCCGGCTCATCCATCCCTGCTGCCCCATGTCCCGCGCCCGTATCCCCTGTGCCTCACCTGAGGTGACAAGGTGAGGACAGGGCACCCTCCGCCCTCTGGGCCTGGCAACGGGACAGATCCAGGCCATGCGGGAGGCCACCCTTGGGGTCTCACAGGTCAGAGCAGCACCATGGTCCTGGGCTCCTCGCCCGCCGAGAGCAGGGGCCCCACGTGCCCCTCTCTACACACAGCCTGGGCTCACGGGGAGACTTCCTGCCAGGAAGGAGAGACGGCCACCCAGATGCCCCGTCCACCCACACACGCAGCACGGGCCTCCACAAGGCCAGCGTCTATGGCAGCAGGGGACAGAAGGGCAGGGGCACTGGGGGAGCCTTGCACGTGTGTTGGCTGTGAACTCACAACCACCTCTGCAGGAGCCCTGTTTGGGGAGATGGCTTAAATTGCGGTGGACTACGGGCTTTTTGGACATGTTTGGGCATTGGCGCCTTCCGTAGTCTCACGGGACTTGGCCCGGGATCTTGCGAGACTTGGCCGGAGATCTCGAGGGACTTGAGCAAGATTGCGGAGGAGGTCTGCGCCATTTTGGAGGTTAGAGGAGCGTGGACGGCGTGTGGGGGGTGTAGTTAGAGCCAGAGAGAAAAGTTATCAGAATAAAGGGCTGTTTGTTTCCAGTTCATCTCTAAACTTCTTCCCGCGGCTTCTTTGCTCCAAGCGGCCATCGCTTCAGGCGACTACACACCTCCTTCCCTCTCACCTCCCAGCTGTCACACAACTGAGACGGGACGTTCTCCGGGGAAGAGGCCGGGGCTCAGACAGGAAGACAGCGTGCCGGGCTCCCCTGGCCTGGCCCACACCTGCCTCTGAGACAGCGTGCCGGGCTCCCCTGGCCTGGCCCACACCTGCCTCTGTTCTTCCCTAGGACTGGGGGGCTGGGCTGTGAGGACCAGAGACAGCGCCTGCTCACACCCCCCAGAGAGCTGGCAAAGGTCAGTCCCACTTGAGCCAAAAGGCCTGAGCGCTCCACACGCCCCCAGTGGCCAAGAGTGCCCCAGTGCTCGCACACGCCCCCCAGTCCAGCAGTCCCCCCCAGTCCCCCCTGCCCTCCTGCACCGAGCGTCACTCCTGACCTGGGCAGGCCCTGCTCCAAGGGCAGCCTCCCTCTGTGCGTGGTCCCCTGACGGGCCTGCAAGGCCCAACCCACCCTGGTCCCCTCAGCCCCCAGCCACCCGCAAGGCTGTGCCTCCCCTCCCTCAGCTGCCCAGGCTCGGGACCATGGCATCCCCTTCCTCTGCAAGTCCCCTGCACTTGCCCCTTGCTTTTCCAAGTCCTTCCCCATAGGTCTCCTCCATAACTGACCAGGGTCGTGGGCATAGTAAACAAGGCCAGGGCCACACTACTGTCCAGAACTACAAGGACGCGTGACTGGACTCAATCCCAACCCCCTGGTTCCGGTTCTTCCTGTCTCTGCAGAGGGAGCCAGACTCGCGCTCCTGCCAGAGCACATTCTGAATGACTTCACGGAAAGTGCCCATTCGCCCCAGGGGGACACGCGAGGGCCAGCCCAGGCCGCGGCGCTGCGGGATGTCTCCACCAGCACATCTCGGGGAGGACGCCTCGGCCACATCCCCGAGCACCCATGTGGCCAGCTGCGGCCACCTTGACCCCCAGACCCCTTCCGTCCCGGCCCTCCCACCAACACTTGGCTGGGTCACGTGGGAGAGGGCTGCAGAGCTGCAGCGGGGACGCTGAACTGTGCGCCCTGAACACGCCCAGTGAGCCTCCAAAGTGAGCCTTCTGCAAAGTGTGACTTCCCAGTGGGGTCGGAGCCACAGCTGATGGGAATGGCAATGTCCTTCCACCCTCGTGTCAGAGGACACAGAAGGTGAGTGGCCACACCCAGGCCAAGGTCAGGTTGTCCCCCAGTACCACTCATAGATCAGGGGTGGCCACAGGCAACAGGACACCTGTCCCCAGGGGACAGGAAGCTGCTCTGGCAGGACTCCCCCATCCCTCCCACCTAGGGACACTTCAGAGCCAAGTGACCGGCCATCTGAGAAGCTCATGTCCTTCCAACACAGAGGGAGTGAACGGCTCGCGCAGCAGCCACTTGGCCGCTGCCAGCCCTCACCGCCCGCGTCCACGGCGCAGCACCCAAGCACGACACAGCCAGACTGAGGGCCGCCAGCGCCGTGCCCGAGGAACGGAGCTCCGCGAGTGGCATCCGGCCTGTCAGAGGGGGGGACGCTTTCCTTCTGGCTGGGAGAGGAGGGTCTGCCACCCTTACACCTGGCCACACAGGGGAGGTGCTCCCTGGCTCCTGGTGACACATGCACTCAGAGACACAGCCACGTGAGCCACAGCTCCCCCGTGAGCTCACACTCCAGCAATCATTGAGCAGGTCCTGGTGAGGACGATCCACGCAGAGCGTCTACCCACTGGCACTGTGATAAGCTTGGGCGTTGTCTTCTATTTCTCATGGGAAAGCAAACGGGTTTAGGGCCCAAATCATACTTTAGATGTGAATAAAATACGTACAGAGAGAAATCAGTCATTGAGTTTAGCCGTCTGCAGGTGATACATGTGCATTCATGCGTGTGCGTGTGCATGCGTGTGCGTGTGTTTCTGGAGATGGAACCCAAGGGTAGGCAAGCGTTCTGCCACTGAGCTGCACACCAGCCATGGGTGATTTTATTATTTTTCTACTTGTTCATTTTTTTATGTATTATAATGAGATCATATTACTTTTGTGTAGAAAAACTACTGAAATTAAGTGATTACAGGGTGGATTTTATATGGACAATAAGAGTTTTAATGGTGATTTTCAAACCTCTGGAAGCTGTAAGGCAGATTCGCACTGAAGGGAAAGACGCGGCTGAACCGTGCCAACCTCCCTCTGCCCTCAGGTCCCAGCTCTCAGAGCTTCCTGGCCACCTGGCTGGCCCGGCTTGAGCAACGCGATCACACAGGAGCGGGCGCCCCGCGCTGCGGGAAGCACTGAACTAGTCGGAGGGCCTTCGAGACCGGAGCCCTTGGAGTCAGTCAGAAGCACATAGAGACACGCATGTGTCAAACTTACGCAGGAAAAACCAGGCCGTGAACTTACTGAATGCAGCAGACCACCCAATGTGGCAACCCCTCACTTGAGGTTCATAAGAGGGGGAGCAGCCTGAGACTGGATGTGTAGCACCCTGACGCCATCACCTGCTCACCTTTCAAGAGCCCGGGAAAGTCACCACAGCAACGGACCTCCAGACCTCTGTCCTGGGGCTTCAGCAGAGCGCAGTTTCTCCTGCCCATGATGACCACGCACGGCCCACTCCAAGAGGACTTCTCACACTGCAGTCCCTCTGCGCCTGGGCCTAGGGTGCATTGTTTCTGGGCCTTGAGAGCTTTGCACCCTGAGCAAGTTCTCTGGCTGGTTCCTCATCTCATCTGACCACCCAAGCACTCTGCGTCCCGTCTGCTCTCAGTTCACCCTCCTGAACCCCGAGGCCTCCTAGCCATTCTCTGATATGTACATCATATATATGTGTGTGTGTGCATGTGTTACATTAATTACATGTTGCACATGTGTTCTGTAACATACACATACATACATGTGACACACCCCTGTAAATATTTGTGTGAAGTGCGATGTGTGATCTGTTACAGACATTAGAAATAAAGATTGAAATAAAAGGCCAGGCGCAGTGGCGCTTGCCTGTGATCCCAGCAGCCCAGGAGGTCGAGGCAGGATTCTGGCACTGTGGAAAACACAGCACACTTGGCTTGTTAATGGCGTGGCTCACCCAGCACAGTGCCACTACCTCAACCCCGTCCTGCCCTTTCCTGCCAGAACCCAGCCTGAGGAACCCTCGTGGTGTGTTAGCACAGCAGCTCCCACACTGTCCTCCAAGACACATGTGTGTGTGCGTGTGTGTGTGAGTGTGGTGTGTGCATGTGTGTGTGCGAGTGTGTGTGAGTGCATGTGTGTGAGTGTGTGTGAGTGTGGTGTGTGCATGTGTGTGTGTGTGGTGTGAGTGTGGTGTGTGCATGTGTGTGTATGTGTGTGTGTGAGTGCATGTGTGTGAGTGTGTGTGAGTGTGTGTGTGAGTGTGGTGAGTGTGAGTGTGGTGTGTGCATGTGTGTGATGTGGTGTGAGTGTGGTGTGTGCATGTGTGTGAGTGTTGTGAGTGTGGTGTTGTGAGTGTGCATGAGTGTGTTTTGAGTGTGAGTGTGGTGTGTGCATGTGTGTGAGTATGTTGTGAGTGTGGTGTGTGCATGTGTGTGTGTATGTGGTGTGAGTGTGAGTGTGTGTATGTGAGTGTGTGTTGTGTGAGTGTGGTATATACATGTGTGCATGTGTATGTGAGTGTGTGAGTGTGTGTGGATGTGTGTGAGTGTGTGAGAGTGTGGGTGTGTGCATGTGTGTGAGTGTGTGTGAGTGTGGTGTGTGCATGTGTTGTGATGTGTGTGTGCATGTGTGTGTGAGTGTGGTGTGTGCATGTGTGTGTTGAGTGTGAGTATGGTGTGTGCATGTGTGTGTATGTGTTGTGAGTGTGAGTATGTGTGTGAGTGTGTATGGTGTGTGAGTGTGTGTGAGTGTGGTGTGTGCATGTGTGTGTATGTGGTGTGAGTGAGTGTGGTGTGTGCATGTGTGTGTGAGTGTGTGTTGTGAGTGTGCACGTGTGTTGTGAGTGTGAGTATGGTGTGTGGATGTGTGTGAGTGTGGTGTGTACATGTGTGTGAGTATGTTGTGAGTGTGAGTGTGGTGTGTACATGTGTGCATATGTATGCGGTGTGAGTGTGAGTGTGTGTGTGTGCATATGTGTGTTGTGAGTGTGCATGTGTGTGTTGTGAGTGTGAGTGTGGTGTGTGCATGTGTGTGAGTGTGGTGTGTGCATGTGTGTGTGTGTGGTGTAAGTGTGAGTGTGGTGTGTGCATGTGAGTGTGAGTGTGTTGTGTGAGTGTGGTATATACATGTGTGCATGTGTATGTGGTGGGAGTGTGTGAGTGTGGTGTGTGCATGTGTGTGAGTGTGTGTTGTGTGAGTGTGGTGTGTGCATGTGTGTGAGTGTGTGTTGTGTGAGTGTGATGTGTGCATGTGTGTGTAAGTGTGTGTGAGTGTGTGGTGTGTGCATGTGTATGTGTTGTGTGTGTGGTGTGTGTATTGTGAGTTTGTGAGTATGATGTGTGCAGTGTGTTGTGTGTGAGTGAGTGTGAGTGTGGTGTGTGTATGTGTGTTGTGTGTGAGTGTGAGTGTGGTGTGTGCATGTGTATGTGTTGTGTGTGTGAGTGTGATGTGTGTATTGTGAGTTTGTGAGTATGGTGTGTGCATGTGTGTTGTGTGTGAGTGTGGTGCATGCATGTGTGTGTGTGCGTGTGTGTGCGTGTGTGTGCAGGTGGGGGAGAGTGTGTGTTTACATAACAATCATTTTGCGAGGAGCCCGGGCAGGGGCTGAGCTACGGATGGCATCTTCGCACGGCTCCCTGTGAATGGAAGTCCCCAGCTGGTTTATCTCCTGTCCAGGGGTCCCTTGTGTCCCTCACGGGGAGGGACATCCATCCTGGCCTCCGGACACCTCAGCAGAGCCAGCCCACCTTAGCTGGGCTCAGACACCAGGCGGGCCTGCAGCTGGGTGGGCATCTGCAGTCCCATTCCGCGTGTTGGAAGTAAAGACAGAATGGCCGCAGGGCAGCACACTCGCAGCACCGCAGGCTGAGGACGGCCCGTGCAGAATGGTCAAGCTCAGAGAACGTCCACAGGGAAGCCTGGCAGGCACCGACAGTCCTCCTCCCTGGACCGGAGAGGCCATGACGATGCACCCTGATTTGGTCCAGCTTTGTAGGACACCCCACAGAATCCTGCCCCAAATTAACAGGTGGCACCATTTTCTGTCCTCAGATAAGAGTCACAAACCAAGCACCCGTCCGTCATCCCTGTAGGGGCCATTGCTCGAGCACCCTCCAGGTTCCCAGTCACACAGCAGACCCCTGAGAGAGGAGCTCTAGGGCACACAGGACTCTCTGACGGGTCACACAGCCAGGACAGCCCCTCGGAGACGGGGGCCATCGGCCAGCCCCAGACAAGCACGCCGCATCTGGCTGGTGCAGAGAGGAGGGAAATCCCAGCAAGGGAGCCATGCCACTGGCATGGGAGGGAACCGCGTCTTAAAACAAGACCAGGCCCGGGGCACAGAGCTGGACTCCTGGGCTGGCTGCCGGAGCGTCTGGAAGCCAGGGCAGAGGGCCTTCAGGAAACCTAGGCATCAGAGGCCTTTGGGCTCCCCATAGTGCTAGATGCTGAGTGGACTTGGTCACCTTCCGGGGGAGGAAGAAGACTTTAAGAACACCGTCTTCCTCCCAGAAAGTCTGTCTGTGCCCAGGGCATAAAGCTAAGATCTGCCCCTTCAGAAGAGGGCGGTGGCCAGGTGTCTAGATGCTGGGGATTGTGGGGTCTTGGTGCTGCTGGGCTCTGCCTGCTCTGCCTCTCAGCCTCAGAGGCCTGACCTGCAGATCTGACTGCCACCACCTGTCCCTCTTCACCTGAGCATTTCAGGGTAATGGATTCCAGAAGGTGAGGTTTTCAATTCAGGTCTCCTCGCCTTCTCAGAAATTCAACAGATCCTCCGACCGAGGGTCATTTCATTGTTGAAGAGTTGGATTGACGACCACCTTTCATCGAGTCCCAGCCACCACAGAGGAAGGAGGGTCCTGGTTTCAAAGATAGCAACATGCACAACAGTGCTTGTTGGAACCCCGGGGACCAGGGACCCCGCGGCCAGCACTGGAGGACACGGGCTCCATGCTGGCGCTCAGCCCTGAGAGCCAGATCTCAGGACCCCCAGTCCAGCTCAGGCTCGAGGGACGGGGCCTGCTCAGGTGGCGGAGCCAGGGGTGTGTCCGGACAGCGGGGCCTCAGGATTGCATGCCCATCATTTCTCTCCAGTCGTTGCTTGCTGCCACCACTGAAGGGACTCTCTCTACAGGTGTGGTGTGCTTCAGTGCCAGCAGCTAGAGTTCAGTGGTGTCCAGCTATTTGAAAAATCAAACGACCGCCACTTGGGAGACTGATGGCCGGAGCAGAGCAGTACTTACTGTGAGCCCAGCGAGTGAACTGTGAAATCAAGACTGCATTGCCCAGTGGAGATGCAGCCCTCGGCCACCGTTTTCAGAGTCACCCCATCCAGGAGACCATGGGGGTGCTCCATCCACAGACCAGGGCAAAGGGACACCCGCCCTGAGCCCGGAGCTCCGTGCTCTGGCCCTCCCTGGACACCCCCGTCCTGGTAGACAATGCCTGGTAGACACGCCTGCTCAGAAGGGAATGTCCTTAGCATACTCTGGCGCCAGGTGTCAGAACTCTGCATGGTGGCAGCCCTTCCCAGGACTGGCGCCGACTGTTTCCCAGACTCAGCTTCCAAAGAGGAGCCAGAGGCAGCTGTCTGGGAGACGCATGCGGCAGGACTCCAGAGCCAGCTGCCTGAACCCATAGGGCCTGTGCAGGTCCTCAAAGGTGAGCCTTCCACACTCCAGCCAGGCCCTAGGTCATGGTGAAAGCGTGTTTGCCAAGGTAGAAGGCGGAGCCCGTGGGTGTTCGCTTGTTCACAACCCAAACGCTAGATAGCCAAGTGGGCCTCCGCTAGTGCATCCACTCTGGGCCCCACAACTACTAGGGGTGAGAACACAACTGTGTGTCTTGGAGCTCGGCGTTAGCTGTTGCACCTGTGAGAATTTACACAGGCCCCGGGTGAGCGCACACACCTAGCTTCCTCTTTTCAGCTGACAGACACAGGCCCAGAGACATAGCTAGTGCCAGGAACAGAAAAGGTAAGTGGTTTCAAATAACAAGATACCCCAAAGAGGGGGAAAATTCTTCCTTTATGCAAAGGTAGGTAATAAGCCACTTCTAAAAAACTAGAATGGCCCAGTGAAGAGAAAAAAACACAGAAACAGGATGACGCACTGACGATCCGCTCAGTGCTCACTGTTGCAAACAGGGTGCCGTGAGCGTCTCCCTGGTGAGCCTTCCTCCTTTAACTATGCAGCTTCAAAATCTGCTGTGAAGCTGAGGATACTAGCAAAAGTGTTTAGAGCGGACTCAACTGTGATTATTTAAGTAAAACCAGCTGGACAGACAATTTGTGTGACAGAACAGACCTTTACCACCAGCAGTGGGCCCTCCAACCCTCACCCCGGATTCAGCCACACAGCGTGAGTATTTCCATAAAATTCCATCTGCATGAACAGGGACAGACCCTTTTTATGGTCATTTCCTGACAGCAGGGTGACAGCCGTTTGCACAGCCTTTACATTGTGCTGCGTGTGGTAAGTCGTGGGCGGGGCGGGGGGACTTAGAGCACCGGGACCACCTGTGCACCTTCTGTGCAAATCCTGTGCCAGGTAACGTAGGGACTTGGGCACCGTGGGTTTTGGTACCATCAGGGTTCATGGAATCAATTCCCCAAGGATAACAAAGTATTTGATGACTGTACTTTAAAATTAAGGCTAGCCATAGTTCAAGGTTTATGGAGAAAAACTGAAAGTTAACTCCAATAACAATTCCAACAATTACCTCCATAAATAAATACAACCGTAAGTCCTCAAAGAGCAATTACAAAAGACATCAAAAGCACAACACAGAAAATAATTATATTCTCCATGTTAAAAATACACACCCAGTATTTCTAGAATGACTAAAATGTCTTGCATTGAATACTTTCTCCCAGGACCCAGAAATTCTGACATAACAATTATATTCTAACACATTATTGTAACTTCTAAAAAAGAAATGAAATTTTAAGTATCTGTCCTCTACCTTCCAAAGAACACAGAAATCATCCTTTTTCACTTTGTAGACAAATCCCTGCTATGTGGCATTCTTAATAAGCTACATACAGCAAAATCAAAACTGGGGGAAAATATCACCAGGGTTTTTCAGCGGTGTCTCTCAGCAACCTGCATTTTTCAGGAATAGCTGGAGGAAGCTTCAGCCGTTAGTTTATGACGCATGGTGCTCAGGACAAGGACACAATACAAGGTGAGATTGGCAGATCACACGTGCTGCCACGCACAGGAAGCAATCATCCGCAAATCAGTTCCTGATTTTCAATAGCACAAGGAAAAAGGAGGTCTTCAAAGTAGTGACAGGCTTCATGCCCAGTCTGGGAACTTTGGAGATGCAATTTGCACAGAGCCGTTGAGAAGCATTTAACCTCAGCCCCGAAGTTTCAGAAAGGAGGAGGTCGAGGAGGGCAGGGTTAAAGCAGGAACAAAGAAACACGGACGTGATTTTGACAGGCGATCACCTGCGTGACGTCCTCGCCACTGCTGACGCTGGCTGTTAGTGTTAAAATACAACTGTCACTTTGGTACCCAACTTCCTTCTACAGTCAGCTCTTTCTAACGATGGGAAGTCACTGGTTTTCACCTGCATTCTGACTCCCTAACAAAGGACGCACAGCCGCACGCAGCCATTTCCAGTTTGATGTACCCCCCGTGAAGGAAGAGACCTAGTCCAGCCAGGGCAACGCGAATCGCCTGCAGAGGGGCCGTGGAGGCACTCGCCGCTGCACGGGCTTACCTGGCGCCCCCGGGAAAGATCAGCTCACCTGCCGGGCAGCGCCAGGCTGGGGCAGGCCAAGGGGACAGGCCAGTGGCTTTCTCTGAGGAGTTCCTGCCCCTCCTTTGCACCCCCAACGTGGTGCTTGATGCTATAGTTAAAATTAAGTCTCAGGAGGAGACAGAGTCGGGCCCTCCCTGTCAGAAGCAGCCCCCCAGACCCCTCGAGTCTGGTTTCCACACCAGGAAGCCCTTGTCCTTGCCCAGATGTCGTCCCTCAGACCCAAGGCCAGCCCTGCTGAGTGGTCAGGGGTCACAGGTGACCATCACTCCATGGGCAGCTTCTTGGGGCCTTCATGGAGCCCAAGAACCCCCAGTGCCCTTTGGTCCCCATGGCAGGCAGGAGCCCAGAGGTGGCAGTGGGCGTTGGACCTGACTGGCCTCCGGACGGACGAGCTTGGACCAGAGAGGGCGCGATGCTGCGGAGCACAGGCAGTGGGCAGCAGAGCTGCAGAGGACCACCAGCACCCAGGAAGCTCTCGGTCACCCTGCAGCCCCAGACCACCCTGTCACCACGTCCCCAGGCCAAGTCACCTCCTTGTCCCCCAACCTGTTGGTGTGTCCCCCCTGCCTCAAGCCATGTCATGTCCCCTCGTGTCCCAACCTCTGCCTGCTAGTGTGTCTTCCAAGCCACATCGTGACCCTAAGCCACGGCATGTCCCTCGTGGCCCCCCGCCCATCAGTGTGCACCATGCCCCCAAGCCCTTTCCCATCCCCTCCTCTGGTCAGAATGCCCCCACACCACAACGTATCTCCTTGTGTCCCCCTGTCCCCAATCAGGTCATTTCTGCTCATAGCTCCAGTGCTGTGGGGACTAGAGTCTCTCGGTAAGGAAAGGGCAGCTCCCGACTCCCTGCAGAGATAGCACCAGACAAGCCCAGCTGCCTGGACCCAAGTCGGGAGGGCACTTTCCGCACCAGGGTGAGGGCCAAGGTGTGAGCTGGGACTGGCCCTCGGTGGCCAGCAGGGAGGACAGGAAGAGACGTTTGCAGTCTGTACTCTAAGGTCACGAGCTGGGCGTGACCCGGTGGTGCGCCCTTGCCAACAGCGCGAGGTCCCAGGCCGCGTCCCCAGCACCAAACACATCCGGTCAGCAGCAGCACCGTGTCCATCTTGTGGACACAGGCTCACCTCATGGGCTCACCTCGCGGGCAATGCCGTCTTCCACTTCCAGTCTGAAGGCCACCGGGGTCAAACGCCCCCACCACCTAAACACCCCATCTGTGCAGAGGAGGGCAGTGTCCTGACCAGGCTCTCCAGAGTGGGCAGCGGGCACGCTGGCCCTCTCTCCTCAGGGGCTGGAGTGAGGAGCCAGGGTCCTCCTTGAAGGCACCCCATGCTCAGCCGCCTGGCCTCTGTGGCGAGCATGGGTGTCGGACGCAGCTCCCTCCCAGCCCAGGGGGAGCCGCGAGGCTCTCACGCAGCCTGTGGTTGAGGGGCACACTCGTCACCAAGGCCCCCAAAGAGTCGAGAGAAGAAAACTGTGATCTTCAGGTGGAGGCTGTGCTGCGCTACCTGATCAACAATTCCCATGTTGAATAAAACCTGTTTTCCATCACTCCTCCCAAAGAAAAACTGCTCTATGAACTTTGCAGTTTGCATCACGTGAAGTTGAAAGGTAATTCTTTGACAATTAGCAGTCTTTTCTTTCGTATCATGAGAATAAAGCCGCCGTGCACGCAGCTCTGTCAGCAGGAGAGGGGACTTGCGGGGGGTTTTGACAAAGTGCATAATGAAAGCTAAATGAATCCTGGGTTTTCCCCCAAGATGAACTTGAGATAGCTTTGAAATCAGAATTTATTAAGGTGCTCGTGATATTGAAAAGCACAGAATAATAACTGCAGCAGAGTAAAATATATACAATTAGAATCCTCGTTCTGAGCGACTTCAATGCCGGGCTGTTGGTGGAGCTGGGAGCCCGAGGTGGCGACGCGGAACCTGCAGGCGTGAGGCTCAGGCACTAATTGGGTAATGACAGGCGTCGCCAGGGCCGCCGGCCTCCCCTGAGCAGCACAGGTTCCCTTTGCCAAGCGTGTAATTTCATTATTAAAACACCAAAACAACACAAAAACTCCTCACAGCAGCGCTACGCCCGGCGCACAGCCCCGCACCTGCGAGCAGACACGCCGCCCTGCTCGCGCCTCCTTTCCGTGTCTCTGCCTGTCGCCACCGGGCAGGCTCGCCCCCACCCGTCCACCCCTCCAGAAGCTGTCAAAGTTTGCAGCTTGAAACCGCACCGCACGGTCTCCACGCCAGTTTTCTCCATCCCTCTGCTCTGAACCACGCGTGGAGTTGGCTGAGCTGGGCAATGCCCACTCCCAGGACCTCGGCAAGCAGGCAACTGGGCAAAGCCAGCAGCCGCTGAGGAGCTCCGTCCGCCCCACGTGGCACACACCCCCAGGAGTGGCTGACACCTGTGCCAGCCCACACCCCCGCACCCACGCACAGTTCTCTGCTCATTCTTTCTTTTCTGTTTGCCCATTGAACTAAACTCAGAGCCAGAAAATGGAACTTGAAAAGGCAGTGAGGGGCTGCCAGGGCCCGGAGCCCCGGGAAGAAAGCCTGCCTTCTCCAGCCCTCCGTGTCCACAGCCGAGCCTGTGGGCAGTCGGGCTTGCAGCACCCTGCCACCTGGGAACAGAAAATGACCCTGGGGGAAGCCCCCTTTACAGAGGGCCCCCGCGTGGGGCTCCGGGTGCAGGATTGACAGGGCTCACCTCGGGTGGGACGGCCACATCTACAATCCCCTGAGTGCAACTTTCAGCCAACTTGAGGGAGAATCCAAGCTGCTTTTACCCAAGTAGCAGCTGGCGAGACATTGTAGGGTCACGTCCACCCCACCTGGATCCCCACGGCACGTTACCCTGCACAGAGAACTTCCAAGCCAAGTTCAGCAACAGATTTCACCAAAGAAGCCATCTGTGCCTAGCACCAGCAGGTGCTCCCGTCCTCCAGGACCCCAGAGCCCAGCTGCAAGGGCACACGCAGCCCCCGTGGCCAGCAGACACCACACAGGGCCCCTCGAGAGGTCCAGCCATGCTGGCCCGGCACCTGTGCTTCAACACTTGCGGCCCAGGTCCAAGTCCCCGCAGTTCACAGCTGGACACGGCTCGCCCTCGGTGCCCCAGGTCTGGCTCTCCCCCGCCCCTCACCACCACCCCCAGGACCGAGCAGATTCACCGCAAGTGTCCATCCAGCACTTGGCGTTGCCCTGGCCCAGCCCAAGGACGCCTTCCCGAGGCTCCTGGGAGCCGCCAGCCTACCTGCCTGGCCCGCGGACCTCCGTCCTCGGCAGCACTCCGCCGCTCCTGCGAAACACCGCGCACCCCATGGCAGCAGGCTGGCTGGCAGCAGCCGCCACAGCCTTCCCAGCGACGAGCACAGCTTGAGACCATCCACCATCAACCAAGTAGTGTGTGGCAGCAACAAACCAGCAAGGAAAGCCGCACACAGATACAGCAGGTGCCCTTCCGAGGGTGCTGCAGGGAGAGCTCCGAATGCTACACTTCTTCAAGCTCCTTCCAGCCAGCCCTCTGCTATTTTTACTGTACCATAATGCACTAGGTCTGGCTTTTACCCTATTGAAAGAACATGAATATATTATTATCCACACAAAAGAGCAGGTTATTGTTTATGAATTACCAGCCTTCCCAGCAACAAAGGCTATTTTCATAAGAAAACTCAATTTCATTTTAGCTCCAATTTGATTACCAGCTGAAGAAAAGAAGCTCTGCTCCTAACCCTCAAAGGATTTTTATTCATACCATTGAATGGGCTTTATTGCTTCCTTTTCAAAACTGACGTAGAAAGCTTTTAGAGTAAAACATTGACAAAAAATTATTGCACTGCTATTTTGTGCAATAACAGAGCTGAAGAGGGGCGATGATTTCTCAGCCGTCCCTCACTGTACTTCAGGATGGCAAAGGCTGGAATTAATGACAGAGCAGAGAGAGGAGGCGAGCTCAGGTCTCACAATGCACGTCAAATCTAAATGATCACCATACATTGAAAAGCCCCCAAAAAGCCCACAGCTGATTGATTCGTGGCTTTCACAAGGAAGACAGGCTTGAAGAGTTTATTGCTCCACAATTTGCTCGGAATTATCATAAAAATGAATGTGGAGGCTGAATGTCACCGGCTCGCTCCAAAAACACACACTCGGGGACAAAGTTCACGCAGGAATTATCGCTGCGCCCTGCACGCGGCAGAGCCAGGGCTGGGTGGACCGCTGCCCAGCTTCACCGTCACACGGAGCACCAGGCTCACCCGGGCTCCGAGACGCCTTCCCGTGCGTGGGAACGTGGGGTCCACCCGTTCTTGAAGTGGAGGAGCCCGGCTGGGAACAATGGCCCCGCCGGCCGCCCACCCCGCACCTGGCCTGTGGGCTCGGTGCCCCGGGGACAGTGGGGGGGGTTCGAGTGGCCAGGTGGCTGCTGTGGAGACGCTCTGCCGCGCTCCCACTCCTCTTCCCATCACAGCTTTGAGCGATAACGCTAAGCCCGTGGGTTGCCAAGAAACCTGTGCTTGGCATTGTGTGAATAGGGTCTGCGGCATGATGGCACGGTGCTCGGGTGGCCCGGCCCCTCCACGCACGAGCCTCAGGCCACAGGGGCCCGTCCACCAGCAGCTGAGGACCTCAAGCCCTGCAGCGGGCGCTGGTCCCTCCCGACTCCTTTCTGTGGCACAGTTGGGACCATAAGCACAGGATCCGTGGTCTTCGGTGCTCCGTGGGGACGCTGTATTCAAACACAGACTCCCCGGCAAAGCCGGACGCAGCGGCCGCCTCTCGCTCAGGGCCCAACCCCGATGGCCCCGCGCGCCCGCTCTGCTCCGCGTCTGCCGCCCCTCGCTCCCCCGAGCCTCGCTGCTGGAGGAGAGCGCTGTTTCCAAGGCTGGGCTGGCGCGGAGTGGCTGCGTGTCCCTCTCCGGAGGCCACACACACCTCAGGACAGGCTGGCCCAGCTCAGTCCTGCGCCCGCCTCGGCCCCGACAGCCGTGCGCGGGATCCAGCTGCCCCCGAGGCTCCTGGGGGCCCAGGTTGCCACGTGCAGCCCAGGCAGGTCGGCGAGCAGGCGAGCTCGCTGCTCTGGACCCAGTGGGCCACCCAAGCCAGCGGGCAGTGCGTAGGCGACTCGCGGGGACTCCCCCACCAGCACAGCCTGGCCCCGCCCCAGCACGGGAGGCTGCCCCGGCCCTGGGGTTGGGCACCTGAAGCAGAAGGCCAGCAAGCGGCGCAGGGCGCGGGACAGAAAGGCCGGGGCACTCGGGAGGCTGGGAAGGACACTGGTCCCCAGAGCCGAAGGCTGCCGCGCCCCGGTGACCCCCGCTGGGCACACGCGGCCACAGCTCCTGCTCTTCACCCCGAGCGCGTCTGCAGGGGGACACGGGAGCTCCCCCAGGACCGAGTTTGGGGTTGCAGACGGATGTTGGCGAGTAGGGGACTCACGGGCGCAGGACCCACGGAGCGCGAGGACCAGCTTCCGGGAAGGTGAGGCTGCCACGTCTGGGAAGCTGCTGGACTGGAACGCGTCCCCAGAAGCCCCACGCTGAAGCCCTAAGTCCAGGGTGACTGTGCTGGGAGGTAGGTGGGGTCAGAGGTCACCGGTGTTTCCTGACCCCCGGGTCTGAGGCTGTCCAGAGGAGGAAGAGCGTCCACTGCACACAGACACAGCGAGAAGGGGGCCGTCCTCAGGCCACGGTGAGGCCGTGCCAGGAGCCCATCAGCTGGCACGGTGACCATGGCCTCCCAGCCTCCAGAGCTGTGAGAGGACGGACGTCCCTGCAAGCCCCTCGGTGAGGCCCTGCTCCAGCAGCCTGGTGTGCCAGGCGGGGCAGAGGGGAGCCCACGGCAGGCACCCACTGGCACGCCTGCGTCTCAGCTGGTGCCACAGCTGCAGCAGCAGGCCAGACCCTGCTCCCCGGTTCAGCCAGCACAGGTGAGCCCCGCCGTGTGGGGGCAGGGCGCGGCGCTCGGCTGCACAGAGCGTGGGGGCCGTGGGAAGGGAGGCCGGCCACTCCCCAGGCTGGGGAACAGGCCTGGGCAGAACAGTGTCTGTCTCAGGTGGTTGAGGAGTCACAGCTGCCGGCGTCGCTGGGGCTGGGACGTGGGGACCAGGTGCCCACCCAGGGGGACGAGTCCCAAGACGTGCCCTTGGACCCGAGTTTGCAGTCACCGGGGCACGTATGAGGACCAGCGGCCCCGGGGCTTGTCCACGGCGGCAGGTGGGACCTTGCTGTAGGCCCTGCAAATCTGCTTTTCTCAATCACCACCCAGGGCGTCCCTAAAAAGGGCATCCTCAGCCCGTCAAGGCCAGAACTTTGTGGGACAAAAGCATGCACAACACAGGGACGAGGTGCCTGCGACCACTGCTCGCTCAAGGTGAGCCCAGAAGGAACCTCGGAAGCAGAGCGAAGGTTTTCTCCGGGTGGGTTTCCAGAACCCAGAGAGACTGCAGGATGGTGGGGTTGCAGGGTCGGCGGGCCAGCGTCTGGGACCACGTGCTGGGCCTCTCAGCCCAGGCTCCTCGAGCCAGGACCCCCTGAACTTGTCTTTGGAGTCTCAGTGCCAGCCACACAGTAGGGCACTACAGAAACGTGAGAACGAGGGGGCCTCCGACTCCGCGGACCAGCCGGCGACCTGCACATCTCACGATGCGGTCGTGAGAGCGCGTGGGTTCAGGTGCGGGGTGGGTATGTTCACCTAAAACAAAACAGAGGTCTTCAGAGTCACGGGACACACCTTAATTCTCAAGCCACCTGGAGCCTGATGTCCAGGCAACCCCCTGAGCCCATTCACCTCCTGAGGAGGAAGAGAGCCACGGAGGCCCTGAGCCCCCAGAGGACTCCTCCCGAGGTGGACCTCGTCACCCTCGAGATCAAGAAGGACATGACTTGGGTTCCAGAAAGTCGGCTGACCCCCTGGGGTTTCAGAACCTCTTGTCACTCTCAGCTCTTGTATTTCAACCCCGTGGGAGGAGCCACGTCCTCTGAAACCCAGGCTTTGCACAGGTGGTGGCCAAGGTGCCAAGGACAAGCAGGAGCCTCATGCTCACAAGAGGCAGCAGAGACGTCCTGGGGTGGCGTGCTCCCCTCCGTCCCCGTCACAGGCAGCAGAGCCGTCCTGGGGTGGCGTGCTCCCCTCCATCCCCGTCACAGGCAGCAGAGCCGTCCTGGGGTGGCGTACTCCCCTCCGTCCCCGACACAGGCAGCAGAGCCGTCCTGGGGTGGCGTGCTCCCCTCCGTCCCCATGACAGGCAGCAGAGCCGTCCTGGGGTGGCGTGCTCCCCTCCGTCCCCATGACAGGTAGCAGAGCCGTCCTGGGGTGGCGTGCTCCCTCCGTCCCCGTCACAGGCAGCAGAGCCGTCCTGGGGTGGCGTGCTCCCCTCCCGTCCCCATGACAGGCAGCAGAGCCGTCCTGGGGTGGCGTGCTCCCCTCCGTCCCCGTCACAGGCAGCAGAGCCGTCCTGGGGTGGCGTGCTCCCCTCTGTCCCCGTCACAGGCAGCAGAGCCGTCCTGGGGTGGCGTGCTCCCCTCCGTCCCCGACACAGGCAGCAGAGCCGTCCTGGGGTGGCGTGCTCCCCTCCGTCCCCGTCACAGGCAGCAGAGCCGTCCTGGGGTGGCGTGCTCCCCTCCGTCCCCGACACAGGCAGCAGAGCCGTCCTGGGGTGGCGTGCTCCCCTCCGTCCCCGTCATGACAGGCAGCAGAGCCGTCCTGGGGTGGCATGCTCCCCTCCGTCCCCGTCACAGGCAGCAGAGCCGTCCTGGGGTGGCGTGCTCCCCCCGTCCCCATGACAGGCAGCAGAGCCGTCCTGGGGTGGCGTGCTCCCCTCCGTCCCCATGACAGGCAGCAGAGCCGTCCTGGGGTGGCGTGCTCCCCTCCGTCCCCGTCACAGGCAGCAGAGCCGTCCTGGGGTGGCGTGCTCCCCTCCTCCCCTCACAGGCAGCAGAGCCGTCGTGGGGTGGCGTGCTCCCCTCTGTCCCCGTCACAGGCAGCAGAGCCGTCCTGGGGTGGCGTGCTCCCCTCCGTCCCCATGACAGGCAGCAGAGCCGTCCTGGGGTGGCGTGCTCCCCTCCCGTCCCCATGACAGGCAGCAGAGCCGTCCTGGGGTGGCGTGCTCCCCTCCGTCCCCATGACAGGCAGCAGAGCCGTCCTGGGGTGGCGTGCTCCCCTCCGTCCCCGTCACAGGCAGCAGACACCTGTCCTGGAGCAGCAGCCACCTGTAGGCCCTCCCCTGAGCCCCCTGGTGCCATGGCCTGCTTCTCTGGACCCTTGGAGACATGCTGAAGCTGCCTCTCCTGTCCCCTGCACTGCAGGGGTCAACACCTGGAGACGCAGCCATGGGAACGCCCTCTGGTTTCCTCGTCCTCGTCCCTGTCACTCTGGTCCTAATTATGAGCCAGGTGACCAAGATCTCCACGCCGGGACCGTGAGCTCCTGCCCTCCCCGCTGCCGGAGCTGGAGGCCGGGCCCCACTCCGCAGCGGGCCCCCAGCTCACCAGGGCACTGCGCACGCCCAGCCAGAATCCCCGCCGTCAGGAGCTCTGCCGGCCTCTCGCGCCCCGCACAGGGAGGAAGTGAGCCGGTGTCGCTGCCTGAAGCGGAAACCGCCTTGGAGCAACGAACGCCGCAGGAAAATTCGGAGGCAGGATGAAAATGAAAAAAGGTCTTTTATTCTTCTTCTCTCTCCGGCTCCAGCAATCACTCCAAACGCTCTAACTCCAACCACCACCTTCTTCTTCTTCCCACACACTAACGAACCTCACCCAGTTATATACATATCGCTTTAACAAGGACACGTGCTTACAGCTCGAGCTTACAGGTGCGTCACGCAGTGTTCACGGGCATACAAAGATTCTTTGAATAATGTATTAATATCAGGTGGAAACTAGAACATCTTTTATGGCTCTCAGCTAACCACAATCTTTAGCTATCTCCTTGATTATAGGCTCCTTCATTTCCCCCTTTTAGTTTTAAAAGAGGGGATGTTCTAGGACGTCCATGTGCAACCGACATTCTTACCCGTCATGGGAGTCTAGGCTGTCCTGACTCCTGGCTTAGGTTGACATGCCGGCCACATTAGACTGTCCCGTGTGCGACTGTGCCGTGTCTTAGGTTGTCCCCTTCTGGGGATCTTACCCGTCATAGGCTAACCAGCCATCCAATAGAGCCCTTCAGGATCGACTGTGTGTTGACTAACAGCCGTCCAATTTTTAGGAGATGCTGCGGCTCCTTTAAGGCGACAAGCCTACTGCTGACGAGCCAAGTTTCCATAGCGTATCAAGTTCTTTAAGCAAATCAGCTGCCCTTAGTTTCATCAAGTAACGCACTGAGTTCTCTTAGACAAATACCTGCAAGGCATTGTCCCATAATGTCCCAAAATAATGGAAAATCAAAATGTCCATAAGTTATAACACATAGATTCAGGAGGCCCCATGCATGCAGAGCAGAAGCCACACTGCTGGTTGAGGTTGTTGATGCTTCAGCAGCAGGGATGCTTGCAGCGACCGCGGTCCCTGCAGTTGTAGCAGCAGCCGTCTTTTTTACGTCAAGACATTTCCACCGGCAAATCTTCAGGGCCCGCTACCTAAAAACTCAAGCATCCATTATTAAGGGAAAGGCAGTGCTATTCCAGCACTGAAATCAAAAGGTGAGCTGTCAAACTAAAAAAAAAAGAATTATTAGAGTAGAAAATAAAAGTTGATCTCTGCTCACACACATTGCTGCTTAAGCTCCCACAAACATAAGCTGGCAAAATATCACATTCAGAAATAATCAAAGAGAAACTGAGGGTGTTTACTGCATTAAAGATAAAGAAAAGCTAAAGGCATTTTGGAAAAACAATTTGTTAGCTGGAATCCTCGAGTCTCTATATACACAGCAATCCTATACCTGTTGAAATAATTCAAATTAATCAGCTATTAAACAAATGAAGTTAATAACAAATAAATGATCCTCTGTCGGAACACCAAAATATCAGGTTATACAACATTAAACATATTCACAGCTGAAGAGAAGTCCCGGAGACAACTATAAATCAAAATTGATTATCATTATAATTGATTATCTAATTAAAATATTCTGAACTTATATAAATATCTATTTATCTATCTATCGATTATCAAATTAGAATATTCTAAGCTTAAATGAATTAACGTTATTTGTTATTTGGATCTATATCTATCTACCTTTTTTTTTTTTTTTAAGCGCTTAATTATTTGTGACGTCACACTAGACAGACGCACATATAAACATATTTGTGACATCACATTAACATGAAATTTAGACAAATGCACAGACATAAAGACATATATAAAAGAGAAAAAAAAATTACAATTGTGTATACACTGAAGAGAGATCTTCTTGTCCCGGCCGGGAAGAATGAAATTTAAGTTGTAAATTTAATGGAGGACTCTTTTAAGGGAATCACTCCATACCTTCATTTTGGTCCTCTTGATTTTGTACTTGTTTATTCAATCTAGACTCCTCAATAACTTCGTCTTGATCCTTTTGACTTTGTACCTGCTTTATCAATCTAGATGGTATCCATATTGGAGAGGATTCGTGCTTTGGAAAAACACAAACAGATCCTCTCCCCTAAATTAATACTGGGTCTGGACCCTTCCATGTACCTGAGAGAACATCCTTCCAGTAAACCAAAGGTTTATGTTGTTGGTGTGGGTTCCAGTGTCTATCTCCAGCCGAATGTCCATTAGAATCTAAAGTTAAGAAATTTAGGGTAAACAGGGCAACTGCCAATCTGTCCTTAGGATTTTTCCAGTTTCCATCTTTTTGCTTTAGTAACATATTTTTAAGTGTCCGATTTGCTCTTTCAATTATTCCTTGTCCCTGAGGATTATAAGCGATACCTGTTTTGTGGATAATATTGAACTTTGTACAAAATTGTTTGAAGGATGTGGATGTATATGCAGGGCCATTATCTGTTTTAAGCATTTTGGGGATGCCCAATGCAGCAAAAGCTTGCAGACAATGAGATATAGTATCTTTAACTTTTTCTCCAGAATGTAAAGAAGCAAAAATCATGCCTGAGCATGTATCTATGGTGACATGAATAAATCGTAATTTTCCAAAACTTGGCTCATGTGTGACATCCATCTGCCACAAATGATTGGGCATCAAACCTCGTGGGTTAACCCCATAATGTGGATTGGGCAAAAGTGTTACACAAGATGGACATTCTTTTACAATTCTACGAGCTTGTTCTTTTGTGATTTTAAATTTTTGTCTTAAGGTAGTGCTGTTAACGTGGAACTGGGAATGAAATAAAGTAGCTTGTTGTACTGTAGTAAATATAAATATTGTTTTAGTGAGGGCATCAGCTTTTTGATTACCTTCATGGAGAGGACCAGGCAGATTAGTGTGAGCTCTTATGTGACCTATAAATAAAGGTTCTTTTCGTTGCCATAGGAGATTTTGGATTTGAGAAAACAATTTAAAAGCTGGAGTATGTGGTGCAATTGGACCTGCTAGCTCCAATTTAGGGACAGCATGTACAATATAGTGGCTGTCTGAAAAAATATTCATAGGCTGTTCTTTAAAATTTTCCAGAGCTATTATTATAGCTTCGAGTTCCACTAATTGAGCTGATTTTTGATTAGTGATATGAATCATTTTTTCATTTTGAGTGACTACTGCAGCAGTACCGTTAGAGGAGCCATCTGTAAATACATTAAATGCTTTAGGAATGGGTTGATTTTTTATTACCTGTGGGAATATGATAGGATGATTGATACAAAAGGACAGTATAGGAGATTTAGGAATATGATTGTCAAAATTTGCAGAAGTAGAGCATCTAGCTATAGCCCAATCATTATCATTGAAGCACAAATATTCAACCTGTGACGATGAATAAGGAGTAATAATAGTAGCGGGATGAATTCCAAATATTTTAGTAGAGGTTTTAAGTCCTTGAAGAATAAGTTTAGCCACCATGGAGGTATAAGACTCAATTGTACTTTTAGGAGAGACAGGCAAATGTATCCATAATATAGGTCCCTGTTGCCAGAATACTCCTGTTGGTGTATATTGTGAAGGAATAATAATCAATATTAGTGGTTGTGCAAAATCAAATCTATCGCAATGGGATCTTTCAATGGCCTGTTCTACTAATTTTAGAGCTCTCCTGGCCTCAGGGGTTAATGTTCGAGGTGAGGATGGATCAGGGTTCCCGCGAAGGATGTCAAATAAAGGTTTTAATTGTCCAGTAGTGAGGCTTAGTGTAGGGCGAAGCCAATTAATGTCTCCCAATAATTTTTGGAAATCATTGAGGGTGGTCAAATGTTCTTTACTTATTAGAATTTTTGGGGGTTTAACAAAAGTATCCATGATTTTAAAGCCTAAATATAGTATAGGTGATCTGCTTTGAACTTTTTCTTCTGCTATATATAATCCATATTTTTTTAAATTTTTTGTTATTTCACTAAATATATTAAATAAGATTTTTTGATTAGGGTGAGCTAATAAAACATCGTCCATGTAGTGTAGACACATGAGGTCTTGATATTTGTTTTTAATGGGCTGTATAGCTCTGTCCACATATAGTTGGCACATTGTAGGGCTATTTGCCATTCCCTGTGGCAATACTTTCCATTGATATCTTTTATCAGGATCATTAATAATGATAGAAGGAATTGAAAAAGCAAATCTGGGGGCATCCAGAGGATGTAGGGGAATGGAAAAGAAACAGTCCTTTATATCAAGAGTTATAAAGTAATAGTTTTTTGGAATAGCTACAGGATTAGGAAGTCCAGGTTGGGTAGGTCCCATAATTTGCATTGTTTTATTAATTTGTCTTAGGTCTTGTAATAGTCTCCATTTTCCCGATTTTTTCTTAATTACAAATATGGGAGAATTCCAGGGAGAGGTGGAAGGCTCTATGTGTCCTGCTTCTAATTGTTCTTTAATTAATTGATGGGCCGCTTGCAATTTTTCTTTGGATAGGGGCCACTGAGGGACCCAAACTGGCTTATTAGAGAGCCATGGTATTTTTTAAAATTGTTTTCTCAGTGGCCCCTAGAAAAAATGTCCTTTGCCTTTTTTATTATGATTAGGATTTTTATTCTTAACACCTGCAGGCTTGGTTGCTAGGTGTAGCCCCATTTGATGTAAGATATCTCTTCCCCATAGGGTAACTGGCAAGCTGTTTAAAACATAAGGTTGGAATGTTCCTGTATGGCCTTCATTGTCTTGCCAATTTAAGATTACAGCACTTTGTGCTGGGGTATTACTATATCCCAAGCCTCTTAAACTGGTTGAGGCTTTCTGCAGAGGCCAGTGCTTAGGCCATTGTTGTAGATTTATGATGGAAGAGTCAGCTCCTGTATCAATCAGCCCCTCCATCTCTATACCTTGAATTTTTAATTTGCACATCGGCCTCCGTGAACAATCCTGAACCCAGAAAGCCATAGGTCCTGAACCAGTGGAACCGAATGCTCTGCTATTTCTATTTTGTGGCATGCTTTTAAAAGAACTATGGAGACTGGGAATGAGGAGCAGCTGTGCGATTCTGTCTCCTTGATTTACGGAGATGATGCCCCTGCGTGTACTTAGCATTATTTTAATCTCTCCATTATAATCTGAATCAATAACCCCTGGTATAACATTAAAGCCTAATAAACTCTTGGAACTACGCCCAAGGATTAGTCCCACAGTTCCTGAAGGGAGAGGTCCCCTGATTCCCGTAGGAATCAGCTGAACCCCCATTTCAGGTGTCAGGACCATCCGGGCAGTAGAACAGAGATCTAATCCTGCACTTCCTCTTGTCCCTCTGATAAGGGAGTTAATGGGTAGGAGGGATTGTGACGAGGAATCATTTGGATCTGAGGGCATTCCCTCTCTATTGTGCGCATTCTCCTCCTCTAGTGCCTCGTACATTTGTGGGCCCCGGGGCATTGGGCCCCGTGCCCCGTTTTTTTGAAATCCTTGATAAATCATTTCCATATATATCATATCTGGAATGGCATTGATTGGCCCAATGTATACCCTTTTTGCACCTGGGGCATCGGCCTGGAGCACGGTATGAATTTGATCTTATTACCCTTGGGGGATATTGCTTAGCATATCTTGGTTGATTATAATACTTTTGTCTGGAATATCCTGTTCTAGGTTGAAACCTTTGGGAATTTTGAGGGGAGGAATTTTTCATCACTGCAGCAATTACGTTGCCTGTGATAACAGCCTCGTTAATGTCTTTGCACAGTCTGATATAAATTGATAAGTCTTTTTTACTTCTCCACGGCCTTATTGCATCCTGGCAATATTTATTAGCATTCTCGTACGCTAATTGGATAACTAGAGGCATAGCTTGTTCGACTTCGCCAAAAACTCTAGATGTTGTTTTTAAGAGTCTATCTACAAAATCAGCATAAGGTTCGTTAGGCCCTTGTATAACTTTTGATAGGCTGCCTTGCAGATCCCCTGTGCCTGAGATTGTCTTCCAGGCTTTCACAGCTGCAGTGTGTATCTGGGCATACACACCTGGATCATATTGTAGCTGATTTTGTAGTTCGGCGAACTGACCCTCCCCTGTGAGCATATCTATATTGCGTTGAGGGAAACCTGCTGCAGCATTTCTCTTTGCTATTTCTGAACAAAGTTCCTGGAATTGAGTTTTCCAGATTAGGTATTGTCCCCCACTTAGTACCGCTCTGCATAGACTTTTCCAATCTGAGGGGGCTAAGGTTAGGGTGTTAAGTGACTCTATCATACTTAATGTGAACGGAGCTTGAGGCCCATAGGTCATTACCGCCTCTTTAAAATTCTTTATTGTTTTAAAGTCTAGGGACTCGTGATATCTTTGTCCCTGTTCATTTTGAAATACTGGCAGTTCTAGGTGCTCCTGCGGTCTATGTTGTTCGAGAGCGTATAAGCGCTCAGAAAGGCTGCCAATTTCTACCTCAAGGGCACGTACATTCTGATCAATACTCCTTATTGTTTCTGTTAGGTATTCTATCCATGAAGGAGCAGAGGGCACTAGTGGTTCCTCTATTTGACGGTCTTTTCTCTTTTTTAATTTATTTTTGTTCTTTTTATTGGAGACTGTGCTCCCTGAATCGCTTTTTGATTCCTCCTCACTACTAGCTTCATAATTCCTAACCGGCTCAGTGGAGGAGACCGTACTGTCATGGTTTGGCTCCTTGTTACTATTATCACTTTCACTAGTATCCTGAGTTTCAGCTTCTAAGGAGAGTACATACTCCTCAGCTAATTTTATTAAGCTTCTGATGGCTTTTGCAGTTCTTACTTTTGAATTTATATTACTGCTCTCCTTGCTGGTCTCAACTGAGTCAGAGGATATGCTTTCTTGTTCACTTTTCTCACTATCCTCTGAGTTCTCGCTATCAAAAATTTCATTTGTGGCTTTTATAAACCAACTTTTTGTTATATTCGCTCCCATATTTTTAAATTTTCTTTTTTCTTACCTTGCCGCCGAATTCCCCGTACGGGCCATCACCTGTTGCTGCCTGAAGCGGAAACCGCCTTGGAGCAACGAACGCCGCAGGAAAATTCGGAGGCAGGATGAAAATGAAAAAAGGTCTTTTATTCTTCTTCTCTCTCCGGCTCCAGCAATCACTCCAAACGCTCTAACTCCAACCACCACCTTCTTCTTCTTCCCACACACACTAATGAACCTCACCCAGTTATATACATATAGCTTTAACAAGGACACGTGCTTACAGCTCAAGCTTACAGGTGCGTCACGCAGTGTTCACGGGCATAC
This sequence comes from Tamias sibiricus, assembly GCA_025594165.1. NCBI lineage: Eukaryota > Metazoa > Chordata > Mammalia > Rodentia > Sciuridae > Tamias > Tamias sibiricus. The sequence continues at coordinate 2,114,444 of CM046663.1, forward strand.
AAAGATTCTTTGAATAATGTATTAATATCAGGTGGAAACTAGAACATCTTTTATGGCTCTCAGCTAACTACAATCTTTAGCTATCTCCTTGATTATAGGCTCCTTCAAGCCGGGGCCCTCCACGGCACAGACGCGGCTTCCTCGTCCAGGAAGCTGCCATCCAAAGTCCTCCTAGATTCCGGCAAGACTCTCCCCATTGTGGCCCCATGATACTGCCCTGGCGATGGGCAGGAAAGGCCCCTGTCCTCTCAAGCCGTCCTGTGTTTCTGACCGAGGACAAAGCCCAGCTGTCCCTGCAGTCCTGTCCAGACACTGACAAGCAGGAGTCGGTGCAACCTCACAGGCCCGGGGGCTCACCCCACAACACGACCCCACCCCAGACGCCAGCCTGGAGCTGCGGACCCCAGACCACCTGCTCTTCTTTCAGCCTCGAGTCAGGCTCCCACAGCCCCTCAGTTCCGCAGGTGGTGGCGTGGCTTGGGACGCGGGAATCGCTGCCTTAGGGCTCACTGTCAGGAGCACAGTGGGCAGGTGGGGGGTGCGTGGGGCTGCGGGGCTTGGGCTGCAGGGGTGGGAGGTGAGCCCTGTGCACCCCCAGGCATGACCCTCCACTGGGCAGCGTCCCCGCCTGGGCAGCTCGGAACCCGCTGCTGCAGGGGTTCCGTGGACTGTGGGTGCCCAGGCCCCGCAGGTCAGCGGGGAGGGCTGAAGTTCTCGCCCTCACACCTGTGCTGCTTTGGGGGTCACCTCATTAGCAAAATCTCTTCGTAAAGACACTCCTGTCAGGAGATGCCGGGGTTCTCGGAGTGCTGCCCCGAAGCCCGTCCCCAAGACCCCGGACACGTTAGGACTCCACGCCCCGGCGGCACCGGGCTCCTGCCCTGTGAAGGCTCCGAGTGCCCAGTGCACTTGGGGTCCCTCTCAGCGGGCATCTGAGGCTGGCCTGGCCTGGGGCTGGAGGACGGGAGGGCTGAAGCCGGGGCGGAGTCTGGTGGGAGCCGCTCCGGCTCCTGCTCCTGCTCCAGGAACCCGGCTTCCCGCCAGCACTGCCGACCCAGGCTGCTCACCCCGGGCACAGGGCGGGACCCAGTCAGTCCCCAAACTCAGAAATCCACCACACTCGCCTGTCTCCTTGCCATCGTGTGGGTCAGAACTGTGGCACCGGCCAGGGCCGCAGGCGAGTCCAGGCTCATGCCCAGAGCAGGGGTGCTGCCCGCGTCGCCCGCGCGGCCCTTCCGGCCGTCCGCACTGTCTGTGCCTCTCCCAGCCTGGGCCGCAAGCCTGCAGTGGCTGCCCATGTGACAGGCAGGGTGCAGCAGAGGGGCCTCGGCCGGCCAGACGTGCGGACGTGGGCTGCGCAGCGCCGGCCCCAGGAGCCCCCCCCCCCGCATTCCGTTCCGAGTGTGTCTGGAGGCCCCTCCGGCCCTGGCCCACGCCACAGCTGCTGCACCCTGCCTTCACGAGGTCACTGTGCCGCCTGCCACCTCCTCCACCCAGGAGAAGGCATCAGGAGACTCGGGCGCCGGGGCACGGCGGCCAAGGGCCTGCTGGCTCTTCAGGGGGCAGAGCCCAGGCCAGCACCAGGGGAAGGGCAGCTGGTCCAGGTGGAGGTGAGGAGCCTGTGGTGACTGAGCCCAGCAGCGTTCTGGTCAGGTGAGGCCTAGGCAAGCCGTTGCAGGGACTCCCACAGCCACACGCGGCCTGCGGCTCAGGACATGTCCTTCACCTGTGGCCACCGCTGTGCCTCGGGCAGCGTCACCTGGCCAGCGCCAGTCTCTCCCTAGCAGGGTGCACGGCCAAGGAGCCGGGCAGGCCTGGAGCTCGTCTGGAAAGAGGCCGGCACTCTCCAGAGCGGCCTGTGCCTGTGGGTCTCCCGCAGGCCCGTGCATGCTCCCGGCCTGGGGACGGATTCCCACCGCGCCACTTTCAGTTCTCCTACTTCCTGCATCTGCGTCCGCGGCAGCAGCAGCTCGCTGCACACGCCCTACACCCTCCCACTCTTGGGGGCTCCGCTGACCTCCAGAAACGCGAATGTCAGGCCCGAACACGCGGCCATTGGCATCACAGCCGAGCTTTAGAATCTCCTTAGGTCAGGGCACAAATCAATCTGGAAGTGATGCCTTAGTACATCAAGTTCTTCCACGGAGGAAAAAATAAGAACAGAAGAATCTAGAAAAGGAATCTGGAGACGAACACACACACCCAGCTTAGAAAGTGCCAGGTTGGCTTCTGTGCATCCAAGTCAAAGCAAGGAAATAAACGTTGCTGAGGTTTAATGGGACGGCGATGCTGTCAGTGTTGGGTGGCAGAAGCCTGGAGTCCGTCCTCAGTGCGAGAGCCGCGAGGCGAGCCCTCCCATGCCGCAGGTCCCAGGCGCTGGGCAGGCGACCTCTCTGCTAACTCTGCACCCCCCCAGCTTCTCCTCGTGGAACGCCGAGGCCAGAGCTTCCACCCACCCCGTGGGGGCAGAGTGGGTTCTGCAGAGCCTCACCCGACCCACAGGCTGTCCCCACGGTGTGACGAGGAGCGAGGAACCCGCGGGGGCAGAGTGGGTTCTGCAGAGCCTCACCCGACCCACAGGCTGTCCCCACGGTGTGACGAGGAGCAAGGAACCCGTGGGTGAGAGTGGGTTCTGCAGAGCCTCAAGGACCCACAGGCTGTCCCCCGGTGTGACGAGGAGCGAGGAACCCCCTGCCTGCCCTCAGTGCATGACTCCGTCTCACCTCGCGGCTCCAGGTCCCACATGAAGCCTCCCCCTGGCCCCAGCGAACTGAAGGGTCCTCTGGAGCTTGGTGCCACGGCCTTCATGTCCAGGGGGGGCAGGTTAGAGAACCTAGAGGGTCTCCTAATGATCCCACCAGGGCAGCGGGCCCGAACAGAACAGGCCAGCCGACTGGGACGCGGGGACGCCACCACAGCCAGCGCCTCAGCCCACACAGAAACAGGCCCCTGCCCAGCTGGCCTCTGGGGCTCACGGGTGAGCGCAGCCTGAGCCGGGCAAGGCACCAGGCTTGGAGAGAGAGGAGCTGGGGTCACCCGAGTGTCTGCCACCCCGGTATGACCCTGCCAGCCCACCCTGCAGACCTCCTGGCCAGAGCCGCAGACAGCAGGGGCGAAGGGACACCAGATGAGAGGGACATTATGCCACACAGGGTCCTGAGAGCCAGGCATGTGGGGTGCTGCCCGTCCAGCTGCGGACCCCTGGTCCCAGGAAGTGTGGCGGCAGAGTGGGGGTTGGCAGCATGGGGAAGTTTGGGTGGGCCGACCTGCTCAGGAGAGCTTTCCCTACTCTAACGACTGACTCGGCGGCACCTTGACCATGGCCCTGCACTGAGTCAGGAAGTGGAGAAGGCGGCATATTTGCTGCCTGAGGAACCACCACAACTTGCAGCCGATTTAGCGCGTGCGTCTGAGAGCAGCCGTGCCGCGCGGCCCAGCTCTGCTCTGAGCGGCTCTGGGGCACCGTCAGCGGGCAGCAGCGGGCAGCTGCTTCAGTCTCCAGCTGGGGAGGAAGAGGCAAGGCCTCTTTGGGCTGGGCTCAGAGCAGGACGGTGACAATCCCTCCACATTCCTTAGCTGCCTGGGACGCGAGGACTAGAGACGGAGAGCCACTCCTGGAAGGCACCGCGGCCACTCTTGCCGTCCTCCAAAACCGCTGTGACGAAACAAGGGCCCAGCGGCTCCGACCTCAGTGGGGCCTGGGAGAGGGCTGGGCAGGAGCTCTCTAGGGATCTTTCCATCTAAGCACTGGAAGGGCCGGGAAGAGGTAGCTCTTCTGGAAATTGCTGTCTGGCCACCAAGATGAAAACTTAGGCCGGTGGAGAAGACCTATGGAATTAACGAGTCGGGTGTGACCTTCCTTCCTGCCATCACAGGCGGCTTTGAGAGTTTGTGCCTAGGCTGGCGCTGGCCTGGCTAGCCACTGAGCTCAGCTTTGCAGACAGTCAAGGGAGGTTGTGTGGGTATTCGACACAAACTGACGGGCATTTGGGAGGTGGGGCTCTTTAACAGAAAACAGGACTGGGTGTGTAAAAGACCCAGCCCTCCACCGTAGCATAAGCTGGGCAACCTGCAAAGGACGCTTGGGCTCCACTTATTCTCCAAGGCCATTAGGCCTCTGACAGCAAAATGAAGCCACTTCATTGCATTCTGAATCCAACCTCATGAAGACAGACACTCAAACAATGGGCAGACATGTTTTTTTCCTTAGAGAAAATCATTCTATTTGTTCTGCTTTGCACTTAACCCAAATAATCAGATTTTATAAGCATTTAGATTCGGTATGATAAGAGACTCACCATCTCATGCAGGAAAAGAGGGGGCAGCTAGTGAAAGATGGGGAAATGCAAAGACTTGTGTAAACACAGTCCTTCCCAAACTGTCCTCAGTTTTGAGAAAAACCGCAGAACGTCCCTGTTCCTTATTTTGTCTGTCTTGCAAAAGCCGGGTGGCCGACCACCCTCCTCTTGAGGCCAGGCTGACCCAAAACATAAAAATGAAATGCTTTGTATGAAACTTTGTATGTTAACCAATCAGAAAAGTGCTGTAACCCCCCTTAACCTGGTCATACTCTATTATAAAAACCCTGCTAAATCTGGGCTCGGGGCCTGGTAGCGTCACCGGTTACCGAGGGCGCGGAGGACCAAGCTCCAGCTTGCTAATAAGTGACTCTTTGTTGCTTGCATTGACCGTGGTCTCTGGTGGTCTTCTTGGGGGTCCCAAGCCGCGGGGCACAACACTAGAATCCTGTCAGCATGCCAGGGAGGGGTCTTTTCTTCGTGTGTCAATGACCCCAGTTAAAGACAAAGCCCTCCAAAGTTCAGAGCAGGATGCAGAAATCCCGAGCCCCAGAAAGCACGCCTGTGGGCTCCGTGGCTGGCGCGGGGCTCCCCCCACTCCTCTGCCTGCAGCCCACTCTCCCAGGTTGACTCCAGGGCACCCACCAGGACCCCCGCGGCCACGAGGCAGTGTCCCCAAGCAACGTCTATTTTTCCTTCCAGTTTTGTCCCATGAGGTGATGACCACAGACTCCGTGGCTGGCCGTCCCCACGTGGGGTTTCCTGTCACAGAATGGAGGAGCTGGCCACGGGAAGCTGGCCCTGGTGCTGCCTCCGCCCAGCGCCGCGCTGAGTCGTGCCCCTGGAAGTGCTGGGACCCGGCAGACCCAGCTTGCTGAGGTGCTGGCACCCCTGTCACCAGCTGGGCTGGAGGAGGCAGCTTGGCCCCGTGGCCCTCACGCCTTGGCTAGGACAAGGGGCAGGCCCCGGGCTCTCTCCCTGCTGTGCTCTGGGGTTTCCTCCTAAGCACTGTCCACTCCCATCCGGGACATCTCCCGTCCTAGACTCCAGGGCCGAGGGTCCACGGAGACCCCTCATTCAGCACCCACCCATGGGGCTACCCTGAGCGCACGCGGAGCCCAGCCCTCCACCTGCACGAGCCCTCCCAGGCCTGGGTGGTGAGCTCCTGGTCCAGCCGAACCCAGGACAGTCGCCCACCTGGACAGCAGTGTCTGTGGGCCGAGGAGGACCTGCCAGGCCGAGCCCTGGGTCGCGGTGTTGCTGGGGTCCACTCAGACCGGCTGGCTTTCCACAAGCCTACCACCACGTCCCCCGGCAGCCCCACTGCCCTGGGCTGACCCTCTGTGGCCGGCCTCTCGGATGGCACAGCTCCAGGTCCTGCTCACCCGGAAGGGGACACGACACAGCTTGACACACCCACAGAGCAGATGCAGGAGACCCGGAGATCGAGCACAGTGGCCAGAGGGCAGAGCCGGGGACACTGAGGGTCAGACCCTGCACCCCGCGGCCTGGGGTGCTCCGGAGATTCCCTGTTCTTCTCACAGGATGGGGGGCTGGCGGCAGGACCCACCCAGGTGGGGTGAGGACAGCACCTGCCGCCAGCCCTCGGCCTCCCCTCGCGGGACGGTGGCGCCCCCTCCCGCCCCTCCCCCTGGGCTCCTCCTTGCTCGGCCAGCACCGACCTGCCCCCCAGGCTCTCCACAGAGCAGCACTGCGGGCGGGGCCTGTCCACCAGGCTCCAGAGAGCCTCCCGAGGCGGCCCTGCCAGCGGGGAGCGGAGAGTGCTCCCGTCCTCACGCCCAGATCTGCCGCCCGCGAGGGACGAGCTCCCGCCAAGCGCAGTTCTCCAGGGAGGGCCGGGGGGACGTGTACCCCAGGTGACACAGGAGGACAGAGGGCCAGGGGGGACGTGTACCCCAGATGACACAGGAGGACAGAGGTCAGGGGGGACGTGTACCCAGGTGACACAGGGAGGACAGAGGGCCAGGGGAGACTAGTACCCCAGTAGACACAGGAGGACAGAGGGCCAGGGGGGACGTGTACCCCAGGTGACACAGGAGGACAGAGGTCAGGGGAGACGTGTACCCCAGGTGACACAGGAGGACAGAGGTCAGGGGAGACGTGTACCCCAGGTGACACAGGAGGACAGAGGTCAGGGGAGACGAGTACCCCAGGTGACACAGGAGGACAGAGGGCCAGGGGGGACGTGTACCCCAGTAGACACAGGAGGACAGAGGGCCAGGGGGGACGTGTACCCCAGATGACACAGGGAGGACAGAGGTCAGGGGAGACGAGTACCCCAGTAGACACAGGAGGACAGAGGGCCAGGGGAGACGTGTACCCCAGATGACACAGGAGGACAGAGGGCCAGGGAGACGTGTACCCCAGGTGACACAGGAGGACAGAGGGCCAGGGGGGACGTGTACCCCAGGTGACACAGGAGGACAGAGGCCAGGGGGGGGACGTGTACCCCAGTAGACACCAGGAGGACAGGGGCCAGGGGGGACGTGTACCCCAGGTGACACAGGGAGGACAGAGGGCCAGGGGGGACGTGTACCCCAGGTGACACAGGAGGACAGAGGGCCAGGGGGACGTGTACCCCAGTAGACACAGGAGGACAGAGGGCCAGGGGGGACGTGTACCCCAGTGACACAGGAGGACAGAGGGCCAGGGGAGACGTGTACCCCAGTAGACACAGGAGGACAGAGGGCCAGGGGAGACGTGTACCCCAGATGACACAGGAGGACAGAGGGCCAGGGGGGACGTGTACCCCAGTAGACACAGGAGGACAGAGGGCCAGGGGGAGATGTGTACCCCAGTGACACAGGAGGGGAGACGACAGAGGACACAGGGAGGACAGAGGGCCAGGGGGACGTGTACCCCAGTGACACAGGGAGGACAGAGGCCAGGGGAGACGAGTACCCCAGACACATAGGACACAGGGAGGACAGAGGGCCAGGGGAGACGTGTACCCCAGATGACACAGGGAGGACAGAGGAGACGAGTACCCCAGTAGACACAGGAGGACAGAGGGCCAGGGGGGACGTGTACCCCAGGTGACACAGAGGAGGACAGAGGGCCAGGGGGGACGTGTACCCCAGTAGACACAGGGAGGACAGAGGGCCAGGGGAGACGTGTACCCCAGTGACACAGGAGGACAGAGGGCCAGGGGAGACGTGTACCAGTGACACAGGAGGACAGAGGGCCAGGGGGGACGTGTACCCAGTAGACACAGGAGGACACAGGGGGGGGGGACGTGTACCCCAGGTGACACAGGGAGGACAGAGGGCCAGGGGGACGTGTACCCCAGGTAGACACAGGAGGACAGAGGGCCAGGGGGACGTGTACCCCAGATGACACAGGAGGACAGAGGGCCAGGGGGACGTGTACCCCAGTAGACACAGGGAGGACAGAGGGGTACCCCAGGGGGGACGTGTACCCCAGGTGACACAGGAGGACAGAGGGCCAGGGGGGACGTGTACCCCAGTAGACACAGGAGGACAGAGGGCCAGGGGGGACGTGTACCCCAGTGACACAGGGAGGACAGAGGGCCAGGGGAGACGTGTACCCCAGTGACACAGGAGGACAGAGGGCCAGGGGGGACGTGTACCCCAGTGACACAGGAGGACAGAGGTCAGGGGGGACGTGTACCCCAGTAGACACAGGAGGACAGAGGGCCAGGGGGGACGTGTACCCCAGTAGACACAGGAGGACAGAGGGCCAGGGGGGACGTGTACCCCAGTAGACACAGGGAGGACAGGGCCAGGGGGGACGTGTACCCCAGTGACACAGGGAGGACAGAGCCAGGGCCAGGGGGGACGTGTACCCCAGTAGACACAGGGAGGACAGAGGGCCAGGGGAGACGTGTACCCCAGTGACACAGGGAGGACAGGGGGGCCAGGGGGGACGTGTACCCCAGTAGACACACAGAGGAGGACCCAGTGACACAGGAGGACAGAGAGGCCAGGGGGACGTGTACCCCAGTAGACACAGGAGGACAGAGGGCCAGGGGGGACGTGTACCCCAGTAGACACAGGAGGACAGAGGTCAGGGGAGACGTGTACCCCAGTAGACACAGGAGGACAGAGGGTCAGGGGGGGACGTGTACCCCAGTAGACACAGGGAGGACAGAGGGGGCCAGGGGGGACGTGTACCCAGTAGACACAGGGAGGACAGAGGGCCAGGGGGGACGTGTACCCCAGTAGACACAGGGAGGACAGAGGGCCAGGGGGGACGTGTACCCCAGTGACACAGGGAGGACAGAGGGCCAGGGGGACGTGTACCCCAGTAGACACAGGGAGGACAGAGGGCCAGGGGAGACGAGTACCCCAGTAGACACATGACACAGGGAGAGGACAGGAGAGGACAGAGGGCAGGGAGACGTGTACCCCAGTAGACACAGGAGGACAGAGGCCCAGGGGGACGTGTACCCCAGTAGACACAGGAGTAGACACAGGAGGACAGACAGAGGTCAGGGGCCAGGGGGGACGTGTACACCCAGTAGACACAGGGAGGACAGAGGTCAGGGGGGACGTGTACCCCAGTAGACACAGGGAGGACAGAGGCCAGGGGGGGGACGTGTACCCCAGTAGACACAGGGAGGACAGAGAGGCCAGGGGGGACGTGTACCCCAGTAGACACAGGGAGGACAGAGGGCCAGGGGGGACGTGTACCCCAGTGACACAGGGAGGACAGAGGTCAGGGGGGACGTGTACCCCAGTAGACACAGGGAGGACACAGTGCCAGGGGGGACGTGTACCCCAGTAGACACAGGGAGGACAGAGGTCAGGGGGGACGTGTACCCCAGTAGACACAGCCAGGGGGAGGACAGAGGCCAGGGGGACGTGTACCCCAGTAGACACAGGGGGGAGGACAGAGGGCCAGGGGAGACGTGTACCCCAGTGACACAGGAGGACAGAGGTCAGGGGGGACGTGTACCCCAGTAGACACAGGAGGACAGAGGGCCAGGGGGGACGTGTACCCCAGTAGACACAGGGAGGACAGAGGTCAGGGGAGACGTGTACCCCAGTAGACACAGGAGGACAGAGGGCCAGGGGGGACGTGTACCCCAGTAGACACAGGAGGACAGAGGGCCAGGGGAGACGTGTACCCCCAGGAGGACACAGGGGGAGGACCCAGGTAGACACAGGACAGAGGGGAGGGGAGACGTGTACCCCAGTAGACACAGGGAGGACAGAGGGCCAAGGGGGACGTGTACCCCAGTAGACACAGGGAGGGGACAGAGGGCCAGAGGAGAGACGTGTACCCCAGTAGACACAGGGAGGACAGACACAGGGAGGACAGAGGTCAGGGGGGACGTGTACCCCAGTAGACACAGGGAGGACAGAGGTCAGGGGGGACGTGTGTACACCAGGAGACGTGTACCCCAGTAGACACAGGAGGACAGAGGGTCTAGACGTGTACCCCAGTAGACACAGGAGGACAGAGGGCCAGGAGGAGACGTGTACCCCAGTAGACACAGGGAGGACAGAGGTCAGGGGAGACGTGTACCCCAGTAGACACAGGAGGACAGAGGCCAGGGGGGACGTGTACCCCAGTAGACACAGGGAGGACAGAGGCCAAGGGGACGTGTACCCCAGTAGACACAGGGAGGACAGAGGTGCCAGGGGGGACGTGTACCCCAGTAGACCCCAGTAGACACAGGGAGGACAGAGGCCAGGGGGGACGTGTACCCCAGTAGACACAGGGAGGACAGAGGCCAGGGGGACGTGTACCCCAGTAGACACAGGAGAGGACAGGGGAGTGCCAGAGGCCAGGGGGACGTGTACCCCAGTAGACACAGGGGAGGACAGAGGCCAGGGGGGACGTGTACCCCAGTAGACACAGGAGGACAGAGGGCCAGGGGACGTGGAGACAGAGGTACCCCAGTAGGGACACAGGAGGACAGAGGACAGAGGCCAGGGGGGGACGTGTACCCCAGTAGACACAGGGAGGACAGAGTACCCAGGGGGGACGTGTACCCCAGTAGACACAGGGAGGACAGAGGCCAGGGGGGACGTGTACCCCAGTAGACACAGGGAGGACAGAGGGCCAGGGGGACGTGTACCCCAGCTGACACAGGGGGACAGGACAGGGGACGTGGTTGACACAGGGAGGACAGAGGCCACGGGGGACGTGTACCCCAGTAGACACAGGGAGGACAGAGGTCAGGGGGGACGTGTACCCCAGTAGACACAGGGAGGACAGAGGTCAGGGGGGACGTGTACCCCAGTAGACACAGGAGGACAGAGGGCCAGGGGGGACGTGTACCCCAGTAGACACAGGAGGACAGAGGGCAGGGGGGACGTGTACCCCAGTAGACACAGGAGGACAGAGAGGGGGGCCGGGGGGACGTGTACCCCAGTAGACACAGGAGGACAGAGGGCCAGGGGGACGTGTACCCCAGTAGACACAGGGGGAGGACAGGGGCCAGGGAGACGTAGTACCCCAGTAGACACAGGGAGGACAGAGGTCAGGGGGGACGTGTACCCCAGTAGACACAGGGAGGACAGAGGTCAGGGGGGACGTGTACCCCAGTAGACACAGGAGGACAGAGGGCCAGGGGGGACGTGTACCCCAGTATGACACATGGAGGACAGAGGGCCAGGGGGGACGTGTACCCCAGTAGACACAGGGAGGACAGAGGGCCAGGGGAGACGTGTACCCCAGAGACACAGGAGGACAGAGGTCAGGGGGAGACATGTACCCCAGTAGACACAGGGAGGACAGAGGTCAGGGGAGACGCGTACCCCAGTAGACCCAGGAGGACAGAGGTCAGGGGAGACGCATACCCCAGTAGACACAGGAGGACAGAGGGCCAGGGGGGACGTGTACCCCAGTAGACACAGGAGGACAGAGGGCCAGGGGGGACGTGTACCCCAGCTCTCACTGGGATAGACACGGGAGCAGGGAGTTTTGATTCTGTGTGCAGCGGGTTTTGGCTGCACAGCTTTTATATTTTTTATAAATAGGACAGATGCAACCTGCAGGGAGGAGAAGGAGATGGCCTTTCCTGGTCCCCTCAGTGCAGCCTGCTCTAGCCTCTCTCCTCAGAACCGTCCAGCCTGGGGCCCAGCTTGGGCCCTGAGAAGACGCAGCCGTGCTGGGCCGTGGCTGGAAGTGACCCGTGTCGGCTGCACGTGTCCACACGACACAAGCCTCACTCAGGGCCAGCCTGGCGCCCGTCCCAGAACCAGCGGCCTGAACGCCCTGGACGTCATGGCCAGCACCCTGTGGGTGAGCGTGGGCACCACATGCAGCTCCTGTGCCGACGCGGGGCGGGGGAACACTGGGCCAGGCTCGCGCTGCAGCGGGGCTGGCCAGAGCCAAGTTCCGGACCCGCCGTCCTGCCACCTGGTATTCTGAGGGGAAGGACCGTCCCAGCTCCCTCTCTTTCTCTTTGACAGCTGACCAGGTCACCACTGCTGGCCCTCCCCTTTCCTCTCGGGAGCCAGAGGGCCTCCCCTGCAGGACAGATCAGGGGGAAAACAAAGGCTCTACGTGAGAGCACCGTAACAGAGGACCCTGCTGGGAGGAGCAGGCCAGTGGGGACGTTCCACCTGCCCTCCCGCAATTGCAGGCAGGCAGAGCCACTTGGAGACTAGTGTCCAGCCCGAGACCTGGTCAGCGGCCCTACCCAGGGGCGGGCCTGGACCACAGGAATGCCCATCTCCAGGGAAGCAGGGGTAGGGGGACTGGGGCCCTGGTGGCAGGGACTGGTCCTCCTCAGACACCCTGCTCAGACTGTCACCACAACTCACCGGAGCCTGGGGAGGCCACAGAGACAAGAGAGGAAACACGAAGTGGAGGAGAGCAGGGCAGGAAGGCGGGGCTGGGAGGGTGGGAGCAGGAGCAGGGAACAGGAGCAGGAGCAGGGGCAGGGGCAGGGGCAGGAGGAGCAGGAGCAGGGGCAGGGGCAGGGCAGGGGGGCAGGAGCAGGGGCAGGGGCAGGGCAGGGGGCAGGCAGGGGCAGGGGCAGGAGCAAGCAGGGCAGGGGCAGGAGCAGGGCAGGGGCAGCAGGGGCAGGAGCAGGAGCAGGGGCAGGGGCAGGGGCAGGGGCAGGGGCAGCAGCAGGAGCAGGGGCAGGGGCAGGAGCAGGGGCAGGGGCAGGGGCAGGAGCAGGGGCAGGGGCAGGGGCAGGGGCAGGGGGGCAGGAGCAGAAGCAGGGGCAGGGGCAGGGGCAGGAGCAGGGGCAGGAGCAGGGGCAGGAGCTCGGGCAGGGGGGCAGGGGGGCAGGGGCAGGAGCAGGGGCAGGGGCAGGGGCAGGAGCAGGAGCAGGGGCAGGAGCAGGAGCAGGGGCAGGGGCAGGAGCAGGGGCAGGGGGAGGGAGCAGGAGCAGGAGCAGGGGCAGGAGCAGGGGCAGGGGCAGGGGCAGGAGCAGGAGCAGGAGCAGGGGCAGGGGCAGGGGGGCAGGGGCAGCAGGGGCAGGGGCAGGGGCCAGGAGCAGGAGCAGGGGGCAGGGCAGGGGCAGGGGCAGGAGCAGGGCAGGAGCAGGGGCAGGGGCAGGGGCAGGGGCAGGGCAGGAGCAGGGGCAGGGGCAGGGCAGGGGCAGGGCAGGAGCAGGAGCAGGGGCAGGGCAGAGCAGGGCAGGAGCAGGGAGCAGGGGCAGGGGCAGGGGCAGGGAGCAGGGGAGGGGCAGGGGCAGGGCAGGAGCAGGGGCAGGAGCAGGGGCAGGGGCAGGGAGCAGGAGCAGGAGCAGGGGCAGGGGCCAGCAGAGCAGGGGCAGGGGCAGGGCAGGAGCAGGGGCAGGGGCAGGCAGCAGGCAGGGCAGGGGCAGGGGGCAGGAGCAGGGGCAGGGGCAGGCAGGAGCAGGGCAGGAGGGCAGGAGCAGGGGAGCAGGGGCAGGCAGCAGGGCAGGGGCAGGAGCAGGAGCAGGGCAGAAGCAGGAGCAGGGGCAGGGGCAGCAGGAGCAGGGGCAGGAGCAGGGGAGCAGGGCAGGGGCAGGGCAGGGGCAGGGGGGCAGCAGGGGCAGGAGCAGGGGCAGGGGCAGGGGCAGGGGCAGGGCAGCAGGGCAGCAGGGCAGGCAGGAGCAGGGGCCAGGGGAGGCAAGGAGCAGGAGCAGGAGCAGGGCAGGGCAGGGGGCAGGGGCAGGGGCAGGAGCAGGGGCAGCAGGAGCAGGCAGGCAGGAGCAGGGCAGGAGCAGGAGGAGGAGCAGGAGCAGGGCAGGAGCAGGAGCAGGGCAGGGGCAGCAGCAGGAGCAGGGGCAGGGGCAGCAGGGCAGGAGCAGGAGCAGGGGCAGGGGCAGGGGCAGGAGCAGGGGCAGGAGCAGGCAGCAGGGCAGGGCGGAGGAGCAGGCCAGGGGCAGCCAGGAGCAGCAGGAGCAGGGGCAGGAGCAATCAGCAGGGCAGGAGCAGGGGCAGGGGCAGGAGCAGTGGGCAGGAGGCAGGGGCAGGAGCAGGCAGGAGCAGGGCAGCAGGGCAGGGGCAGGAGCAGGAGCAGCAGGGGCAGGGGCAGGGGCAGGGCAGCTCAGGGCAGGAGCAGGCAGGCAGGGGGCAGGAGCAGGAGCACGGGAGCAGGAGCAGGAGCAGGGGCAGGAGCAGGGCAGGGCAGGAGCAGGAGCAGGAGCAGGAGCAGAGGGCAGGAGCAGGAGCAGGAGCAGGGGCAGGAGCAGGGCAGGAGCAGGGGCAGGGGCAGAGCCAGGAGCAGGGGCAGGAGCAGGAGCAGGAGCAGGGGCAGGGCAGGAGCAGGAGCAGCAGGAGCAGGAGCAGGGAGCAGGAGCAGGGGCAGGAGCAGGAGCAGGAGCAGGAGCAGCAGGGGCAGAGCAGGAGCAGGGGCAGGAGCAGGAGCAGGGCAGGGGCAGGAGCAGCAGGCAGGGCAGGGGCAGGAGCAGGGAGCAGGAGCAGCAGGGGGCAGGAGCAGGGGCAGGCAGGGAGCAGGAGCAGGAGCAGGAGCAGGAGCAGGGGCAGGGGCAGGGGCAGGAGGGCAGGAGCAGGGAGCAGGAGCAGGCAGGGCAGGAGCAGGAGCAGGAGCAGGAGCAGGAGCAGGAGCAGGGCAGGAGCAGGAGCAGGAGCAGGGGCAGGGGGCAGCAGGAGCAGGGGCAGGGGCAGGAGCAGGAGCAGCAGGAGCAGGCAGGGCAGGAGCAGGAGCAGGAGCAGGAGCAGGGGCAGGCAGGGCAGCAGGAGCAGGAGCAGGGGCAGGGGCAGGGGCAGGGGGCAGCAGCAGGGAGCAGGAGCAGGAGCAGGGGCAGGGGCAGGGGCAGGAGCAGGGGCAGGAGCAGGAACAGGAACAGGAGCAGGGCAGGAGCAGGAGCAGGGGTAGGAGCAGGAGCAGGAGCAGGAGGAGGAGCAGGAGCAGGAGCAGGCAGCAGGGCAGGGCAGGGGCAGGGCAGGAGCAGGGGCAGGGGCAGCAGGAGCAGAGCAGGAGCAGGAGGGGCAGGGGCAGGGGCAGGAGCAGGGGCAGGAGCAGGAGCAGGGGCAGGAGCAGGGGCAGGGGCAGGAGCAGGGGCAGGGGCAGGAGCAGGGGCAGGAGCAGGGGCAGGGCAGGGGCAGGGGCAGGGCAGGAGCAGGAGGGCAGGGGCAGGGCAGGGGGAGGGGCAGGGGCAGGGGCAGGGGCAGGAGCAGGAGCAGGAGCAGGAGCAGGGAGCACGGGCAGGGGCAGGAGCAGGGGCAGGGGCAGGGGACAGGGGCAGGGGCAGGAGCAGGGGCAGGGGCAGGGGCAGGGGCAGGGGCAGCAGCAGGAGCAGGGGCAGGGGCAGCGGCAGGAGCAGGAGCAGGGGCAGGGGCAGGGGCAGGGGCAGGGGGAGGGGCAGGAGCAGGGGCAGGGGCAGGGACAGGGGCAGGGGCAGGAGCAGGGGCAGGGGCAGGGCAGGGGCAGGAGCAGGGGCAGGGGCAGGGGCAGGGGCAGCAGCAGGAGCAGGAGCAGGAGCAGGGGCAGGGGCAGGGGGGCAGGGGCAGGAGCAGGGGCAGGAGCAGGGAGCAGGAGCAGGGGCAGCAGGGGCAGCAGGGGCAGGAGCAGGAGCAGGGGCAGGAGCAGGGCAGGGCAGGAGCAGGAGCAGGGGCAGGAGCAGGGGCAGGAGTAGGAGCAGGGGCAGGGGCAGGGAGCATGGGCAGGAGCAGGCAGGGGCAGGGCAGGAGCAGGGGCAGGAGCAGGAGCAGGGGCAGGAGCAGGAGCAGGGGCAGGAGCAGGGGCAGGAGCAGGAGCAGGAGCAGGAGGAGGAGCAGGAGCAGGGGGCAGGGAGCAGGAGCAGGAGCAGGAGGAGGAGGAGCAGGAGCAGGAGGAGGAGCAGGAGCAGGAGCAGGAGGAGGAGCAGGAGCAGGAGGAGGAGCAGGGGAGGAGCAGGAGCAGGAGCAGGAGCAGGAGCAGGAGGAGGAGCAGGAGCAGGAGCAGGGGCAGGAGCAGGGCAGGAGGAGCAGGAGCAGAGAGGAGGAGCAGGAGCAGGAGCAGGAGGAGGAGCAGGAGCAGGGGTAGGGGCAGGAGCAGGAACAGGGAACAGGAGCAGGGGCAGGAGCAGGAGCAGGGGTAGGAGCAGGAGCAGGAGCAGGAGGAGGAGCAGGAGCAGGGGTAGGAGCAGGAGCAGGAGCAGGAGGAGGAGCAGGAGCAGGAGGAGGAGCAGGAGCAGGAGCAGGAGGAGGAGCAGGAGCAGGAGGAGGAGCAGGAGCAGGAGCAGGAGGAGGAGCAGGAGCAGGGGTAGGGGCAGGAGCAGGAACAGGAACAGGAGCAGGGGCAGGAGCAGGAGCAGGGGTAGGAGCAGGAGCAGGAGCAGGAGGAGGAGCAGGAGCAGGAGCAGGGGCAGGAGCAGGAGGAGGAGCAGGAGCAGGCAGGAGGAGCAGGAGCAGGAGCAGGAGCAGGGAGGAGGAGCAGGAGCAGGAGGAGGAGCAGGAGCAGGAGCAGGAGGAGGAGCAGGAGCAGGGGTAGGGGCAGGAGCAGGGGCAGGAGCAGGGCAGGGCAGGGGAGCAGGAGCAGGAGGAGGAGCAGGAGCAGGAGCAGGGGCAGGAGCAGGGTCAGGAGCAGGAGCAGGGGCAGGAGCAGGAACAGGAGCAGGGACAAGATCAGGGGCAGGGGCAGGAGGAGCAGGGGCCACTGCTTGTCAAGCTAGGAGCTCGTGGGGCTCACAGGGACAAGGCCCCTCTGCACTGTGCTCCCCAGGGGGTCCTATCACCCACACTGAGACTCTAAGGTTTGGAATTTGGGAGTTTCTGTCTGAAGCTTGGCTTCGGGGGCCTCTGGGCCCATGTCTTGCTGCAGATGGGGTTCCCACCTAGCATGAAGAGCAGCCCAGCCCCCACCCTGACTCCTGTTGAATCCCCCTTTTTAGCTCTTCGCCTCTTTTTAGTTTAACCACTTCTTTTTCCTTCTGTAAAATGCTTGGCTTAAAGACAATAGAAGTTGAATTGCTATGACTCCGTTTTTGTTATCAGCTGCCTCAAACTGTTGCAAGTCTCCTGTCACGGGTGGGGGACAAGAAAAGAATAAGCCCGGGCATGTTAAGCCAGCCCGCGCACAATAAGATAAGCTAAAAGCAGGGCCCTGCAGTGAGTTTGAGTAACAGTCAGCACATTCCCTTGCTCTGGGGACAGCCTCCACCAATGAAAACCCCCTTAGTCACACACGGGCTCCCCTGGCCAATTACACTGTGATGAGACACCCTAACTGTGAAAATGGTCAATCAGGTGAACCCCTCCCTCTCCTTGCTCCAATCCCAATAAAAGGCTCGCCCCTCCTGAGTGCGGGGCTCTCAGTCCAGATCCACTGTGTTGGTGAGGTCCGAGAGTCCGAGCTTAAGCCTGCATAAAGGCTCTTTGTCTTTGCACACACTCCAGATTCCTTGGTGGTCTTTGGGGGTCCATTCTCGGGCATTACACTCCCACCGTCTGAGAGACGGAGCTGGAACAGGCACCGGGCACCACTTTCCACAAGCGACAGCACTCTGGGGATGAGCAACACAGCAGGCAGCAGTGGCGCTCTCCCTGGGGCAGGAGGCCACGCACAGCAGACAGTCCTCGCATTCCGGAAGCTTCTCTGTGAATGCCACGTGCAGTCACGCTTGGGAACTCTGGTTCTCAGACCTGATGCTGCTCAAGAAGCAGATTCTGCCTGGTGGCCCTTTGAGAGCCGTTGCTCTCCTCTGGGGGCGTTGACTTCCTACAGCACACACAGGCACAGGTACTTCTAGGAAAATCAGGTTATGTGTGTATTCTTTCCAAAACCTGACCTGCCTGAAGGTGATCCTGTGGTCAGGGTGGCACACAAGCTCCCCTCTCCCCTGCACTCTCCCCAGGTCACAATCTCCTTTCTCCCTGATGAGAGAAAATCCAGTTCCTCCCTCGCATGCCCCAGTTCCTGCCCAGATGCAGGAGACCCCAGGACGTGGGCCAAAGCACTGGGGCCAGGAGGTTTTTCAATGAAGTCCCCACAAACAGCAGTATCCAGCGTGCTGATATCCAATGCGTATCTGAGAACGTCGCTCTCTCGGCCTAGTGATCATGTGGGCCAATTACGGACAATTAAGTTACCATACTAACTCAGATGGGTGGCACCTTCAACAAAATTAGTGTCCATGTACACACAAGTATTTTAATTGCCAGGGAAATATAATTGGGGGTCAAGGAATATTTTAAAGCCTAAATTAAATATTGCATGGAGATAAAACTGAGGGCAAAATGTAATGGCAAAGGGAACACGGTCAGATCTGTGTATTAGGAAAGAGCTTGTTTTGGGGTATTTTTAAGTGAATGGTAGTGACTAGTAAATTGCTATGGTATTTATATTGTACTGGACATATTTAAGAGTGATGTTTTATCTTAAAATGCCAATATTTATAATACGTCAGCATTAAGTCCTTTGCAACCTAGACAATTCATATTTCTAGATGTGTGCTCACAACAGAGTGGGGTGCTATGGCTGGGTGAGCATCCCCAGAGGTTGTGTGTTGTGTTTCTCCATAAAGGGAGCTACTGGGAGGCAGTGGACCTTTAAGAGGTGGAGCTTAAGGGAAGGTACTTAGGCCATTGGGGTGTGCCTGGTCTCTTCTGCTGCTTCCTGGCCAAGGTAAGCCATGCGCTCTGCCAGAGCTCCCCCCGATTGCCATCTGGCACCTCTATCAGAGGCACAATGCAATAGCTCTGCCTGGGCTTGGACTGGAATCTCCAAAACTGTAAGCCAGAATAAACCTTTTCTCTTTGTAAATTAATTATTTCAGGTGATTTGTTGTAGTAATGGGAAGCTGACTCACCCAGAGGGAAGCACAGCTTGTCACAGCTCTTCCAGCAAAGGGGCTCAGAGCACAGGACCAAGGAGCCTTCCCAGCATCTCTGTGTCACCGATCAACCTCACGGTCACGCAGCATCTGAGAGGGTCCACTCCGCCCTGTGTGACACGGAGTGACACGGAGCACGGGAGCTTTCAACACACCAGAGCGAGGAAGAGGCACCTCGTAAGTGTGCTCCCTCGTGACCCCTCCTGGGCCCAGTGTTCTGAGGGTGGGTCCCGGGGACCTCTTCCCAGGGTTCAGCTGGTGTCCCCCAGCACAGGCTCCTTGCAACCTGTGGGACTCACAGGAGAGAAAGCAATCAGGAGGCATCGGCTGTGCTCCTGACGGGCCACCCAAAGAAGGTGAGAACTCAGGCAAGGACCTGCTGAGGGACACAGGTGGGGGACACACGGGACATCACGGTAGAGGAGACCACCTGCCAAGGTGTGGCACGCAGGCCAGCCACGGTTCACAGGAGACGGGAACACTGCCAGAGCTAGCAGGACGACCAGGGACTGTCCCCGGAGCTAGCAGGACGACCAGGGGCTGTCCCCGGAGCTAGCAGGACGACCAGGGGCTGTCCCCGGAGCTAGCAGGACGGCCAGGGGTCTGTCCCCGGAGCTAGTAGGACAAGCCAGGCTGTCCCCAGGGCTAGCAGGACGGCCAGGGTCTGTCCCCGGAGCTAGCAGGACGACCAGGGGCTGTCCCCAGAGCTAGCAGGACGACCAGGGACTGTCCCCGGAGCTAGCAGGACGACCAGGGGCTGTCCCCGGAGCTAGCAGGACGACCAGGGGCTGTCCCCGGAGCTAGCAGGACGACCAGGGGCTGTCCCCGGAGCTAGCAGGACGACCAGGGGCTGTCCCCGGAGCTAGCAGGACGACCAGGGGCTGTCCCCGGAGCTAGCAGGACGTCCAGGGGCTGTCCCCGGAGCTAGCAGGACGACCAGGGGCTGTCCCCGGAGCTAGCAGGACGACCAGGGACTGTCCCCGGAGCTAGCAGGATGTCCAGGGGCTGTCCCCGGAGCTAGCAGGACGGCCAGGGGCTGTCCCCGGAGCTAGCAGGACGGCCAGGGGTCTGTCCCCGGAGCTAGTAGGACAAGCCAGGCTGTCCCCAGGGCTAGCAGGACGGCCAGGGGTCTGTCCCCGGAGCTAGCAGGACGACCAGGGGCTGTCCCCAGAGCTAGCAGGACGACCAGGGGCTGTCCCCAGAGCTAGCAGGACGTCCAGGGGTCTGTCCCCGGAGCTAGCAGGACGGCCAGGGGGCTGTCCCCGGAGCTAGTAGGACAAGCCAGGCTGTCCCCAGGGCTAGCAGGATGTCCAGGGGTCTGTCCCCGGAGCTAGCAGGACGACCAGGGGCTGTCCCCAGAGCTAGCAGGACGGCCAGAGGGCTGTCACCCAACAAACAGAGGCAAGGGCACCTGAGCGGGGAGGCCAGAGCCAGACGGCACCTGAAGGTCCCGGGCAGAGCTGGTGCGCTCACAACACCTCAGGGACGCACTGGCAAGCCCACGGCAATGGGGCCGCCTCGCCCAGGCCTGGACCCCAGGGCCTCCTCCCTCCCAGGGCCTCCTCCCTCCCCTCCCTCCTGCTCTGCCAGGCCTCCCGGCCGCGACCCTTCCTCAAGCCAGTGACAGGCCCCCCGTGGCCCTCAAGACCCTCCACCTCATCTGCCACTGGCCCTCAGAGCCCTGGCAAGGGGTGTGAATGAAGCCCGGCCAGCCCGCCTCATAGCCCAGGCTTCCTGGGGTGCGTTTGCTTGGACATTATGAGGAATCTGAAAGGGACACGTCCTCGACCCGTGTCACCCTGGGGAATGGTGAGTGCAGGGCTGTCTCCCTCCGCAGACCCCCAGGTGCCAGGGCAGGACTGAAGAACTAAGCAGCTCTCCGTCCACCTTCTGCTGGGCACCACAGGTTTGCCACGTCCTCACTGGACCGATGGACGGAGGCCACTCGGAAGGACGGGCTCCCAGGCGGCCATCATGCGCAGCAGTGAGCGCCGGTGAGCAGGACGTCTCCCCACGAGGCCCGCTGCTGTGTGCAGACGCGGCTTCTAAGGAAAACGAGGGGACTCGGCCCCCTAAAAGCCCTGGTGGCTTTTTAAAAGCCCTTCATTTCCTCGAGGCACTTTTTAAGTCACACAGGCAGAGCCTCCTGCGGCGTGCAGGGGCCTTGGGAGCTGGGGAGTGACCGGAGGAGGCGGCGGGCAGGCCCCGGGCTGAGTGCTGGCAGCCCCGCGGGGCAGGGAGTGGCCGGAGACCAGGCGAGCGCCTCGGTCCTGCCTCCGCTCCCTCACCCGTGTGCCGTCACCCCGGGACACGCAGACACAGCCACACACGCACGTTCACACAGGTCCCTGCCGCTCAGCTCGCCCCGCGTGGCCGTGTCCACACGCGTCATCTCTGTGGCCAGCGAGCCCGGCGGCGGCCACCAGAAAGAGGAAGAGTCGTCTTGGCTCGGGGTTTTAGAGGCTTCAGCCCATGGTCACCTGCCTCCCGGGGTGAGGGTCAAGACACCCTCTCCAAGGGCAGCTGGGGCCTGCTCCCTCCAGCTAGGCCCTGCCTCCCGCGGTCTCCACGGCCTCCTGCTACCAACACGGAGGGACGAGCCCACTGCTGAGGTCGGAGACCCCCACCCAGCCGCTCCCTCCAGGCTCTCCTCTGATCATTGCTGCCTGTGACCACGCCCAGCCGGAGCCTCCAGGGGACACTGCACGTCCAAACCACAGCATGGCCAAGCAAGGACGTGCCCAGAGACGGGAGAGGCCTTCCCAGGAACACAGCTTCTCCATGGCCATCAGAGGCCCAGCTCCTCGGCCCCTGCAGGACCAGAGTCCAAGTCCTTCACCACTGCTGTCACAGCCTGGAGAGGGCCAGGGGGGTGGCTTCACACAGTGGGCCTGCAGCGGCCACTCAGAGCCGTGGGCACGGACTCCAGGACCCCTTGATACCCTCGTCTGTGGGACTCGAGTCCGTTATATTAAAGGCCTGGTATTCACAGTAGCCCCCACCGTCCTCCCCACACTCACGGCACCCACAGATGACCCACAGCCCCTGAGGCAGTGTGGCCAGTCCTTCTGCGGTTCAGGGGAACTGGCGAGAGAGCCTCGTCACGGCCATCGTGGTGCGACTTTTTTCAAATATTTTCAGCCCGTGCTTTGTTGACTCTGTGAGTACAGAAGCCACCCAACGGAGGCCTCTGTGTGTTTCATTGTATCATTTCACACTGCAAAAATAAAACATGCTCATCGCAAAAGCATGAGCAATGAGAGAATGCAAAGAAAGGTCTCCCAAAGAGAAGCGCAGTGACCAAGGGCAGCGCCCCCTCGCCAAGGGCAGCGCCCCCTCACCAAGGGCCGTGCCCTCTCGCCATCTCCTGCAGTCGTCCCAGGCCAGCACTGCAGCTCCATGGTTCCTGTAACCCACAGTCAATTGCACAGCACAGTAAGATTGTGTGCAGGTGTGCACACAAGCAGACCTGTGCCGTCCCCTCCCCTGGTCTCCAGTCTGAGGCCCCCTGCAGATCAATCATGTGAGCAACTTCCTTAACATAACCAGCTCTCTATGCAAACACACATGCCCACACACGCGCCCACACATTTTTAGAGAGAAACTGCACTCGCACAGCTAATTATCATATATTGCTACAAATGTCCTGTTTTATTACTATTGTTGGGAACTCTTTGCCTGATTTATAAATTAAACATCCTCACAGGTGTGAATGTGCAGGAAAGCCATAGTGCATGATAGATAGGCTTGGGCCGATGGGCCACCTCCCCCATGGAAATTTCCATGAGGAGCAACCTGGTTTCATTTTCCCCGGGCAGAAGCCAATCAGCTTAAAGGTCACTCGGATCCCCCAGGCAGGAGCCAATTGGCTTAAAGGTTGCTCTGTTCCCCAGGCAGGAGCCAATCGGCTTAAAGGTCACCTTGTTCCCTGGGCAAAGAGCCAATAGAGTTAAAGGTCACTCTGGTACCCCCCCCACCAGAAATCCCTACTTAAGTCCCCGCCTGCTGGGAGCTCAGACACAACAGCTCGTCCCTGCGGAGAGGAGGCAGCTGCTGCAACAGCTCCAGACACATCAACTCCAGCCCGATGGCAGCTGCCCCAGCCGACAGCTCCAGAGATCACAGCCGGCACAACCAGGCACCCACCTTCCATTCAGAGCTCGCACACTCCCCTCTCCCTGACTCCTCTCTCCCCATACTTCTTCCACCTCTGACCAGCCATAAAGGCTGGTGAATAAGTCTCTTGGCTGCACGGTTGTCTCCGGTGTGGTTTTTGCCCTTCAGTGCACATAGGGTCTGGTCCTGCCCACAGTTTCAGGCCTCCCTGTGGGTCTTAGAACATGCCCCCATGGAAGACTGACTACTGAATGCACAATATCAGTTAGTTTAATGTCTCGACGTGGCTAAACCATGGAGCCCAGATGTTTGGCCAAACACTACTCTGGATGTTGCTAGGAAGTATGATTTAGATTGACCAACTTTGAAGTCAGTAGACTTCTAGTTCAGCACATGACCTCCATAATGTGGGTGGGCCTCATCCAATCAGTTGGGACCTTAAGACTGCTCCCCGTGAGGAAGAAGGGATCTGACTCCAGTCCACCTGTGATCTCAGAACCGCAGCATCCCCTCCCTGGTCTCCAGCCTGAGGCCCCTGCTGATGAATCATGTGAGCAACTTCCTTAACACGAACAGTTCTCCATGCACACGCGCCACGCACATGCACGTGCACACATACACACACAGAGCATCTTGCTGGCTGTCTCTGGAGAACCCCACAGGTGTACATACATGACCTCTAGCGAGGCCCAGCCAACTTCATGCACGGAGACCTCCTTTGCTGGGCAGCAGCGCTCCCCCCACCCCTTCAGTGGCTCCACAGAATTTAGCTCCAGGGCGGCCGGGGCTGCTCAGCCAGGGCAGCGGGGTTCCGGAGGGGCCCGCTCTCCTCTTCTGTGCCTCCTACAAACTCCCTTCCGGAGCACCAACAGGCACAGGCCCAGCCCAGTGGAGTACCTGGGCCAGGAGGAGAGTCCACAGCTGCCCTGAGGTCCAGCTCACCGCCCAGGACCCCTGAGCCTACACTGATGGGCACCAGAGCAGGGAGCACCCCGACTCTGTCTGCACCCGGCTGCTCCCTAATTGATAATGTAATTATCAGGAGAGGCATATTGCTGCACACACAGCGCTTTCAACCGTTTATCACAATGTTGATCTTTATTTTAAATATAAATCAGGCAATCATTTATGTCTTTTATGCTCTTTGTATTTATTCAAGAATATTTAACTGTAGACAAAAAGTGACTTATTCATTATTCATCCCGAGCAAGGCGAGTGTGGCAATTTGAAAAGGCTGACATTTGAGCTTTTTGCCAACACTAGCAAAATTATATCCTTCCCATTGTAAATCAATGAAGTAGAATCATCGTGCACAAAGGAATTAAATTGCCTTGTCACTTTAATAAGGCCACCTTACACACAGCCTTCAACCAGGCCATTGTGCAGAGAGATGGTGGATCCTCCGCCCGGCCGCCGCGCGCGGTTGGATTTCCAATTAAATGAGTCTCCAGGTCTTCCACGCCACCCGTCCTCCCCGAGAGACAGTCCAGATGTCCCCTCGCGCCTCGCTATCGGCACCACACACACCTCGGGCGGACGGGCACCCTGCCTGGCGTGGCTCTTTCCAGCACTGTTCACGGGCGCCACCGGTGCCTGTCACCATCCTGTCTCAGTGCCTCTCTGGTCCCGCCTCACAAGTGGGCACCCAAGCACGCACAGGCACCCAGGCACCCAGGCACCCAGGCACCCAGGCACGCACAGGCACCCAGGCACCCAGGCACCCAGGCACCCAGGCACCCAGGCACGCACAGGCACCCAGGCACCCAGGCACCCAGGCACCCAGGCAGCGATGCTCCATCCGACTTTGCCTTCGTGGAGGGGCAGCTGCGTGGAGACTAACGATGGCCCCTGAACCAAACACCTTGGTGGGCGGTCGGAGAGGGGGGGGCGAGCGAGGCACAGAGAGGCCTGGCAGGACAGCGGCACAGCCGCCAGTCAGAGCAGCAGGCGCTGCGCCCCGCACCTGCACCTCCATGAGCGCCAGCTCGCTCATCGCAGGGCAGGGCGTCCAGGACAGAGGGCACGGCAGGAGCGCCCGCCTCTCCAGAAGGCACAGTGGCTGCAGGAAGGGAGGGGCCGACACGGAGCACCCAGGCCACAGGGGCTCGGGACCACAGGCCCTCGCCTGCCCAGTGAGGACTGGAGGGCTGGGCCATCTCGCTGAAATCCCCATGGGAGCATCTGAGAGCCCAGGCCCCTCTCGGAGCCCCACAGACAGATGGCACCTCTCCGCCTGTGTCCGTCCCTCTCCAGCTCTGGGACACCCAGGAGATCAGCGTGGAGGAGGAGGGAGTTCCTGTGGCCCCTGCTCTCCGAGGTTCCGGGCCCTGTGAGGCAGAGCACCGTGGCGGCACCACGTGGTGCCACGCGGTGGCTCGCGGGGGCAGGAAGCAGAGGGCTCACTGTCCTAACACAGCCCTGCCCCGTCCCGGTAAGCCAGGCACCACCAGTGGACGAGTCCATTCCTGGGGTCAGAGTCCTCACGACCGGTCACGGCCCAGAGGCCACACCTCTGCCCCGCTGTGTTGGGAACCAAGCCTCCAACACACCATCTTTGAGGGGCATTCCAGACCCAGCCATAGAGGACTGTCCCTGGTGGCCAAGACCAAGCCTGCTCAGAGCACAAAGTGGCCAGGGTCGGCCAAGGGCAAGCAGAGCTGGGCTCTTCCAGAGACCGTGCGAGGCCAAGTGCTCCCCCAGCCCCGGGACACGCGCCCAGGCCCCGGCCAGGTGTCCGCGGTCAGCGTCTGTGCCCACCCGGCTTCCTCCGACCTCTGGCATGACCACTCGGCCCTGTGGAAGAGACGGCAGGCCTCACGAGCGTTCCTGGTGCCTACCGCGCAGAGGGGCAGAGGGGCCAGACATGGGGCACTGCGTCACAGCGCCCACTCGGCTGTCCCTCCACGGGGACCCCTGTCCTTCACCACGTGCCAGTGAGGAGCGATGGCAAGAGAGACGGGAGTGTCCTCAGGCTGCAGGGCCTCGGGTTCTTCAAAGGACGCGCTGGGCGTGGCCGTGTGCCGACACACCTGGCACTGCCCCTGTGCTCAGGGAGGTGCGGGGAAGAGGGCATTCAGAGCTCAGGGACGGGCGGGGCTCAGGAGAGGCCTGCCCCGCACCCCGGGCCCGCTCCACCGCAGCCCCACAGACTCTCAAGGACCACGCTGCACAGCTCCACGGTGGTCCTGAATCCTAGGTGAGGTGAAGGATTCCCTAAGAAAACGTGATTCATAAGATTGACCAAATAAAGATAGAAAGCTTAAACAGACCTACTTTCACAGACCAGATAACATCACTGAAGGACATCTTAGAAGGCGGGCCTAGATGGCGGCACAGGGACCCACTAAGAAAACACAAGGTCATCTCAGAGTCACAGAAGTTGCTCTGGAGTATGGAAGGAGGGACTCCAAACACAGTCCTGAAGCAAGTGCAACCTCAATCTCCAAGCCAAGAAAAGCCTCAGAAGGGAAACTACAGGTTTATGTTTCTGAAAATATCAATGCAAAAAAAATTAAGTGTCAGCAAGCACAATCGTCACGTCCAAGAAGACCATTCTAGCTGGGCGCGGTGGCGCACGCCTGTAATCCCAGCACTTTGGGAGCCGAGGCAGGAGGATCGCGAATTCAAAGCCAGCCTCAGCAATGGCGAGGCATTTAGCAACTCAGTGAGACCCTGTCTCTAAATAAAATACAAAAAAGGGCTGGGGATGTGGCCCAGTGGTCGAGTGCCCCTGAGTTCAATCCCTGGTACCAAAAAAAAAAAAAAAAGACCATTCTAGGAATGAGAGGCCGAGTCCACATCAGAAAATCAATATAATTCACCATGTCAGTAATAGGTTTAAGGAAAGATGATTTAACGTTCTCCATTATATTAAAAAGAAATCTATGCATTTATATACCACACACCTACCTATGTATAGACCAGGCGTGTTCCACACGTACGCACGTGACATCTCCATATATACCTGTGTTCACAGTTCACTACACACGTGCGTGTGTACACAGTGATGCACACATGCACACAACCAATCCCCGAGTCGCGTGGCTCCCCACAGGGAACGAAGAGGCCTTTCTCCTTGAGGTCACAACAAGGTGAGGACACCTACCACCTGCCTTGTGACTCAGCTGAGCTGGAAACAGGATGGAAGCCACTGGGTGAGGAAGGACCATGAAATGAACATGATTTTGGAAAGAAACAAAAGTCTTTTTTGCAGATGACGTGATAATGTACCAGGAAAACCAAAGAGTTTCAATTCTGAAAATAACAAACAATAACACATTAGAAAATCTACATATCATAAAATGAACCCACAAAAATCAGTGTCGTGAGGGTAAAACCACACAAACTAAAAACACGAAGGAGGAGACACTTCACTGCGAGAGAAGCAACAAACAGGGAGAAGCACTCAGCAACTTCACACGCCAGCTCAACAGGAACA
Organism: Tamias sibiricus; assembly: GCA_025594165.1. Classification (NCBI taxonomy): domain Eukaryota; kingdom Metazoa; phylum Chordata; class Mammalia; order Rodentia; family Sciuridae; genus Tamias; species Tamias sibiricus. The sequence goes on from CM046663.1 coordinate 2,141,490, forward strand.
TGATCACAAACAGGTCTCAGAGGCCCAGGACGCCGCAGGCACCGGGCGCCTCCCGGTGCCCCAGGGCAGCTCCCCACCAGAACATCGGTCCTCCTGGAGGTGATAGGGGGGCTTAATGGAGATTCCAACATGTCTTTGTTCTGCTCCTGAATTCGATGACTTTGAAGTTTAAATAAATAATTAGACTTGATAACATCCAGAAAAACGGACCGGCAACGGCGGGCAGAGACCACCAGAGAATCAAACGTAAGAAAGCCTCGAAGGTCAAAACTACTAGCTGAACAGACCAACCAAGGGCACAGAATTAAAAGTCTAGGGACAAACTCAGGTTGGCTGGAAGAGCAGCGCCTGGTCAAGGCAACACCCCAAGCCCTGGGAAAGGCAGCTTCTCGCAAAATCGCCTGCCGAGGTAACCGTGTGGTCATGGGCAGCAGGAGGGTGCAGGCCTCACACCAGATTCCAGCATCAACACCAAACCAGGGGTCTGAGAGAGAGTAGGCTGGAAGGAAGCATGGTGAGATTTAAAAACCTGGATGTTTATGATTTAAAATTCATAATTCAAACGATGCTTGAGTAATCTGACAGTAGATTTTTTATAAATATTTATTTATTTGCTTTAGTTGTACACAATGCAATGTATTTATGTTTACGTGGTGCTGAGGATCGAACCCGGGCCGCGCACGTGCGAGGCGAGCGCTCTGCCGCTGAGCCACAACTCCCGCCCCAGTAGATGTTTTTTAACTTCTGAAAACACCATGAACAAATCAAAACACAAGCGCGAACCTGGTAGAAATTACATGCAATACATCTCGGAGGAAGGGCTGACCTCCCCAGTGTAGAAATGCCCTTCAGTGAAGGAGGCCAGTGAGACCAGGTGCCCAGCAGACGCAGGACAGCGGCTCCTGGACACGCCACGCGGAGGCCCGCGCCATGGACAGGATGCGGCCCCACGCACACCCGCCAAGCCGAGTGGACGCTGCACCTCACAGAGCCAATGCCCAGTCGGCCACGGAAACTTGGCTCCCCTCCCCCAGGAATCCCGCCGCTGAGGCCAGCCCTGAGAAGTGCGCGGTCACAGACACAGCGATGTGCTCCGAGTGGTGTCATGTGCAGTCGCAAAACCCAGCTTCCCAAGTGCCCTTCGTGGGCAGAGTGACAAATGATGGTGTGGCCAGAGAAGGGAGGGCTTGGTAGCTACGAAAGGGAACCTATCCATAAATAATGGAGATTTCCAGAATGCATTGTTATGTTAAAGCAAAATACAAGAGAGTACCCGTAGTACACTACCTTTGGGTATGCCAGGTTAAATAAGAAAGATAAAGGTAGTTTTAAAGCCATTGCCTGCGCCTGCCCAGTAGACAGACACACCTGTGCAGAGAGGAGCAGGAGGAACACAACATCTTCGGAGCCTGAGGGCTGGCTGTGGGGTAGAATGGAAGCAAGGCAGAGTGGATTCCCTGAGGACGCCTTTGTCATGCGGTTCTGTCTTCTGAGCAGCTACAAGCTTAACTTTTAAAAATAAGTCAACTGGGGTGTTGAAGGCACACCCTAAAACCAAAACAAGCACCAGCATGTGACCTCGAGGCAAGACAACCTCACAACGGGCCACCTGAGAGGAAAACCGACGCAGCGCCCGCCGTTCTGAGCCCAGTGCTCTGGCCGCACGCACTGTGCCCAGTACCCAAGGACAATGATCGCTGCCAAGACACCTTGAGCTTCTCTGAACCTTGTTGCTGCTGGGCCCCGCGGTAAAGTGCCCCGGGTCCAATCCTCAGTACCACAAAAACCACCTGCTGTTGTGGCGGTGTTGCTGTGGTGCCTCTGAAGTGACCCGTGCAAGCTGCGGCCAGCGTCGAAGGCTGGGAGACCCAGATTCCCCCTCAGGCCCGGGGTCTCTGGAGGAGGGGCTCGGCTGTGGTGCTGCACGTGGACTGTGGGCAGGAAGGGAGACCGCTCCCAGCGCCATCTGTCCCCGGCAGGAGCAGCCACACTCCAGGGGACACTGCTCCCAGTGCCCAGCCCTGTAAGCGCCAGGCGCCAGGCTCAAGTAGGGAGTGCCTCGCCAGGCTCCTGGGAGAGTCCGGGCTATCCCAGACGTCGGGCAGGACGGGTAAGCGCCTCGCCAGGCTCAAGTAGGGAGGCCTCCTGGGAGTAAGCGCCTCGCCAGGCTCAAGTAGGGAGTCGTCCCAGACGTCGGGCTATCCCAGACGTCGGGCAGGACGGGTAAGCGCCTCGCCAGGCTCAAGTAGGGAGGCCTCCTGGGAGAGTCGGGCTATCCCAGACGTCGGGCAGGACGGGTAAGCGCCTCGCCAGGCTCAAGTAGGGAGGCCTCCTGGGAGAGTCGGGCTATCCCAGACGTCGGGCAGGACGGGTAAGCGCCTCGCCAGGCTCAAGTAGGGAGGCCTCCTGGGAGAGTCGGGCTATCCCAGACGTCGGGCAGGACGGGTAAGCGCCTCGCCAGGCTCAAGTAGGGAGGCCTCCTGGGAGAGTCGGGCTATCCCAGACGTCGGGCAGGACGGGTAAGCGCCTCGCCAGGCTCAAGTAGGGAGGCCTCCTGGGAGAGTCGGGCTATCCCAGACGTCGGGCAGGACGGGTAAGTGCCTCGCCAGGCTCAAGTAGGGAGGCCTCCTGGGAGAATCGGGCTATCCCAGACGTCGGGCAGGACGAACGCAGAGCGAGCTGGACCCCGCTTCACGCCAAGGCGGAGAAGCACAAGACCTCACAGGCGCGCCGGGAAGATGGCGGGTCTTGAGGAAGAGGCTCCCCAGCCACACCTGAAGCACAACGGTCAGGTCTTTGGAGAGTTGTTTAAACAAGAGGGAAGAGAGGGAAAGTTCCTCCTCTTAGAAAGGGCCAGCCACAGATGGGGAGGGCAGGGGAGGGTCGGGCAGCCCCATTCTGCAGGCCCTGGGGGACGCCGCGGGGACAGGACGGCCCGCAGCTCCCTTGCTCCAGAGGGAAGGCGGTCTGGCCCTGTGGCCCACGATGCAGGGTGGCAGTGGTCTCTGCCCGAGGCACAGGAGCAGGCGGCACCACCGGGCAGTGTCCTCTGACCCACAGCTGCCCACAGGAGGGCGAGACAGACGCCTGGACATTCTGCAGCCCAGCTGCCTGGCGCCCTGCAGCCGGCGTCCTGGGAGGAAAGGCAGCGGCTGTTTAGGCCGAGGGAGTAGAGACGCATCGTGAGCAAGCACGCTGTTGGCCATCGATGGCTCCCAGGGTGACTAAAGGCCCTCGTGGCCATCGGGCAGGGCAGTGCTGTGCGCCTGGCTCGCTGGGAAGAGCGCACAGGGGAACTGGACGCTGCCGGCTCCCGGGAGTCGGAGGCTCGAGTGCCGGCTGATGAACTGTCCCAGGACCAGCAGAGCCTGCGTGTGCGGGAGCAGGCAGGGACACCGAGCGGGTAGAGAGACTGCTCGCGGGTGCTGAGGTCAGCCTTCTGGACACCAGGTGGAGAGCCGGGGCCGGGTGGGCCTCAGCCTGACCCTCAGTAACCAGCACAGAACACACCTGTGGTGGAGAAGCCGGGCCAGAGGGCCCAGGTCCAGCCCCGTCTCCGGCTTGCTGTGCCCGGCCTCTCTGAGCCCGTGTCCTCACGGTGTGCAGCAACGCCCGCCCACAGGGCACGCACGGCACGTGGTGCACAGTGGCCCCGGCTCAGGAGGCTGTGGGGGAGGAGCCCCAGAGCCGAGGCCAGCGGGGCCACACGGAAAGACCCCGCCTCAGAACAAAGCAAGCCTGTGAGAAAGGTGCCCGCAGTTGGGGGCCACCCAGGGAGGGCCGCGGCCATCTGAGAAGTTGGTTTGGAAACAGAGGGAGGCTGAAGTCTCAGCGGGACGCAGGGGCACCTCTGGGGACGGGCGCTGGGAGGGCCGCCCCGCCCCCCCCCAGCACTGTGGGGCTCAGCTGCTGGTTGAACCCGCTGGCCGCGAGGGGTGGAGGGAGGCAGCAAGCCTCCAGGCGGAGGGCTGCGACCCAAGGGGAGGCTGGTGCGCGGGGCCGACCACTGCGCTCTACCTGGAGAGGAAGCAGGAACGATGCCGCGACCGGGGCCTTGATTCTGAAAACAAGCCCTGCGGAGCCACACGGCCAGGTCGCGCCAGAGCCATCTTGCCCCCCGCGCTGCAGAGCTTGGGGCTGCCACACAGGACCGCAGCCCACGCTCCGTGGCCACTGGAGGCCAAGAAACCAGCTGTCCCGTCCACAGGCGCGTGCCCAGGCTGCGGTCCACTCTCCACTCCACTCCGTCCTCTCCTGACCTCCCGAGACGGGGTGGCTGACCACACACGGAGCAGCGTGTGGCGACGGCTGGCGCGGCCTGCGTGTGCTAGCGGAGTCGTGAGCACCCAGGACCTCCCTCTGAAGGGCATTCTAAGGACACAGCGACTCTGCAACACGGTTACCATAGCGACTGGCCCTTTAAGAAGGTGGGGAGAAGAGATGTGCATCTGCAATCAAGGCCCCAGCAACGCTGGCAGAGCGACGGGTTGGAGTAATCGGAAGCAGGAGAGATAAGCAGGGTGAAAGCCCGCTAAAGAAAAGAGCCCAGAGCCGCAGAGCAGGGCCATGGTAACCGCGGGGCCTCTGTCAGGAGGGGGCGGCCGCCCAGTCAGTGCCAGGCAGAGCCAGGGTCCCCGAGGAGCTGGAGACACAGGTGCCCAGCAAGGGTGACGGCGGGCAGCAGAGCCCCCAGCGCGTCAGGAAGGCGCATCTAAGAACAGAGGGGCTCCCCTAACCAGCCAGGGCCCCCCACAAGGGCGCCCCCAGGGCAGGACGGGGAAGGTCCAGCGACTGGCCTGCTGGGTCAAGCCAGAAAGGAAAGACGTCCAAGAAGGAGGGCCACCAAGGAGAGGCGGAGCCGCCCAGGCTGCCTCCCGCCCAACCCGGGGAATAGCACCAAAGGTGACTGACGGTGGCAGTTCTATCCGTTGGCCAACCCAGGAGGCAGGTGCCCCAGGAACAGAGCAGAGGACATGGAGGCCTGGAGGACGCTCCCCGGGTCCCCAAGTTCCTGCCACCAAACAGGAGTTAGCAGGAAAGAGGAGCCATCTTTCGGAGGATTGCTCTGTCCCCCTAAATGCCCCCAGAAACCACACCCAGCCTCAGGACAGCCAGGTGACAGCCCGCATACCTGGAGGTCACAATAGTTTCCTCCAGGCTCCCAGCAGAAATCTAGGCACCTTGTATCCAGGCACCCTCCAGATGTGCAGGCGCGTGGAACACCTTCAGGAAAGCAGAGCCCAGCAGGCTGCCGCCCTGGGCAGGGGGAGGCCCTCCACCCGCCAGAGCCTCGTGACCCTCCCGCACCCTCGTGTGGGGCCGGCCACATCCAGAGCCTCGTGACCCTCCCGCACCCTCGTGTGGGGCCGGCACGTCCACAGGAGCTTCTGCAGCACTGGTGGGGAGAGCTCCGTCCTGAACTAACCCGCTTGGTAGAACCCACAGGACGAAGTGTGCCTCGAATCAGGCCACGAACACACGCGACTTCCGAGATGAGTGTGCCCGATGCCACTTAGAAATGTAGGGATCAGCCTCTTCCCCTGTCCTTGGCCACCAGGGAGCTCAGCATGAACGTGAGCGCCTGACTGCCACCCCACCGCCACGTCACTGTCCCCTGGTGTTCCTCTTGTTCTGCTTATGCCCACCCCAACACAGACTGGCCAGGCCGTGATAGGGGTGTCCTCACCCGCATTTTCATTCTTGGTGAGTCACCCTTAAAGACAGGAGGACAGTAAGACACCACACCCTGGACACCCCTTTCCAACCCCAAGACCCAGCCACACCAGGGGAACGGTGAGAGTGGGCTGGACCTCAGTGTCCAGGTAAGCTTCACCTCGAGGACACTGACCCTCTCAGTGTCCAGGCAAGCGTCACCTCGAGGACACTGGCCCTCTCAATGTCCAGGTAAGTGTCACCTCGAGGACACTGGCCCTCTCAATGTCCAGGTAATGTCACCTCGAGGACACTGGCCCTCTCAATGTCCAGGTAAGCGTCACCTCGAGGACACTGGCCCTCTCAATGTCCAGGTAAGCGTCACCTCGAGGACACTGGCCCTCTCAATGTCCAGGCAAGCTTCACCTCGAGGACACTGGCCCTCTCAATGTCCAGGTAAGCGTCACCTCGAGGACACTGGCCCTCTCAATGTCCAGGCAAGCTTCACCTCGAGGACACTGGCCCTCTCAATGTCCAGGTAAGCTTCACCTCGAGGACACTGGCCCTCTCAATGTCCAGGTAAGCGTCACCTCGAGGACACTGGCCCTCTCAATGTCCAGGTAAGCGTCACCTCGAGGACACTGGCCCTCTCAATGTCCAGGCAAGCTTCACCTCGAGGACACTGGCCCTCTCAGTGTCCAGGCAAGCTTCACCTCGAGGACACTGGCCCTCTCAGTGTCCAGGTAAGCGCCACCTCGAGGACACTGGCCCTCTCAATGTCCAGGTAAGCTTCACCTCGAGGACACTGGCCCTCTCAATGTCCAGGTAAGCGTCACCTTGAGGACGCTGGCCCTCTCAATGTCCAGGTAATGTCACCTCGAGGACACTGGCCCTCTCAGTGTCCAGGTAAGCGTCACCTCGAGGACACTGGCCCTCTCAATGTCCAGGCAAGCTTCACCTCGAGGACACTGGCCCTCTCAATGTCCAGGTAATGTCACCTCGAGGACACTGGCCCTCTCAATGTCCAGGTAAGCTTCACCTCGAGGACACTGGCCCTCTCAGTGTCCAGGCAAGCTTCACCTCGAGGACACTGGCCCTCTCAATGTCCAGGTAAGCGTCACCTCGAGGACACTGGCCCTCTCAATGTCCAGGCAAGCGTCACCTCGAGGACACTGGCCCTCTCAATGTCCAGGTAAGCGTCACCTCGAGGACACTGGCCCTCTCAATGTCCAGGTAAGCGTCACCTCGAGGACACTGGCCCTCTCAATGTCCAGGTAAGCGTCACCTCGAGGACACTGGCCCTCTCAATGTCCAGGTAAGCGTCACCTCGAGGACACTGGCCCTCTCAATGTCCAGGTAAGCTTCACCTCGAGGACACTGGCCCTCTCAATGTCCAGGTAAGTGTCACCTCGAGGACACTGGCCCCTCTCCCACACACACCAGAAATGGGGTGACCCAGGGTCAGCGGTAGAAGCTGCCTTCTTCTTGCACGTAGGCCAAGAGGGCCGTCCCTCAGGGCAGTGCTCATGCGGTGGGACAAAGCCAGCCGGTGATGTCTCTCTGTGTGTCACTAACCCACAAACCCTCCTGGCCCTGACTGGGGAGGAGCAGGGCCTTGTGGAGTCCTAAGTGCCACTCGTCCCCCCAGGCACCACTGGGCGCTCTGGGGACACACTGAGAGACAGACAGCGGTGCTGCTTGTCCTGGACCTTCCTCAGAGCAAGTCTCAATACACCCGTCCAGGGCGCCCTCCCAAGCAGGCGTCTCCTCCCGTCTCCGCAACCTGCCTCCCTGCCCTGGTGAGACCAGGCTGTGGGCCTGTGGCTCAGGTCGCTGACGCCAATCTTACGACTTCAAGCTGTGATCATATTCTGCCAAATAAACAAACGGCATCGAAGTTGTTAGTGACGTGCTGATGGACAAAGACTCCCACAGGAAGCTTGCCCTCCACGCCTGCTCCCAGGATAAGCACTGCGGGGATCGTGCACCATCTCCTGTGTTTAGTTCCTGCATTTATTTTATGTGAACACCACCAGGCGGACACAGTCCGTAGAGCTGCACCCCCTCTTCTGACTCGACAGGACTTTGGAAGCTGTCTCCCACACAAGCCCTTGGAAACGTGGTGGGGATCACTGCCAGCGTCCCACTGGCTGTGGCCAGCGCTGATTTTCAATGGCTGCTGCTGCTGAGATCTAGCGTCACCTTCTGCTGTGGTGAGTAGGGCGTGGTGGCCATCCTGGGCACACGCCCAGTCGCCTCTCCCTGTGTCCTGGTGAGGCCGTCCCAAGGAGCGCGCTCACCTGCTTTTAGAGGTTCATCTGAGACCTGGGACCGGTGGCCAGGCTCCCTGCTCAGCTCTTGGTGCGTGGTTGAGAGAGGACGAGCAGCCGCTACCTGCTGCCACTGCTGAGCTGACTCTCAGGTGGCCTCCACACCCGGCCTCTGAAGGCAGCTGGCAAGGCTCCACGCAGCTGCTGAGCCCGGGGCTCCCGGGCAAGGCCTGCCCCCGCCTCCCCGCCTCCCTGCCCTCCGCTGTCTGCTCCCTGGCGCGGGAGCCAGTGGCGCGGCCGGTGCCATGCCCGTCCCAGCAGAGCGCTTTGTCTCCCTGCGTTGACAAAGTTCAGGTTTAAATAGAAGAGTGTCCTAATGGCAGCTCAGTACCCCAGGGAGGGGGACGATGCCCAGGAGGGCCACCGGCCACCGAGCTGCAGCTGCACACAGGAGGCGCCCCCCTGGCCCGGAGCACCGCCTGTCCGTCCGGAGCCGGGTCTTGGCGCTGCTGCCGAGGGCAGCTCCCGGGGCAGGCCAGGAAGGCCAGGCGCGGCTGCAGTCAGAGGTGAGGGTCGGCACAGGGCTCTCTCGGGGCTGTCGTGAGGACATGAGGAGGGGCCGCCTGGGGGAAGTGGAGGGAGACCCTGTGCCTGCTGCTGTCCTTCGCCCGTGACGACCCACCCGCATTCAGCCGCTGTGAAACCCCATGTTCAGCCCGCCGGCCTGCAGCCTGGGCAGAGCCCGTGCCCACAGCTCGGGCCACTTGCCTGCGGGGTCTCACAAGCCCCTTCTGGCCTCTCTCCCCCACAAGTGAGGTCTCTCCAGTGTCTCCGACCAGGAAGACGCGGGCAGCGGGGGACCCCCTCCACCTGGCCTGGGGCTCTGAAGTGCCTGTCCAGTGCAGGCCACGAGCCTGCCGCGGGGTGGGCTGAAGGTGGGCACTGCTGAGGAGGAGGGCCAGAGACAAGCCTCCACAGCCACCAGGACTCAGGCGTCTCTTCAGGAGCCGCCAGGGCCCAGGTGCAGGGGCCTGCACTGGTGGCAGTGGGTGGCTCTGGGGGGCTTGTCTGCCCAGAGCCTCGGGCTGCTGCGTCCTGAAGGGCAGCACCCGGTGCCCCAGTGCTAGAAAAGCTGAGCAGAGCCGGGGTGGGAGGCCCAGGGCAGGCGGCTGTTCCGAGCGGTGTGTGCTGCGGGCGTGCAGACAGAAGACCCCGGAACGACTCTGACCCTGCAGGGGTCATCTTCGCAGGTGCACCACAGGTTCCTGCAGGCCTCCTGTGTCCTGTCTCTCAGCCAGCCTCAAGTCCTTCCACGAGGTCCACCCTGCCTGGGCACTGCGCCTCACGCTGCAGAACGGAGACCCAAGGTCCTGGGGATGGAGGCCGCGGGCTCCCGCACAGCCCAGCCACGTTCCCGCTGTGCGGCCGGCCACGTGCCTGAGCCTCTCTGAACGGCAGTCCCCTTGCTGGTGACAGTGGGCATGATAGTCTTTAGTGTGTTTGTTCTAAATGGCGAAGATCAGATTAGAGGCTGCACACTGGGCACACCTATGTCTAGGTGGCAAGGTCCTCGGTGCTGCGGAGGGACACAGGTAGCGGCGTGCAGGACATGGCTCCAGGAAAGAAAGGCTGCCTCAGCTTAAAGCAGCTGCATGCGGCTTCTTCTCAGCCGGGGCCTGGACTTCTGCGCGGCCGCCGCCCCCCCCCCACCCGGGCACCCCTCCCGCCTTCCCAGCTCTGGCCCTTGGCACCGCAGTGCCCTTGCTTCGCCTGCTCCCGCCTCACCTGCTGCTCCTCCTCACAGGTGAATCCGTGACCACTCACCTCGCAGGTGCCTAGAGCTACGTGCTGGTGCTGCTGCCGGTCCACCCACTGCCTGCCCTCCTAGACCAGGGCAGGCCACCGCCTGCACACCGCTGGCTGGAGTCCCTGATGCAGCCTCTCTGAACTGGGCCTCTGTCTGTTGCCCATGGTGGGTGGGCACTGGGGTGCCCAGCAAGGGCCTCCCGCCCCTCCTCCTGCCCCTCCCCGGGCCTCCATCGCTACCTTAATAGCCATGCAGTGGCTTTGCACAGTTCCAGAGTTCAGAAGCCCAGCGGGGCCAGCAGGCACCTTCCCTCCAGGGACTCAAGGACCAGCTCCTCCAGCACCGCCCCCCCAGTCCAGCCCTGGCACATCTGCGCCTCTGCCTCCCTCCAAAGCCAGCACCTCAGCCACGGCCAGGGAAGCACCTCCACTTTAAGGGCCCAAGTGATCAGATGGTCCCACCTGGATGCCCAGAATCTGGGCCCCCTTCCTGTCATGGGCCAGGCTATGTGGGCAGTGGCCTGACAGACTCCATTTTACCCCGAGACTCCATGTCGCGGGCAAGATGCTTCTCCCATGGGAACACCCGCCTCTGCGCCCACAAGGAGTGCTTGGCATGGCACGTGGCAACACAGATGGCAAAGTCGTCCTCCTGTGCTTAGACACTGCACTTGGGCAACACACCTTGACCACACAGAATGCTGACGCTTGTCGAGACGTCGGTGACCACTCTTTAAACTGTGCTCAGCTAGGGGCGTCTGGCCCGCTTCCCCTCCTACCTGTGGTCTTAGGTCTCGTGAGGCTTGCTCGTGGTTCTGCATCGTAGAGGTGTGCTCTGACCCTGCAGGGGTCAAGGGGCGTGCCTCGGGCCTGCCAGCTGGTGCGCCATCCGCTGGTGGACCAAGGCGGCTCCACCTCGTGGCTGGAGGGGGACCCTGGGACCAACTGCAACCTCGCCTAACATTAAGCCCCTTCATCTCAGCCAGGTCTGCAAGGTGGTCATCGCAGGCCCCAGGTCCAGCGCGTCACGACACGGGTGTAATGGGCCTGAAGTTCTGCCCACGCCAGCCCCTGCCCGCCCTCTGCCCTGCTGGAGAGCGTGTGCATCTGCAGGAGCGGAGGCCTCGCCCTGCCCGCACCTCTGGGTCTGCTCCGCCACGTCTCTCTCAGCGCCTGGTGCAGAGACGGTCCTAGAGGGTAGTCTCCCCTCGTCAGCCAAAAGCCTTGGCCAGGCGCGGCCCCGACCACCAGGAACTCTGCCCTTAGCAGCCAGACCAGAGACGGCGTTGCTCCCACGTTGTGGCTGGGACCGAGGCGTCCCCAAAGCTCACAGGAGACACACAGTGCGAGGGAGTTCAGAGGTGGAAGGAGTCCTCACCAGTCCTCACCAGTGCCTCCACCCACACGAACCAGTGGGGACTGTGGGCAGGTGGGTGCGGCTGGAGGAGAGGTCCCTGCGGGCGCGCCTTTGGGTTTATATTCCGTCCCTGGTGAGCAGAGCGCTCTCTCTCTCTCTCTCTCTCTCTCTCTCTCTCTCTCTCCTTCCTTGTTGCCATGTCCTGAGCTGCTTTCCTCCTCCACACCCTTCTGCCATGACTTCTCCCTCGCCTCAGGACCCCAGCAATGGAGCCAGCCATCTGTGGACTGAGACCTCCCAAACCATGAGCCCAAAATGAACCATCTTTCCTCCTCTAATTGTTCGGTTTTTTTTTTTTAAATAGTGGTAGTATGTATTACAATTCATACTGCACATATAGAGCATTTTTTACACAAAACAGTTTGTATACAAGGTGTATTCGTAGCATTCAAGTCTTCAATCATGCATTTAGAATAATGATATCCATCTTATTCAACGACTTTTGCTTTTTTTCCCCTCCATCCCCCCTTGCTCTCTCCCTTCCCCTCCCTTCCCTTTGACCATTCTAGTGTTCCTCTAATCCTCCTATGTACCCTAACCCAACAACCCTGTGAACTAGCCTCCTTATATCAGAGGAAACATTCGGTATTTGGATTTTTGAGATTGACTGATTTCACTTAGCATTATATTCTCTAACTTCATCCATTTACCTGCAAATGCCATTATTTTATTCTCTTTTATTGCTGAGTAAAATTCCATTGTGTATATATACCACATTTTCTTTATCCACTCATCTACTGAGGGACATCTAGGTTGGTTCCACAACCTACCTATTGTGAATTGTGCTGCTATAAACATTGAAGTGGCTGTGTCACTGTAATATGCTGTTTTTAAGTCCTTTGGGAACAGACCCAGGAGTGGGATGGCTGGGTCATAGGGTGGTTCCATTCCCATTTTCCCAAGAAATCTCCATACTGCTTTCCATAGCAGTTGCACCATTTTGCAGTCCCACCAGCAATGTATGAGTGTGCCTTTTTCCCCACATCCTCTCCAACATTTATTGTTGTTTGTGTTCTTGATAGCTGCCATTCTGACTGGAGTGAAATGAAATCTTAGAGTAGTTTTGATTTGCATTTCTCTAATTGCCAGCGATGTTGAGCACTCTTTCATGTATTTGTTGATTAATTGTCTTCTGAGAAGTGTCTTTTCAATTCCTTAGCCCATTTATTGATTGGGTTATTTGTTTTTTTGGTGTTAAGTTTTTTGAGTTCTTTATATATTCTAGAAATTAGTGCTCTATCTGATGTGCATGTATTAAATATTTGTTCCCAATTAGTTGGCTCTCTATTCACCCCATTGATTGTTTCTTTTGCTGAGAAGAAGCTTTTTAGCTTAAATCTATCCCATTCATTAATTCTCAATATTAATTCTTGCGCTACAGGATTCTTATTAAGGAACTTGGGGCCTAATCTAACATGTTGGAAATTGGAGCTTACTTTTTCTTCTATTAGGCATATTGTCTCTGGTCTAATTCCTAGGTCCTTGATCCACTTTGAATTGAATTTTGTGCATGGTGAGAGATAAGGGTTTAATTTCATTTTGTTGCATATGGATTTCCAGTTTTCCCAGCACTATTTGTTGAAGAGGCTATCCTTTCTCCACTGTACATTTTTGGCACCTTTGTCTAATATAAGATAGCTGAAATTATATGTATTAGTCTCTGTGTCCTCAATTCTGTACCATTGGTCTACCAGTCTGTTTTGGTGTCAATACCATGCTGATTTTGTTACTATTGCTCTATAGTATAATTTAAAGTCTGGTACGGTGATGCCCCCTGCTTCACTTTTCTTACTCAGGATTGCTTTAGCTATTCTGGGTCTCTTATTTTTCCAGATGAATTTCATGGCTACTTTTTCTATTTCTTTGAGAAATGTCATTGGGATTTTGATTGGAATTGCATTAAATCTGTATAATGCTTTTGGTAGTATGGACATTTTGACAATATTAATTCTACCTATCCAAGAACAAGGTAGGTCTTTCCATCTTCTGAGGTCTTCTATAATTTCTTTCGTTAGTGTTCTATAGTTTTCGTTATAGAGGTCCTTCACCTCTTTTGTTAAGTTGATTCCCAGGAATTTTTTTTTATGCTATTGTAAATGGGGTAGTTTTCATCATTTCCCTTTCAGAGGCTTTGTCACTGATGTACAAAATGCCTTTGACTTATGGGTATTGATTTTGTATCCTGCTACTTTGCCAAATTCATTTACTAGTTGTAAAAGTTTTCTGGTAGAGTTTTTTGGGTCTTCTAGATATATTATCAGCAAATAGTGCTAATTTGAGCTCTTCTTTTCCTATCTGGATCCCTTTAATTTCTTTTGTCTGTCTAATTGCTCTGGCCAGAGTTTCAAGTACTATGTTAAATAGCAGTGGTGAAAGGGGGCATCCCTGTCTTGTTCCAGTTTTTAGAGGGAATGCTTTCAATTTTTCTCCATTTAAGATAATGTTAGCTTGAGGATTTGCATAAATAGCTTTTATAATGTTGAGATATGTTCCTGTTATTCCTAATTTCTCTAGAGCTTTGAACATAAAGGGGTGTTGTATTTTGTCAAATGCTTTTTCTCTGCGTCTATTGAGATGACCATATGGTTTTTATCTTTAAGTCTATTGATGTGATGTATTATGTTTATTGATTTCCGAATGTTGAACCAACCTTGCATCCCTGGGATAAACCCCACTTGATCGTGGGCGCACTATCTTTTTGGTATGTTTTTGTATCCGATTTGCCAGAATTTTGTTGAAGATTTTTGCGTCTGTGTTCATTAAAGATATTGGCCTGAAGTTTTCTCTTTTTGGCTGTGTCTTTGCCTGGCTTTGGAATTAATGTGATATTGGCCTCATAGAAAGAGTCTGGAAGAGCTCCCTCTTTTTTCTATTTCTTGAAATAATTTGAAGAGCATTGGTATTAGTTCTTCCTTGAATGTCTTGTAGAACTCAGCTGTAAACCCATCAGGACCTAGACTTTTTCTTGTTGGTGGTTTTTTGATGGCATCTTCTATTTCTTCACTTGAAATTGATTTGCTTAAATTGTGTATAGCCTCCAGTTCCAGTTTGGGCAATTCATACGACTCTAGAAATCTGTCAATGCTTTCAATATTTTCTATTTTATTAGAGTACAAGTTTTCGAAGTAATTTCTAATTATCTCCTATATATCTGAGGTGTTTGTTGTGATATTTCCTTTTTCATCACGGATGTTAGTAATTTGAGTTTTTTTCTCTTTTTTTTTTTTTTTTTTTGTTAGCATCGCTAGGGGTCTGTCAATTTTATTTATTTTTTTCACAGAACCAACTTTTAGTTTTGTCAGTTCTTTGAATTGTTTCTTTAGTCTCAATTTCATGAATTTCAGCTCTGATTTTAATTATTTCCTGTCTTCTACTCCTCTTAGTGTTGATCTGTTCCTCTTTTTCTAGTGCTTTGAGGTGTGATGTAAAGTCATTTATTTGGTTTTTGTTGTTTTTTTTTTTTTTTTTTCTTTTAAGGAAGGAACTCAGTGCAATGAATTTTCCTCTTACTACTGCCTTCATAGTGTCCCAGAGATTTCTATATGATGTATCTGTGTTCTCATTTACCTCTAGGAATTTTTTAATCTCCTCCTTGATGTTTTCTTCAACCCCTTGTTCATTCAGTAGCATGTTGTTTAGCTTCCAGTTGTTGGAGTAGGTTTTTTTTATTTCTTGTTTTATCATTGATTTTCAATTCCATCCCATCATGGTCTGATAAAATGCAGGGTAGTATTTCTATTTTTTTATATTTGCTGAGAGTTGCCTTGTGACATAATATATGGTCAATTTTGGAGAAGGAGCCATGTGCTGCTGAGAAGAAAGTGTATTCGCTTACTGAGGGATGAAATATTCTATATATGTCTGTTAGGTCTAAGTTATTAATTTGTTTTAACAAGGCCTAAAGTTTCTTTATTTAGCTTTTGTTTGAATGATCTATCCACTGGTGAGAGAGGTGTGTTGAAGTCCCCTAGAATAACTGTGTTGTGGTCTATTTTACTCTTGAACTTGAGAAGGCTTTGTTTGATGAATGTAGGTGTTCCATTATTTGGGGCATATAGATTTATAATTGTTATATCTTGTTGATGAATGGTTCCATTAAGTAGTAAGAAATATCCATCTTTGTCCCTGTTGATTAGCTTTGGCTTGAAATCTACCTTATTTGATATGAAAATGGAAACCTCTGCTTGCTTCCGCAGCCCATATGAGTGATAAGACTTTTCCCAGCCTTTCACCTTCAATTGTTTGATGTCTTTTTCTATGAGGTGTGTTTCTTGGAGACAGCAAATTGTTGGGTCATTTCTTTTAATCCAGTCTGACAATCTGTGTCTTTTGAATGGTGAGTTTAGGCCATTAACATTCAGGGTTACTATTGAGATGTAATTCTTATTTCCATCCATTTTTAATTGTATTATGGTATTTAGCTTGATTTGGTTTCTCCTTTGGTTGGTAATTCCTTTAGTTTAATATCTCCCTTTGTTGATTTTCATTTTTATTTTTCTCTTCTTCTTTGTGGAAAATTTTGCCCAAGATGTTCAGAAGCACTGGCTTTTGAGTTGTGAAATCTTTTAACTTTTGTTTGACGTGGAAGGTTTTTGTTTCATCTTAGAATCTAAAGCTCAATTTTGCTGGATATAAGATTCTTGGTTGACATCCCTTTTCTTTCAGAGCTTGAAATATGCTATTCCAGGATCTTCTAACTTTTAAGGTATGGGTTGAAAATCTGAGCATAGTCTGGTTGGTTTCCCCCATATGTAATCTGCTTCCTTTCTCTCGTGGCTTTTAATATTCTCTCCTTGCCCAGTATATTAGGCATTTTCATTATAATGTGCCTTGGTGTGGATCTGTTGTGATTTTGTAATTTGGTGTTCAGTAAGCCTCTTGAACTTGGTTTTCCCATTCATTCCTCAAGTTTGGAAAATTTTTCTGCTATTATTTCATTGAATAAATTACTCATTCCTTTGGCTTGAAACTCTGCACCTTCTTCTACCCCAATCACTCTGAAGTCTGTTGTTTTTATGTTGTCCCATAATTCTTGAATGCTATGTTCTTGATTTCTTACCACTTTTGCCTTGTAATCAAGATTTTTCTCCAGGATATTTTGTCTTCATTATCTCAGGTCCTTTCTTCCAAGTGGTCTAATCTGTTGGTGATGCTTTCAATTGAGCATTTAGTTTGGTTTATTGCTTCTTTCATTTCCAGAATTTCTGTTTGGTTTCTCTTTAGAATCTCTATCTCCCAATTGAAGTAATCTTTTCCTTCCTGTGTTTGTTTTTGGAGTTCTTTGTCAAAATGCTCTTTTACCGCCTGTATTTGCTCTCTCATCTCATTTTTTAGTCCATTCTTAAGATCCATAAGCATTTGGAATATTTAATTTCTAAATTCCATCTCTGGCATTTGACCAACTGTGCTTGCCATGGAATCTACTAAGGGGGTATGTTGATTTGTTTCAGTCACTTTCTTCCCTTGTTTGTTCATAATGCTTGTGTGTCTATTCTTCTAGCACTGTGGGACCTTGACTATTTCGATTTCACCGTATAGTCTTATGTTGCTCCTGGGGTACAATGCTGTCAGATCCCCTTATAAATTGTAGTCACCTGAAGCGATGGCCTCTTGGAGCAAAGAAGCCGCAGGAAGAAGTTTAGAGACGAACTGGAAACAAACAGCCCTTTATTCTGATAACTTTTCTCTCTGGCTCTAACTACACCCCGACACGCCGTCCACGCTCCTCTAACCTCCAAAGTGGCGCAGACCTCATCCGCAATCTTGCTCAAGTCTCTCGAGATCTCCGGCCAAGTCTCGCAAGATCCCGGGCCAAGTCCCGTGAGACTACGGAAGGCGCCAATGCCCAAACATGTCCAAAGCCCGTAGTCAACCGCAATTTAAGCCATCTCCCCAAACAGGGCTCCTGCAATAAATACTTTACACTTTAAGATCTAACACTTTCTATTAAGCAAATTCCAGTTTGATCACAATGTACAGATTTAGTTAACTCAGGTATTGTTTCCAATTTACTCTGTATGCTTGTGTTGGGTTTATAGTTTCAGTATTGGACACAGAGATGATATGTTTAGGAAGAAGGAAGTGAGGTTATTGAGATGTTTTTTCTTAGGATGTATGAAAATAGAATTCTATGGAAGTGGTTTAATATCAGCAGACGGGAGAGGAAAGAGAATGGAGTGAGCGATTTAGAGGGAAGACCGATTTATATAGAAACCAAACATATGTAGCCTTTGAGAGAAGAAAAAAAAAAGAAAGATGGAAAAGAAAAAAATAAAAAGGAACAATAAAAGATAACAAAGAAGTAAGAATTAGTGTAAGAGAGAGGAGAAAGTGAGTCAAGAAAATAGAGAGTAAACTATATATAACACTGCTTTGCTGTATAGTTCAATTGCCCCAGATCTAGAAATCCCAATTTCTGTGTATAACTTGTTTTCGCCTCTGATGAGTACGCAATGACAGGGTGTAAATAGAAAAGATGAGAGAAGAAGAAAAGAGACAAAAGTGAGAAGGGAAGAAAAGAAAGAAAGAGGAACAAAAACAAACAAATAAGCACACTATCAAACAGAACAAAGACAAAGCAAAACAAAACAACAACAACAAAAAAAAAAACAGAGTCAAACCCAGGAACAAGTCTCAAAGAAACAGGACCCTGGGAAGCCCTTCTTTTCTCCCTTCCAGTTTAAGCCAGTTGTCCCGGATCACGCCCAGACAGTCACAGAGCACCAGTTAGTGGAGTCAAGTCTGCACCTTTGGCCAGCGGCAGAATGGCACAGCAGAAGAGTGGCTGGGGGCGGGCGGGGGTGTCAGCACATGAGTGGCATCAGGAAAGGGTTTATCCAAAAGGCGCGCATTCCCCACACCCGCCCCCAGTTATAGCTCTCGGGGTTGCTGCGCTGGCCTCAGTCAGGCCCTCCCCTGCTGGCTGCCGCCTCTCACCCAGGTGTGTGCTGTTCTCTGGGCCCTGGCCGGGTCCTTGGGTGCCTGCAGCTGCTTTTCTTCCTTGTTTCTTTGTCCCGGTCAGCCGCGGCTTTCCTCCAAGATGGCGGCACTTTCCCCGGTCTCAACAGCAGTACCCCAGACCTGCGTGTCACTCCGAAGTGCTCAGGTCCCGTTTGGCAATCTGCGTGAAAGAAGTCTACGAGGACGCTGCTCGCGTCTGGCTTCCCCTTTATTCTTCCGCGCTGTTCCGTTTTAACGCCGCGGCCGCACTGCCCGTGCTGCAATGTGACCGCGGCTGCTGCGCCGCTAATGCTGGCGCGGTGTGTGGGCCGCCCGCGCTGGGCCCCAGCGTGGCGGTCTGGAGTTCCTTGTGTTTAGCATCCAGAGGTGCGCGGATGTCCCAGCTCCCTCCCAGTTGCAGGAGTATTGCTAGGGACGCGTTCAAACTTCCCGCTAAGCCTCTTTTAGTGACAGTCTCTCGAGAGCTCCTCTCTGCTGTCCGCCCTCTTTCCTCCTCCTCTCCTGGAGGCCCTCTAATTGTTCTTGTCAGCTGTTTTGTCACAGCAGTGACCCCCTGTGCCTCGAGAGGCCGCAGCCTTGCCACTCCCCACGTCCCTCCAGCCTCCTGGCCCGGACACTCTGCCCTGGACGCTCGAGCAGCCCCCCCTCCCCCCGCTCCTGGCCTCATCTGACACCCTTTCCTCCTATTCTCAGGTACGTTCACAGACGTGGGCTCTGGACTGTGCCCGTCTCGTCCAGCCGCTCTCCAGGGGAAGCCCGGGTGTGGAGGGGGACGCCCTCACCCCACAGGGCTCCCTGCCAGCCCCACGTCTGACTTCTGAGTGGGCTCTGAAGCGAGGAATCGAGGTTCGCTTCCCACCAAGGACACCCCGAGCTCATCTTCCCTGTGAAGACTCAGCAGCAGACCCCCGAGGGTCGGACGAGGGGCAGGCCCCGGGCCCACAGGCACCAGGAAGCAGCTAGACCACAGGAGGAGGCTCAACAGGCCGAGTCCCATCAAGACTCGACAGCAAGTCCATCGCCTGAACTAAGTCAGCTTTCCCTCACTTCAGAGTAGAGTTTCATCCTGGACAGTTGAGGACAGTGAAGTCACCACCTAACCATCACGTCCTGCACGGCTGTCCTGACAGGCGTGGGTCCCTCGCCCTGAGTTGTAAGAGCCTTTGATGAGGAAGGAGCTCAGAGATGGCGGCTGGCTGAGAGCCAAGAGGTGGCGCTGACTGGTTTGTCAGAAGCAAGGCTTTGCTTACCACAACTTACACCTGACTTTTGTCGTCGCTCGTGGGCACTGCGTGCTGCACCTGTAGGTCGGGCCTGTGAGACCCGTGTATGCCTGTTAAGAGAACTAATGCACCTGTGACGGGTGAAGAGTATTTAAACAGACGGTAGAGAGGAACGGGGCAGGAATCAGAGGGAGAGAAGATAGAGAAGGAAGGGAGAAGAAGGAACAATAAAGGAACCACTCATTCCCAGTCTGCCTCCGATTGCTTTCCCGTGGTATCGTTGCTGCAGGCGGCAACACTGAGTCACCTCACAGCTCCCCCAGGATAAAGCCCAGCAGACCTCTTTTCTCCTCAAAGTTGCTTTTATCAGGCTTTTTGTCATAGTGATGGAGAGCTGACTAACACAGTCGGTATCACATACTCCAGTCCCCAGCCCTCTAAGTCCACATTTGATCTTTCTGGGTGGTTTCTCCCAGCCCGAGTCACCTGTAGGCATAGCTATGCAGGGACCACGAAAGACACTCTATCACTGAGAAAGTTCCAAGGGCTTAAAAGCCACCTACCAGGAACCAATACAAAGACTAGATCTCTCTGTGGGCTAAGGCCAAATTCTCTGCTACACAAAGGACAAAGCACAAGCACTATTGTCCCACGGGACTCAGAACACTGCGTGGCTAGGAAAAGAACGGGCAGGAGTTCCCAGCTGTGACTGCATCGTCTGCCTGCGCCTGCAAAACTCACATGACGTGTCAGTGACACCCTGAGGGATGGGGCCTTTCAGAGGTGCTAAGGCCCAGCAGCAGCCCCTTGTGACGGGCTCAGTGCCGGGCCTCAGGGGCGCGTCAGCCACCGAGGGAACAGAACTGTCAGGAGTGTGCTCTGTCTCCCTCGGGCTCTGTCACCACGGGATGCCCCCACGTGTCACAATGCAGCAACAGGCCCCCGCCTGACGTGGGGAGTCCCAGCTCCAGAACTGTCCACCTGTGCACCTGTCACAGCCGCAGGAAGTGGGCACAGGCGGCACCGAATGTGAGCTGTGGAACACAAAGGACTTACTTCTACCTTGTTCTCTTCTACATTTCTCTGGCGTCCTGTAGTGGATGTTTTAGGAGGAGGTGACACTTACGAGGCCACACAGCCCATAAACTGAGTGCGGCCATCAGCTTCGGCTGGCTGGGGCTCTTTCCCAGTGAAGGTAAGGGCAACGTGCCCTTTCTTCAAAGAGGAGGAGAAATAAGGACAGGAATGTGTCCCCAGAGGAGGCCAGCCCAGCCCCGTGACACTGTGCACTCTGCTTGCCCCACAGGGCCCGTGGAACGCCACCAGTCTGACCCGAGACGCCAGCAGAGCAGCACCCGCATCAGCCCTGCCTGGCACTGCCCGCGCCCCCCATCAGCCCTGCCTGGCACTGCCCGCGCCCCCCGAGGCTGCTGCTTTGGGGTCACAGGTCAGACAGACGCACCCCCACGCTGTCTCCCCATCCCTTCCCTGTGCGGCTCCTGCTGCCTCTCCTGCCCAGTGCTGGTCTGCAGCTGAGGCGCTGGGCAGGCCCTCCTCTGAGCACAGCCTTATGTCCCCTGTCCGAGTTCGCCCTCCAGACGGGGCCCAGGCAGCGTCTGGTCAGCTCTCATGGGAAGCGCGAGCAGGCGCTGTGGGAGCAGCCCTGGGGCCTTGTGGCCGGCAGCGTCCCGGGTGGGGCCTGGGACATGATGAGCCCTGTTGCTGCCTGAAGCGGAAGTCGCTTGGAGCAACGAACGCCGCAGGAAAATTCGGAGGCAGGATGAAAATGAAAAAAAGGTCTTTTATTCTTCTTCTCTCTCCAGCTCCAGCAATCACTCCAAACGCTCTAACTCCAACCACCACCTTCTTCTTCTTCCCGCACACACTAACCAAACTCACCCAGTTATATACATATCGCTTTAACAAGGACACGTGCTTACAGCTCGAGCTTACAGGTGCGTCACGCAGTGTTCACGGGCATACAGAGATTCTTTGGATAATGTATTACTATCAGGTGGAAACTAGAACATCTTTTATGGCTCGCAGCTAACCGCAATCTTTAGCTATCTCCTTGATTATAGGCTCCTTCATTTCCCCCTTTTAGTTTTAAAAGAGGGGATGTTCTAGGACGTCCATGTGCAACCGACATTCTTACCCGTCATGGGAGTCTAGGCTGTCCTGACTCCTGGCTTAGGTTGACATGCCGGCCACATTAGACTGTCCCGTGCGACTGTGCCGTGTCTTAGGTTGTCCCCTTCTGGGGATCTTACCCGTCATAGGCTAACCAGCCATCCAATAGAGCCCTTCAGGATCGACTGTGTGTTGACTAACAGCCGTCCAATTTTTAGGAGATGCTGCGGCTTTAAGGCGGCAAGCCTACTGCTGACGAGCCAAGTTTCCATAGCGTATCAAGTTCTTTAAGCGAATCAGCTGCCCTTAGTTTCATCAAGTAACGCACTGAGTTCTCTTAGACAAATACCCGCAAGGCATTGTCCCGTAATGTCCCAAAATAATGGAAAATCAAAATGTCCATAAGTTATAACACATAGATTCAGGAGACCCCATGCATGCAGAGCACAGGCCACACTGCTGGTTAGTTTGTTTGATGCTTGAGCAGCAGGGATGCTTGCAGCGACCGCGGTCCCTGCAGTTGTAGCATCAGCCGTCTTTTTTATGTCTAGACATTTCCACCGGCAAATCTTCAGGGCCCGCTACCTAAAAACTCAAGCATCCATTATTAAGGGAAAGGCAGTGCTATTCCAGCACTGAGATCAAAAGGTGAGCTGTCAAACTAAAAAAAAAGAATTATTAGAGTAGAAAATAAAAGTTGATCTCTGCTCACACACATTGCTGCTTAAGCTCCCACAAACATAAGCTGGCAAAATATCACATTCAGAAATAATCAAAGAGAAACTGAGGGTGTTTACTGCATTAAAGATAAAGAAAAGCTAAAGGCACTTTGGAAAAATAATTTGTTAGCTGGAATCCTCAAGTCTCTATATACACAGCAATCCTATACCTGTTGAAATAATTCAAATTAATCAGCTATTAAACAAATGAAGTTAATAACAAATAAACAATCCTCTGTCGGAACACCAAAATATCAGGTTATACAACATTAAACATATTCACAGCTGAAGAGAAGTCCCGGAGACAACTATAAAAAATTGATTATCATTATAATTGATTATCTAATTAAAATATTCTGAACTTATATGAATATCTATTTATCTATCTATCTATCTATTGATTATCTAATTAGAATATTCTAAGCTTAAATGAATTAACGTTATTTGGATCTATATCTATCTACCTTTTTTTTTTTAAGCGCTTAATTATTTGTGACGTCACACTAGACAGACGCACATATAAACATATATTTGTGACATCACATTAACATGAAATTTAGACAAATGCACAGACATAAAGACATATATAAAAGAAAAAAATACAATTGTGTATACACTGAAGAGAGATCTTCTTGTCCCGGCCGGGAAGATGAAATTTAAGTTGTAAATTTAATGGAGGACTCTTAAGGGAATCACTCCATACCTTCATTTTGGTCCTCTTGATTTTGTACTTGTTTATTCAATCTAGACTCCTCAATAACTTCGTCTTGATCCTTTTGACTTTGTACCTGCTTTATCAATCTAGATGGTATCCATATTGGAGAGGATTCGTGCTTTGGAAAAACACAAACAGATCCTCTCCCCTAAATTAATACTGGGTCTGGACCCTTCCATGTACCTGAGAGAACATCCTTCCAGTAAACCAAAGGTTTATGTTGTTGGTGTGGGTTCCAGTGTCTATCTCCAGCCGAATGTCCATTAGAATCTAAAGTTAAGAAATTTAGGGTAAACAGGGCAACTGCCAATCTGTCCTTAGGATTTTTCCAGTTTCCATCTTTTTGCTTTAGTAACATATTTTTAAGTGTCCGATTTGCTCTTTCAATTATTCCTTGTCCCTGAGGATTATAAGCGATACCTGTTTTGTGGATAATATTGAACTTTGTACAAAATTGTTTGAAGGATGTGGATGTATATGCAGGGCCATTATCTGTTTTAAGCATTTTGGGGATGCCCAATGCAGCAAAAGCTTGCAGACAATGAGATATAGTATCTTTAACTTTTTCTCCGGAATGTAAAGAAGCAAAAATCATGCCTGAGCATGTATCTATGGTGACATGAATAAATCGTAATTTTCCAAAACTTGGCTCATGTGTGACATCCATCTGCCACAAATGATTGGGCATCAAACCTCGTGGGTTAACCCCATAATGTGGATTGGGCAAAAGTGTTACACAAGATGGACATTCTTTTACAATTCTACGAGCTTGTTCTTTTGTGATTTTAAATTTTTGTCTTAAGGTAGTGCTGTTAACGTGGAACTGGGAATGAAATAAAGTAGCTTGTTGTACTGTAGTAAATATAAATATTGTTTTAGTGAGGGCATCAGCTTTTTGATTACCTTCATGGAGAGGACCAGGCAGATTAGTGTGAGCTCTTATGTGACCTATAAATAAAGGTTCTTTTTGTTGCCATAGGAGATTTTGGATTTGAGAAAACAATTTAAAAGCTGGAGTATGTGGTGCTATTGGACCTGCTAGCTCCAATTTAGGGACAGCATGTACAATATAGTGGCTGTCTGAAAAAATATTCATAGGCTGTTCTTTAAAATTTTCCAGAGCTATTATTATAGCTTCGAGTTCCACTAATTGAGCTGATTTTTGATTAGTGATATGAATCATTTTTTCATTTTGAGTGACTACTGCAGCAGTACCGTTAGAGGATCCATCTGTAAATACATTAAATGCTTTAGGAATGGGTTGAGTTTTTATTACCTGTGGGAATATGATAGGATGATTGATACAAAAGGACAGTATAGGAGATTTAGGAATATGATTGTCAAAATTTGCAGAAGTAGAGCATCTAGCTATAGCCCAATCATTATCATTGAAGCACAAAATATTCAACCTGTGACGATGAATAAGGAGTAATAATAGTAGCAGGATGAATTCCAAATATTTTAATAGAGGTTTTAAGTCCTTGAAGAATAAGTTTAGCCACCATGGAGGTATAAGACTCAATTGTACTTTTAGGAGAGACAGGCAAATGTATCCATAATATAGGTCCCTGTTGCCAAAATACTCCTGTTGGTGTATATTGTGAAGGAATAATAATCAATATTAGTGGTTGTGCAAAATCAAATCTATCACAATGGGATCTTTCAATGGCCTGTTCTACTAATTTTAGAGCTCTCCTGGCCTCAGGAGTTAATGTTCGCGGTGAGGATGGATCAGGGTTCCCGCGAAGGATGTCAAATAAAGGTTTTAATTGTCCAGTAGTGAGGCTTAGTGTAGGGCGAAGCCAATTAATGTCTCCCAATAATTTTTGGAAATCATTGAGGGTGGTCAAATGTTCTTTACTTATTAGAATTTTTTGGGGTTTAACAAAAGTATCCATGATTTTAAAGCCTAAACATAGTATAGGTGATCTGCTTTGAACTTTTTTTCTTCTGCTATATATAATCCATATTTTTTTAAATTTTTTGTTATTTCACTAAATATATTAAATAAGATTTTTTGATTAGGGTGAGCTAATAAAACATTGTCCATGTAGTGTAGACACATGAGGTCTTGATATTTGTTTTTAATGGGCTGTATAGCTCTGTCCACATATAGTTGGCACATTGTAGGGCTATTTGCCATTCCCTGTGGCAATACTTTCCATTGATATCTTTTATCAGGGCCATTATTATTGATAGAAGGAATTGAAAAAGCAAATCTGGGGGCATCCAGAGGATGTAGGGGAATGGAAAAGAAACAGTCCTTTATATCAAGAGTTATAAGGTAATAGTTTTTTGGAATAGCTACAGGATTAGGAAGTCCAGGTTGGGTGGGTCCCATAATTTGCATTGTTTTATTAATTTGTCTTAGATCTTGTAATAGTCTCCATTTTCCCGATTTTTTCTTAATTACAAATATGGGAGAATTCCAGGGAGAGGTGGAAGGCTCTATGTGTCCTGCTTCTAATTGTTCTTTAATTAATTGATGGGCCGCTTGCAATTTTTCTTTGGATAGGGGCCACTGAGGGACCCAAACTGGCTTATTAGAGAGCCATGGTATTTTTAAAATTGTTTTCTCAGTGGCCCCTAGAAAAAAATGTCCTTTGCCTTTTTTATTATGATTAGGATTTTTATTCTTAACACCTGCAGGCTTGGTTGCTAGGTGTAGCCCCATTTGATGTAAGATATCTCTTCCCCATAGGGTAACTGGCAAGCTGTTTAAAACATAAGGTTGGAATGTTCCTGTATGGCCTTCATTGTCTTGCCAATTTAAGATTACAGCACTTTGTGCTGGGGTATTACTATATCCCAAGCCTCTTAAACTGGTTGAGGCTTTCTGCAGAGGCCAGTGCTTAGGCCATTGTTGTAGATTTATGATGGAAGAGTCAGCTCCTGTATCAATCAGCCCCTCCATCTCTATACCTTGAATTTTTAATTTGCACATCGGCCTCCGTGAACAATCCTGAACCCAGAAAGCCATAGGTCCTGAACCAGTGGAACCGAATGCTCTGCTATTTCTATTTTGTGGCATGCTTTTAAAAGAACTATGGAGACTGGGAATGAGGAGCAGCTGTGCGATTCTGTCTCCTTGATTTACGGAGATGATGCCCCTGTGTGTACTTAGCATTATTTTAATCTCTCCATTATAATCTGAATCAATAACCCCTGGTATAACATTAAAGCCTAATAAACTCTTGGAACTACGCCCAAGGATTAGTCCCACAGTTCCTGAAGGGAGAGGTCCCCTGATTCCCGTAGGAATCAGCTGAACCCCCATTTCAGGTGTCAGGACCATCCGGGCAGTAGAACAGAGATCTAATCCTGCACTTCCTCTTGTCCCTCTGATAAGGGAGTTAATGGGTAGGAGGGATTGTGACGAGGAATCATTTGGATCTGAGGGCATTCCTCCTCTAGTGCGCATTCCTCCTCTAGTGCCTCGTACATTTGTGGGCCCCGGGGCATTGGGCCCCGTGCCCCGTTTTTTGAAATCCTTGATAAATCATTTCCATATATATCATATCTGGAATGGCATTGATTGGCCCAATGTATACCCTTTTTGCACCTGGGGCATCGGCCTGGAGCACGGTATGAATTTGATCTTATTACCCTTGGGGGATATTGCTTAGCATATCTTGGTTGATTATAATACTTTTGTCTGGAATATCCTGTTCTAGGTTGAAACCTTTGGGAATTTTGAGGGGAGGAATTTTTCATCACTGCAGCAATTACGTTGCCTGTGATAACAGCCTCGTTAATGTCTTTGCACAGTCTGATATAAATTGATAAGTCTTTTTTACTTCTCCACGGCCTTATTGCATCCTGGCAATATTTATTAGCATTCTCGTACACTAATTGGATAACTAGAGGCATAGCTTGCTCGACTTCGCCAAAAACTCTAGATGTTGTTTTTAAGAGTCTATCTACAAAATCAGCGTAAGGTTCGTTAGGCCCTTGTATAACTTTTGATAGGCTGCCTTGCAGATCCCCTGTGCCTGAGATTGTCTTCCAGGCTTTCACAGCTGCAGTGTGTATCTGGGCATACACACCTGGATCGTATTGTAGCTGATTTTGTAGTTCGGCGAACTCACCCTCCCCTGTGAGCATATCTATATTGCGTTGAGGGAAACCTGCTGCAGCATTTCTCTTTGCTATTTCTGAACAAAGTTCCTGGAATTGAGTTTTCCAGATTAGGTATTGTCCCCCACTTAGTACCGCTCTGCATAGACTTTTCCAATCTGAGGGGGCTAAGGTTAGGGTGTTAAGTGACTCTATCATACTTAATGTGAACGGAGCTTGAGGCCCATAGGTCATTACCGCCTCTTTAAAATTCTTTATTGTTTTAAAGTCTAGGGACTCGTGATATCTTTGTCCCTGTTCATTTTGAAATACTGGCAGTTCTAGGTGCTCCTGCGGTCTATGTTGTTCGAGAGCGTATAAGCGCTCAGAAAGGCCGCCAATTTCTTCCTCAAGGGCACGTACATTCTGATCAATACTCCTTATTGTTTCTGTTAGGTATTCTATCCATGAAGGAGCAGAGGGCACTAGTGGTTCCTCTATTTGACGGTCTTTTCTCTTTTTTAATTTATTTTTGTTCTTTTTATTGGAGACTGTGCTCCCTGAATCGCTTTTTGATTCCTCCTCACTACTAGCTTCATAATTCCTAACTGGCTCAGTGGAGGAGACCGTACTCTCATGGTTTGGCTCCTTGTTACTATTATCACTTTCACTAGTATCCTGAGTTTCAGCTTCTAAGGAGAGTACATACTCCTCAGCTAATTTTATTAAGCTTCTGATGGCTTTTGCAGTTCTTACTTTTGAATTTATATTACTGCTCTCCTTGCTGGTCTCAACTGAGTCAGAGGATATGCTTTCTTGTTCACTTTTTTCACTATCCTCTGAGTTCTCGCTATCAAAAATTTCATTTGTGGCTTTTATAAACCAACTTTTTGTTATATTCGCTCCCATATTTTTAAATTTTCTTTTTTCTTACCTTGCCGCCGAATTCCCCGTACAGGCCACCACTTGTTGCTGCCTGAAGCGGAAACCGCCTTGGAGCAACGAACGCCGCAGGAAAATTCGGAGGCAGGATGAAAATGAAAAAAGGTCTTTTATTCTTCTTCTCTCTCCGGCTCCAGCAATCACTCCAAACGCTCTAACTCCAACCACCACCTTCTTCTTCTTCCCGCACACACTAACCAAACTCACCCAGTTATATACATATCGCTTTAACAAGGACACGTGCTTACAGCTCGAGCTTACAGGTGCGTCACGCAGTGTTCACGGGCATACAGAGATTCTTTGGATAATGTATTACTATCAGGTGGAAACTAGAACATCTTTTATGGCTCGCAGCTAACCACAATCTTTAGCTATCTCCTTGATTATAGGCTCCTTCAGAGCCCGGCGGTCAGTGCCCCTGAGCGGTCACCTCTGTGCCAAGTCGGGAGAGAGGGGCAACCTCAGTCCTCACAGCCCCCCCGCCCGCCTCACAGTGCGCCGGCATCACACACGCGCGCCCGCCCACCAGGGCTCCTGCACCCAGAGGGCGCGCCCTGGCTTGCCTGCGCCCTTGCTGCTCTGCAGGGTTGCTGCGGGGCAGACTGTGGGCTGAGAGGAGGGCCCCATGCCCTGGGGACCAGGCTCGGTGACCTGGGGGCCTCTTTAGGGGACAGAAAGCACCATTGCCAGGGACACTCCCAAATCAAGCCAGCTGCCGGCTGCTGGAGCCCACTGGGCATGTGCTGGTTAGCAACTGCCCTGGGCAAGACCAAGGGCGAGCTCACGGTGCCCTGCCACATGCTCGGGCAAGCTCATCGTGTGCAGGGGCTGGCGGGCAGCCGGGAGGGAGGCTCTGCTGGAAAAGCAGGCGTCCTTCCCTCCCCACACGGCACCCGTCCACCTCTGTCACTGCGAGGTCACATTGGGATCCCGACCTCCCACACATCTCCGTCCTCTCCTCCCTGGCTGTGAGCTCAGAGTGGGCAAGCTCTTCGACCCCACCCGGAGTCCCTGCGCTGTCCGGCCACTCCCGCCCCTGCCCCTGGAGCACCGACGGTCTGGATTTGTAAAGCCTTAGGAATGACCCAGCCCTCAGCACAGCCAGAAATCTGCTTTTAAATCATGGACGTGTTCCAGGTCAGAAGATGTCATCTCCCTCCCGCACCAGGGGGCATCTGTGCCCAGGCATGTCCTGGCCACTCCCTGTCTGCCACTCTGCCCAGCCTGTACCGTGATGCCCTACAGACCAGGGTCCAGCAGGGCCCGCCACGCAGTCCAGCACGGCCCCTCAGACTGGAGGTGTTCACTTTGGAAAGGGCACACTGAGGACTCGGAGGTGACTGCAGAGCCCCCGTCACCTGCTATGGCCAAACTGGCCTCGTTTTCCCTCCTTGCACCCAGGACGGACAAGAGCACAGGCCACTGCCCTCCACCAGCGTCGCCCCCCCCTCCCCCTTCCCAGCCTGACGCCCCCCGTGGGCTCAGCCTGCTCCAGGCAGAGTGGCAAGGTCACACCCCGGGAGGGTTCCAGTCCCAGCCGAGAACCCGCGTGGCCCTTGGGCGCCTGCCGTCGGCCAACAGCCCAGAGCCGCGTGTGAGCGTGGCCTGCGACCTGGACATCTGAGAAGTCAAGCTTCGACCCAGGCCGCTGCCCAGGAGACGGGGAGCCCCCCGCCCCACCTCCGAAGGCCTCACTGTCCCCACACCCAGACCCTCGAGCACGGTCTCCTGGCTGGAGACGGCCACCATCAGCTGCCCGTGAGCACAGGAAGCTCCCGCTCACACCTCCACTCCCAGAAGCCAGGTCAGTCCCCACGGCCGCCGTCCTGACTCTCCAGGCCCCACAGGGAAGGGCCACGAGTCGTCATCCTTGTTATTCGATGAATGCCACGTTGCAGACTCCCAGCCGCAGACCTCCCGCGATGCCGGCCTCCTCTGTTCTGCAGGTGGCCTGCCCGTGCATCTCGGGACCACGGCTCTGGATGAGCAGGAGGGGCTCACCACACCTCTGCAGGTGCCGGTTTGCAATTACATGCTTCATTAGAAAACCCCCACAGCAGTGTCTTCATAAAGGGTTTACTAGGACGCGC
Organism: Tamias sibiricus; assembly: GCA_025594165.1. NCBI lineage: Eukaryota > Metazoa > Chordata > Mammalia > Rodentia > Sciuridae > Tamias > Tamias sibiricus. The sequence goes on from CM046663.1 coordinate 2,171,470, forward strand.
ACTTACTCTCGATGATATGGGGATGGTTTTGGACGCTAGGCGGTGGACACAGGGTCCAGGGGCAACACGTGGGTGGAGGGGTGAGCCTGCACAGGGGCAGGACAGGGTTCACCATCCCCGGAAGAAAGCAATAGTGGCTCTCTAAGCACCGGCAGAGGGCTATATTTCAACACAGATTTAGTGCCAGCAGAGTCAAGGGAGGGACAGAGGTGACCTGGAAGGGAATGAAGAGAACCTGGGGAAAAGGCGGACAATCCTTCTGTCCCTGGGAGTGAAGACAGAGTCTGAGTTAATGAGCACACGGGAGGAAAGGGCCCAGGACAAAAGAGTTTCTGCCCGGGAGGCCTCCAGTCTTTAACAGAGAGTCTTTTAAATTCTCTATTTTTATCAGCCTCATCAATGTGAAAAGATAGCTTGAATATAATTGGTATAATCGTCATAAATGTGGAGAGCTTTTCTTTTTCTCAAAATTGGATTGTACTGAAAAGAAAACACAAAGAAAGGATGCAGGATAACTGAGGAACCTTGAGCTATTGATGGAGCCAGCGTTGTCCAAAAGATTTCATTGTTGATCCAAAACAAAAACAAAAAAGGCTCATGTGGGCAGGGAGAAGAAAACAGGACCCTGCTCCGGGGACACAGAGGACCCACGATACCCAGCAGGCATGTTTGCCTAACTTGGTGACATTGCAGGTCAGAGCCATGAACGAATGAATGGTCCTCAGAGGCCAATGCTGCCCACTCCAGAGGGAGCCAGAAATGTGGCACCTGAGCGCTGGGGTTTGCTAAGCCCCAGAAACAACCATCACTGAGTCCACCGGTGAGAGTGGGCACTCACACAGACCAGCTGGAATCGCGGCTTGAGTCTATGTCACACCAGGTCCCCTAAGATCCCAGAACCGTCCTCTGGCAGAATGCCCACAGTAACTCCCCAACTCATGGTGTCCAAGGGCCTAAAGTAGGAAAGGCCCGTCCCAACTCCAAGGCAGTAAACCAAAATTAGTGCCACAGCCCAGGCAGGCTCCCGACGTCAGAGCCTCCATCAGAGGCTGGAAAATGCACAGCAATTATGCTCCCACTAGCTCACCTCTTGGAAAGTAACTCACCAGATGGGCCACAGAGAATGACACTGGATTGTTATTACAACTACAGTCAGGTACTGAGGCCATGTAGCTACTCACTAGGATGGGCCTTTTTTTCTCTTTTTTTTTTTTTTTTTTTTTTTTTTTTTGGTACCAGGGATTGAACCCAGGGGTACTTGACCACTGAGCCGCATCCCCAGCCATTTTTGTTTTTTATTTTGAGACTTGGTAAGCTGCTTAGGGCCTTGCTCAGTTGCTGAGGCTGGCCTGAACTCGTCTTAAAGAAGCTTTCATCAGCAGGTATTAATCATACACATGCAGGCGTTCCGAGGGACATTACCTATTTGCATTCAATGTGCGCTGATCAATGTGATCACACGCCCGTGCCACTACGTCGTCTCTACTGCAGCAAATTAGCTGGTAGCCACCAGTGACAGAGCTTAAAAACACGTGAGAACAGACTGCAAAGCAAATGGTTCTAAACTTGTGTAGCTGAAGTTATCAACAGCATTTTGCAGACACGAGAACCCCGCTGTGATCTTCCAGGAAGAGAGCAACTGACTGTGGGCACTGACTTCAGGACCCTGCGGCTTGCCGGGCAAAATCCACTTCCCGGCTGATTCACGGACTTTGGTCCCACCTGCAGGTGCCTTCCCAGCAGCCCTGGGTCAGTGTTGGACGGCGGGAGGCTGTGGCCATGGCGGATGAAGAAGCGGTATCAACTCGGGGAGGTACGTAGTGCTGAGGAGGAAGGAAAGCAGTCCAGCCGGAGGGATCCGGAGCAGGTGCAGACTTGGAGTGGGCCCCACGGGGGCCGGGCAGCCACGTGGACACCTGGGAAAGAGCAACTGGGGGCAGGGCAGGTGCGAGGCCTGAGGCCCGAACATTCCTGGAAAGTCCTGGGAAGAGCCAGGAGGCCACAGCGAGGCAGGGGAGAAGGAGGGAGACAAGGTCCGGCCAGCAGGGGCAGCAGGGCAGGGCCGTGGGCGCTGGGAGCAGAGCTGTCCCAGCAGTGGCTCAAGTGGACGGGAAATCAGTGAGCATGGGTGGCTTCAGGGAGGGCCGCAGCCTTCTCAGTCCAATCAGAACTCAGAGAGCGTCTCTCCAGTGATGTTCCCCTGAATCCATGCAGAACACACACCAGAATGTTACGCATGTGATTACTAGAATAACATTTGATACCACTTAGAATATTTTTACATATTCTAAGTCATCAAATATGTAAATAAAAGGATTCAAACCACACAAAGCATATTGCATAACCACACGGGGTTAAATAGAAATCAATATCAAACATACATCTGAAAGAGCATCAAATATTGCAAGACTAAACAGCATACCTCTAAGCAATCCAAGGGCCTAGAAAGAACTGGAAAGGGTTAACTAGAAAGTGTGTGGGCTGAAAGGAAGTAACACAGTGTGTCCCTCAGAAGGACAGACAGGCCCGCAGGAACTTCTGGACCCAATTCTCATGTTAGCAAAGAAGGGAGGTTTCAAACGACCACCTCCAGTCTTCACTTGAAGAAATCAGAAAGAAAAACAAAATAAATCCCACTAAAAAGAACAGCAGAGTTAGAGATCAGAAGGAAATGCATGAAATTGGAAAACTAATAGAAAAATGCAACCAAAAGCTGATTCTTTGAGAAGATTAATTAAATCAGTGAATCTCCATCCAGGCTGGTCAAGCAGAACAGAAAAGGCCCGACTCACCATGGCGGGCAGGCGAGGGCGTCACCACCTGCCTGCGCTCGAGAAGCCCGGGGAACCCGCTGAGCAGGCGCGTGCCGCCGGACCTGCCGCCTGGCCCGTTCCTCGCACCCTGAGGGTCGTGCCCTGGATACTAACTGGATCCTCAACCTGGGGTCCACAGTCTTCCTGTGAGCAAAGCCACAGCCCAGAGGCCCGGGCGAGCCCCATCACACAAGGGAGGGAGAGACTCCGCAGTCCTGGGCGGGCTACCCAGCACCTGGCCAGGAGGAGGCGCCTGCTGACTCTGTGAGCAGAGACAGCCTTGGAAATGGAGATGGCTGGTCAAGCCCCTCACAGACATGGCTGAAGAGCTCTCGTATAGATCATTAGCGCATAACCTGAATGCAGACTCTTAGTCCATGCACAGTTCCACCAGAATCCCACAGATGGGTGATGTCCGAGGAGAAGGAATGGTTTCTCACGGTTCCAGGGACTGGAAGTCCGAGGTCCAGGAGCCAGCATCTGGCGAGGGTCTCCTGGTTGGGTCCCCTGGGGGAAGGAGTGCCCTGTGCTCCCCTGGCGGACGGCAGAAGGGTGAGACGGGCACGCGCCCTCCACTGAGCCAACTCCACCGTAGCCCTAGTTCATTAGGCAGAGTCCTTGGGCCTGACACCTCCACTGAGCCCCACCTCCCTCACCATGGCCTTGGGGACCAAGTTTCCAACACACAGATTCCTAGGGGACACACTCAGACCATATCAGGTTCCAACAGTGTATAAAGAGAATGATATGGGGCTGGGGTTGTGGCTCAGCGGTACAGCGCTCGCCTCGCACATGTGAGGCACTGGGTCCAGTCCTCAGCACCACATAAAAATTAAAATAAAATAAAGATTTTGTGTCCATCTTTAAAAAATAAAATAAATGAAAAGAATGATACGGTGAGATCGATGGGCTGAGCCGAGGCAGGCCGGGCTGATCTAACATTTGAAAGTCAGCGTAACTCACCCTGTTAGCCCTTTCTCTCCATAACACAGAGACAGAACCCAACATTCATTTCTGATATAAACACCTGGCAAAGGAGAACAGAAAGGAACATCCCCACCCTGAAAAAGAGCATCTGAACCCACAGCTCACGGTCAATGGTCAAAAAGTGGTCTCCCACGCCGGGTGCGGGGGCGCACGTCTGTAATCCCAGCACTTGGGAGGCTGAGGCAGGAGGATCGTGAGTTCAAAGCCAGCCTCAGCAATGGCGAGGCACTTAGCAACTCAGTGAGACCCTGTCTCTAAATAAAATACAAAAAAGGGCTGGGGATGTGGCCCAGAGGTCGAGTGCCCGAGTTCAATCCCCGGTACCAAAAAAAAAAAAAAAAAAAAAAAAAAGGGGGGGTCTCCCACCGAGACAAAGGCCAAAATATCCACTCCTGCCACTCCACCCCACGCTGGCCCGGCCCCAGCAGTGCTGAGGCCTGAAGAGGAAGTGAGAACAGCCCGCCCGGAAGGCGCGGCCTCTGTGTGCACAGACGCCTGCTGACTGGCAAAGCAGCACAGCTGGGCGCAGCGCGGACACCTGCAACCCCAGCTGCCCGGGAGACTGAGGCAGACCCGGGCGTGGGGCCGCCCTGGGCAACACGGCGAGCCCTTCTCAAAAAAGCAAAAGAAGATCTAGTAAAACCTGCTCGTGCACACACACTCAGTTGCTGCTAGAACGAGCAGGTGAAGGTAGCAATCTGCTAACTGCTGCCCACCACCCCGGCAGACCCCCTGGCAGTCCGCGAGCCTCCAATGGACAAGATTCTGAGCTGCGTTCCCTTTAGCCTCCGTCCTCTGCTCGGGCGACAGCCACACTGCGGTGCCTTCCAGGGACCCCGAGAGGCTGCCGGCTGGCAGAGCCTCCCTGGGCAGCAGCGCACACGGGGGCGTCTGTCAGGGTCACCGGGATGTGTACCACAGCGGGGCTGGGCCCGAGAGATGGGCACTGACCTGCTTCCACACGTGGCCACTGTCGGGTCCCTGGCAGGACCGTTCCCCGGGCCCTCCTCTTCCCAGCTCCACAGTCGCCTTGCTGTCCTTCTTCCTGTCCCACACCCTCAACAGATCCAGCCCCCAAAAGCCCTAGAGGAGGGGCCGGTGGGCTTTCTGGGAACCTAAAATGGGCAGCCCTTCCCTCACTCACCACCCACCAGAACAGAGGGATTTCCCCAGAGGTAGGGCTCAGGTGGCCACCAACGTCCTTGAAGAGTGTCCAGTCCATCAACGAGCCAGCACCTTGTCCAGGAGAGTAAGTGTTGTTTCCAGGCAAGGGCCACATAGGTGATGTGGGGCAGAGTTGGCGGCTTTGGCCAAGGGCCCCCGGGGAGCTTGCTGTTGGTGTCTGAGAGGTGGGGGCAGGCCGGTGCAAGGGTGGGTGTCCCTCGCACTTCTGGTCTCCTTGGAAACAAAGTAGGAAACAAAGTAGGCATGCCCTCAACCAACGGCGGACTTCGGGGGTCATTTCTGTGGTGTCTATTCTGCATCATCGGGGGACAGGCCAGACCAGGAAAGCTTTCAACCAGAACTCTGCAGGCGAAGGGCCTGAGGCCCCGCTGGGCGGCTCTGCTTTGCAGCCAACCCTTTCCTGGGCCAGAGGCCTCAGAGGCGGCCTTGGAGTCACGTCACTGGCCTCCATCCGCTTCAGGCCGGCCCAGTCCACCCCTGCATTGGTCACTGAGCTCCGCTGCGCCCGGCCTGCCCTCTCCTGCGGGGTGCCTGTGGCCACCACGGCAAGGAGCGATTGAGCCTGGGACCTCGTAGCATCGAAGCCTGGAACATTTGCTTTCTGGCCCTCTAAAAAAAAAACACGCAGACCGACGTGAGGGCCTGCGTGGCAAGGCCAGCAAGATGCCCACGAGGAGGAAAGGGTGGCAGACACCATTCCTCGGTCCCCTCCCACAGGAAGCCAACAGCTTGCGACCAGCAGGAGCCTGATGGGGCCACAGCCAGGAAGGGGGCACTTCCCGGGATTCCGTGTGCTGGTCCGTGCCCAGGACGAGTCGCACTGTTCGTCACACATCTTACTGAGGCCACCGAGTGGGGCACGAGCTGCCGCCGCTCTGGAGATGCGTGCTCCCGGGGGAGCAGCCGGTCCCCGCTCAGGAGCTGCCCAGGAGGCTCCTCCTCGCCCTGGCGGGGACGGCAGGCTGCGGCTGACCGCTGGCCCTGGCGAGCCCTCCCCTGGGCCTGAGCACCGACCTCTCAGTGCTGGACACGGGCTATGGGCTGCAGGGATGCCACCTGGAGGCCCAGTGCCCTCGGAAGGGGGCCGGGTCCACGCCACTGGCCTCCACGTCCGCGAGGAGCAGTGGGTGGAGAGGGAGCCCGAGCGCGTCCTCGTCCTCCCAGGTGAGAGGCCGGAGGCCCCACAGCAAGGCACGACTTCAAAAAATACCTTTATTCCTCCCCCCGGGGGTGGCACCGCACACCCAGGAGAGGCCACCCGGAGAGGCCACCCGCTGCACGTCCCAAGTGCCGCCTCGGCCACGTCCCCTCCTCTCTCTGCACCTCACTCTTCCACTGCTTCCGCGTCAGCTTCTGAGACTGTCATTGACCCTGGAAGGAAGAAGAAATGGTTCTGTGCCCCAGCACGCCTGGCCACCGCCGCTGCACGTCTCCTTGGTGGCCACCAGGCGATTCTGTACCCAGATGCCCGCTGGCAGGTGGTTTGCGCTGCCCGCTGGGCAGAAGCCTCTTCCTGCGGCAGTGGAAGGGTCTGCATCCCTGGGCAAGGCGGGCAGCCACGGGCACAAGGTGGCGCTGGGAGGGGCAGGCCGGGTCTCAGGGAAGTGGCGGCCCCCTTTCCTCGCGCTGCTCCTCCAGTCCAGCCACGGCCGTGCCTCCGGGGAGAGACCGCACCCTCTCAAGAGCGGCCATGGTCCAGGACGTCCCTACTCTAAAGTGCGAGGCTGCCAGGCTGTCAAAGGTGACACGCAGCCCACACAGGCCCCGAGAGTCAGTGACAGGCAAGTGGCTGCCCCCAGAATCCTGGGCTGCGGTGGCCACAGGCCTCCTCAGCACCATCCGCACCAGGCCGCCCGTGGCGCTGCAGTGGCCCCGCACGCTGGGCGCCGGAGCTGTGCCCGGTCCTCCCCGCGCCTCCGCTGCCAGGGCACAGCAGCACTGGCGGCCCAGGAGCGAGGGCGCAGAGGGGGACAGCGCCGGGGCCCTCGCTGCCACAGAGGCCCCAGCCCGGGTGTGACTGAGAGTCGCCGCTGACCAGCACTGTGCGGGCTGCTGAAGCCCTCTGGGGCAGCCCTCGGGGGGAGCGGGCGTGGGGTCGCCCCCGCTCGGCGCGCGCCAGCCTACCTTCCCCTCCACCTTCGCCTTCGTCTTCTTCGTTCTCATCCCCTTCAGTCTTCTTGGCGTCCTCGCTGGTGTCCTGTCCACTCTGGCCCTCGTCAGAGGCCGCCCGCATTCTCCTGACCTCTTGAACGACTCTGATGGGAAGAGAAGGGAGAGAGCAAGCTGCCCGTCCTCACGCGGTGCCCAGGGAGCGCGGCCGGCACCGCGGGGACGCCTGGGGTCACGTGTGGGCTCCACCGTGTGCTCCCACAGAAGATCGGAGCCGCCTCCAGACCCCCAGAGACACCGCAGGAGGAGGGCGCCAGGCAGCGCCACGGTCAGCTCCCTCGCAGGGGAGGGCGCCAGGCAGCGCCACGGTCAGCTCCCTCGCAGGGGAGGGCGCCAGGCAGCGCCACGCAGCTCCCTCGCAGGGGAGGGCGCCTCTGCCGCCACTGCTGGTGCGAGCATCCCGGGGCGGCGGCAGCGGGTGTGGCCAGAGATGGTGGACGCCAGCTCCGCCCTGCCCACAAAGCCCAGCAGCCCCTGCTCCTGCTCCACAGAGGTGGGCGGGGACCACACACTCGGTCCCACAGACAGGAGCCACGCCATGGGACAGAGGCTAGGTCGAGGGGGTGCAGGGCATGCACCAGGCCCTGGAGACGACGGGGCCAGACTGCCCCCACTGAGCCCCTGGCATGAACCTGGGGACCTCCCTGGGGGGGTGAGGGTCCCAGTGGGGGCAGTCCTGGCTGCAGAGGCTGGGAGGGCACACATGGGAGGTGGAGCCCCTGGGGTCCTAGGTGTCCTCTAGATGCTGGATGTCACCCGTGTGTGTCAACCGGAGCTCTAGAGGACACGGGGGAGCGGGTGGGAGAGGGAGCCAGCCTGAGAGGCACCCAGGCATCCTGCCCATCCCCAGGAAAGAAGCAGAGGACCCACCTGTAAACAACGGCGGCCACGAAAACGACAGCGAAGATCACAATCAAGACAGAGAACATCCGCACGTATACTGCAAAACAAGCGCAGGCGAGCGTGGGCCTGGGGCAGCAGCAGTCACGTCCTACAGGCAGGTAGGACCCCCGTGCGCCCCACCTGCTACCTTCTCTTCATCAGGGTGAGGTGAGGATTCTTGAAAGATTAATGCAGATGAGGCTCTTAGCGTGGTGGGTGGCAGGCGGCATGTGCATGGTAATCTTTATTGTTATTATTCTCATTACTATTCATTCTCTGCTTTTTCACTCTCTCAAGGGGAAGAAATTGGCTCACTCACAAATGCCTGACTCAAGTGACAGATTTGCTCCAACCCCTCAACAGTTTCTCTGAGTTGTTTCTGAGTGTCCCTGACAGGAGTAAATGAGGTCACCAGATGTGACTTCCTTGGAAGATGCATTCGTTCCCGAGGCTGCCCTAACAGAGTGCAGCTAACAGGTCTTAAAACGGCAGGAGAGCGTTGTGGTCCAGCCCAGGAGGCTGCTCCCACTGAGGCGCAGGCACGGCAGGGCCGCCTTCTCTCAAGGCCCAGGGACGCCTGTCCTTGTCCCTCATGGCTCTGTGAGGCTGCTGGTCGTCTTTGGCATTCCTTAGTTTGCAGCAGCACCACCACACCCATCGTCGCTTCCTAGGACGCCAGTCACGCTGGATTAGGGGCTTGCTCCAGGGTGACCTCATCAACTAATCACATCTACAAAGACCTTCTTTCGAAACAAGATCACGTTCACTGGTCCCAGGAATTTGGATCTCGACGTAGGTTTTGTGTGGACACTCTCAGTCCATAGAAGGTGAGCCACAGGGGCAGAAAAGCTGCCTCCCCGGCAGGGGAGGGATTCCAGCAGCTCCAGGACCCCTCAACAGCTTCACAGAAACAGATGAGGCCCCAGGGGTCCTTTAGGTGGGGACTGAAGTCAGAAACCAGCTCGGAATGGCAGCACAGAGCCTTGACTCATCTCGTGTGACCTTGACCTCAGTAAGCAATGGGTAGCAGGTGCTCGATGCTGAGAGGTCATCAGGGAGAGGGTGAGGAGAGGAGGAGACTTGGGGTCATGTGGTTGCTGGCTAATGGGCTCCAACACTGGGCAGCGGATGGCTAGGAGGCTGCCCATGCAGACTCAGCCCAAGGTCGCCTATTCCTTTACATGATGGCCTTTGTAGAGAGTTTGCTTGCGGATGTCCAGCTACTCCGTCAGCCTGGCCCCCAGTGCTCTCACCTCCCAGGCTTCACACCCCAGAGACATGCTCTCCCATGACGAGGGCTGGCCTCTGACCCAGTGAGACCTTGTGGGTGGAGCTTCGGAGGATGGCCAGGAAGACCCTGCAGTGCCCACCCTGCTTCCTTAAAGCTCCGGAGAAAGATAGTGGCCAGGCTCTGAGGACACTCAAGTGGCCTTCGTGACCAGGAAGAGAGGGTCCCTCTGACACCTGGACCACCAGCAGCAGAGCCAGTCTTCCTGGAAGTAACCCTAACCCCCACCAAGCAGCAAGGCACGCAGCCCTGGGGCGTCCTGGGGCCGTCTCGCCACAAACCCAGCACGTGGTTCCCCAGCCACCCTGTGCTGCGAAGGAGCTTTCAGAAGGAACAGCAACCGAAGGAACAACCATTCCCTTGAAGGAATATCTCAGAATTTCCCCAAATATAGTTAAACAAGAGTTTTGAAATCATCCCAGCAAGTCCAACACCTGCAATCGAGGACCTGAAGCCAAACACTTAGGAGAAATGTCACATTAAATAACGGGCCCCACATCAAGACTGAAGAAGGAAGGAAGTCTTTCTCTTTGAGTTCCCAGTGGTTTCTGAGAGATCTAATGCTAATTCCCCAAGTTCGTATTTTTAATAATACAGATTATGCCATAGCACAATGTGCACTTCAAACCAGCCAATTTAAGAAGTTGGTGAAAGGTTTTCATAACATGGAATTATGTGCACAAAGAACTCTTAATACCCTGTCACTGAATACTACAACTTACCCAGCACAAAGGTTCACTCGCCGTCGTGAATGAGAAAGATGTCAAAGAGATGAAAAATAATTTGAGGGCACAGTGAGAACCCAAGTGCAGGGCCCGCTGCCCAGACTCTCCCACAGATGGCCCACCCTGCACTAGAAAGACAGCAGAGCTGAGAGAAAGCTCAGCCCACACCACCCGCATTACAAGCGGAAGGATGGAAGGAGGCTAAGGCCTCTCCTGCAAGAGTGATGGCAGCCGTTGCAAGAGAGAGGGTCCTCTTCAGCACCAAGTCCTGAGAGCCTCAGCGGGCTTCTGTAGGGACTCCGGCAACCAGGTGCACCCGAAGGCATGGCTCATCTTCCGTGGAGTGACAGGCACAGGGTGATCTGTCTGATGTAAGCCATGTGGGACAGACAGGCAGCATCCACAAATGACCAACATCTGCGTGAAAGGCAGATGAAGAAACAAGGGCTGGGACAGATTAAAGGGCAGCAGCAGTTGTGCTTCCCTGCTGGTGGGCCCTGCCTGGCGTGGGCATGCCACCTCACCTCGGGACCCCGCCTCATTGGGATATCAGGGAACGGGATGATTAGGTGTCAAAGGTATGAGCTGCTCTGTGGCTCGGCCTGGGAACTGAACGTCTTCCACTTCTCTATACGGAGAAGGGTCGGGGTTGGAAGAACGGACCTGATACCTCTAGGAAGTTCCTGTTGTTACCCTGCGGGCTCCAGGTGGTGGGTCTCAGGGCGCTGAGCGGCATAGCCTCTGGGACTCTGGAGTCCGCAGGAAGCACGGCTCTGCGGTGGAAGGAAGCAGCTAGAGTCTACACATCGGCTGCTCCTCACCTCTGAGCTGTGAACGTCAGGCCAACATGGCCACCAACAGCCAAAGATGACACGCGTGAAGTGCAGCCCATCGTGACCAGCCCCCCACCGGAGCCCCAGCCCCAGCCCCGAGAGCCGGCCACGTGCGCTGGAGAGCACACCTTGGGATGTGGCCTGTGGCCAGACCAGGCTGGGCGGCCAGGACTCAGGAAGGTCCACCCCTTGGCCAGAGCTGAAGACCAGCACGCCGAGTGAAAGAAGCCAGGCCCGGAACGTCAAGGGGGGAACGTTTTCTGTCATACCTGGAAATCAGAGCACACTACGGGGGGAACGGGGAGGAGCAGATGTCACAAACACACAGGGAAGGTCGGTGGTGAGAGGAGGAGATGGAGAGGGCGGCAGGACTGGAGAGGGGTGCTGAGGGCTGAAGTGGAGTCGGTCAGATCCTACGCGTGTATGATTTTATCAGAATGAACCCCACTATTGTGTAAAGTCCTCATAAGAGTAAAAAGCAAAGGTCTCCCACGTGCGCCCCTGGCTAAGGTGGTGGCCCTGCGTGGAGACAGGTGGAGAAGGGTGACTCCTCCAGGAAGGAGTGCCACCTCCGAAGCTCCCCCGCAGAGGTCCAGCAAAGCCAGGTAGCGCTCAGGATGTCAGAGCAAGAGCCCCACAAGCCCCTCCTCGACAGCACCAAGGCGAAGACTGGCAAAACCGCCCAAGACCTTTTACAGAAGCCTGGATTCAGCCACAGCTTGCAGAAATCTCTTTGCTCCAAATGAACAGCTGGTCTCAGCCAGCTTGGGGCTTCTTAACTTGCCTCGCTCCCACCTCTCCTGCCCACGCTCTAGCATCATGGTGTCCTCGAAAATCAACTGTCCAGCAGCCACTGGAGGGCAGAGCGTGGTCAGGGCCCTCCAAAGTCCCACTGCCAGAGGACCGCGGTCCCCCGATCTGTCTGATGCAGCCCTGGAGGATTCAGCCTGCAAGGTGACCTGCCTCTATCTGACCTGACCTCAGCTCAGTTAGTGAGAGCCCTTTCCCACGGCATTTGCTGAAAACTCTCAGAGGCAACTGTTGAAACTTGGGACGGGTTGAAGCCGTGACCAGCTGTGGGACAACAGGCTGGCCACAAGCCGAGGAGAGGAGTCTGGGGAGCGTGAACTGCACAGGGAGCTGCGGAAAGCCCTGACATGATTCCGGGGACCTAGAGGGTCACAGGCGTGCTCAGAAGGCCCTGAGCACCCACAGTGGCTGAACTTGAGGCCGCAGGTCAGCAGGAAGTACAGCCCTCGGCCTGCAAACTGGCTGGCCAGACACCCACTTGTAGCCCTTGGCAAAGACGGGAAGGCTATGTTTCCAGCCAGCCAGGAACTTTCTGTCCAGTCATCAGCTGATCGCTAGCTAACCAGGCAGTCTTCGGTGTCCACACTCCGCAAATGATAGATTTTTCAGAAGTTGTAAAAAAAAAAAAAAAAAATAACTACACTAAAAGCAGCAGTAACGATAACCCTGAGGAGGGAAGAGAGTCTGACTCTCAGAATTGTTGTGTCATATCACTTCAAACATCCAGTTGTCAACAATAAACACCATGAAACATGCAAAGAACTAGTCAGGTATGGTCCTACCCACGAGAAATGCCAGGAACGCAAGGAAACCTAGGCCTTGGACTTACTTGAGGAAGACTGTAAGCCTACTATTTTAAATGTGCTCAAAGAACTAAAGAAAATCATCTCTAAAGAACTAAAGTATGAGTTTGATATTTCCTTAAATAGAGAATATCAATAAAGAAATTAAAATGATTAAGAAAAGGATCAACTAGCCAGGCACAGTGGCACATGCCTGTGATCCTAGCAGCTCAGGAGGCTTAGGCAGGAAGATCACAAGGTCAGCCTCGGCAACTTCGCAAGGTCTTAAGCAACTTAGCAAGACCCTGTCTCAAAATAAAAAATGAGGGGCTGGGGATGTAGCTCAGTGGTAGAGCGCTTGCCTAGCATGTGTGAGGTACTGAGGCCCTGGGTTTGATCCTCAGCACCACATAAAAATAAATAAATAAATAAAATAAAGGTCCATCAACAACTACAACTAAAAAAATATTTTAAAATATAAATAAATAAAAATAAAAAGGGCTGGGGTTTTAGCTCAGTGGTAAAGTGTCCCTGGATTCAATTACCAATACAGAACAGAAGGAAGGAAGAAGGAAGGAAGGAAGGAAGGAAGGAAGGAAGGAAGGAAGGAAGGAAGGGAGGGAGGGAGGGAGGAAGGAAGGGAAGGAAGGAAGGAAGGAAGGAAGGAAGGGAGGAAGGAGGAAATGGAAATTCTGTAGTTGGAGCTGGGGGTGTAGCTCTGTGGCACAGTGCTTGCCTAGTATGTAGGAGGCCCTGGGTTGATCCCAAGCACTGTGAGAAAGAGAGGTGGGGAGGGGAGGGGAGAGGGAGAGAGAGAGATTGTGGAGTTGAAAGTACAATAACAGAAATGAAAATTTCACTAAAGTAATTCAATAGCAGATTTGAGCAGACAAAAGAATCAACACACTTGAACGTAGGTCAATTGAGATCATCCGGTTTGAGTAACAGCAAGGAAAGAAATCAATAAAACAACAACCAGAATAAGAACAACAGTTTCAGAGATCTGTGCAATGCCATGAAGTAGACCAAATATATATAATGGAGTCCCAAATGGAGAGGAGAGAGATAAAGGGAAATAAAGGATATTTCAAGAAATAATGGTGACAACTTTCTCAATTTAATTAACACAATCAACATATCCTAGAAGCTCAGCAAACTCTGAGTAGTCTTGAGTTCAAAGCAATCCAACATAGACATGTGACAAGGGACCAGAAGGCAAGGAGAGACTCTCAGAGGGGGCACGACAGAAGTGGCAGGTGCATGCAAAGAAGCTGGAGGCTAAGAGCCGCTGCTCATCAGAACCACACAGGCCACGGCATGGGGACCAAACGCCTACCATGCCACAGCAGCTCCCCGCGGCACAGTCCGGAGAGACAGAGGCTGAGGACTTGGTGCGAGCATCTCTGCCTTGCAAGGAAGAGTGAAGTCAATTCTGCAGGCTGGGTGGAAGGAAAGGAGGCGCGTAAAGCTGAGTTACCAACACACTCCACAGTGACATGGGGGACCCTGCCCTGTGGCGGAGGACAATACTAGAGCTAGACATACAAGCGGTCAGTTCTTACCTCCTGGTCACCACTGTACTGGAGGGCCCAATTAGAAAAACTAGGTTTGAAAATGAAAGGTGTCCAGACTAGAAAGGAAGAAGTTCAACTAGCTCTGTTTGCAGATGACATTGACCTTGTATAGAAAATCCTGAGGACTTCCCTAAACAAACAGGCAGAACTGATCAGCAAATTCAACAAGTTGCCAGACATAATATCAATATACAAAAATCAATTTTATTTCTATATACTGGCAATGGACAATCTGGAAGTGAAATTAAAACAATTCTGTTTATTATACTGTCAAAATGGATAAAATAGAAGTAAATTTAACAAAAGAAGTTCAAAATTGGTACAATGAAAAATAATAAATACTGTTGAAAGAAATTGAAGGCCTAAATAAATGGAAAGATATTCTTTGATCATGGGTTACAAGAACCAATATTGTTAAGTTGGCAATATGCCCCAAATTAGCTACAGATTCAATTCAATCTCTACCAAAAGGCATGGCTTTGGGGTTTTTTCTTGTTGTTTTTGGGTTTTTTGCAGAAATTAATAGGCTGATCTTAAAATCAATACAGAAATGAAAGGGACCTATAATAGCCAAAGTAATTTCAAAAAAGGAAAAGTTGAAGGTCTCACACTTTCTGCCTTTGGAATTTACTAGAAAGCTACAGTCATCAAACTGTGTACCCACTAGGGACAGACATGCAGATCGATGGAAGGAATGGAGTCCAGAGAGGACATTTTCACAGGCAGCCGGTTTCCAGCCAGGATGTCAACTCAGTGGCGAAAGACGCGCCGACAGTTAGTTCTGCGCGAGGGAGAAACGGCGGTGGACAACTGGGTATCCACGGGCAAGGGAATGAAGTTAGAAGCCTTCCTGGCACCACATGCCAAAATCAACTCCACATGGGTCAAAGACCTAAATGCAAGAGCTGCCGCTGTCAACTCTGAAGATTCATAGACAGGGAGCTTCGTGACCTCAGATTAGGCAGTGGCTTCTAGATGCGACGCCAAAGCAAAGCAGCCAAAGTAAAACCAGACAGAGGGAGGCCATCGCCACTTAAAATGTTGTGCCTGGAAGGACACCACCCAGGAAGTGGGAAGACCCCCACGCAATGCCAGGAAAGCTGCGGTTCACACGCCTGATGGGGCCCAGCACGCAGACTCCAGCGAGCACCGCGACGCCGTGGTAGGAAGACAGCCAAGCCAATTAAAAACTGAGTAAAAGATTTGCCTGGACATTTCTCCAGAAAAGACAAACGAAGGTCCAGCTGCACGTGTAAAGATGTGCTATCGTTAGGGAATGCAAACCCAAAGCACTGTGGGCTAGAGGTGGCGCCATTCCAGTGGCCACCGACAGAAGAGCCAGCTGGCCCGAGGGTGCAGGAGGCTGGAGGGCTGGAGGCGCGTGGCCCCAGGAGGGCAGGCGGGAAGTCCCTCAACGTCTGCGCGTGGTGTCAGTTCGTGGCCCTCTAATCCCACTCCCAGATACGTTTCCAAGAGAATTAAGAATCTGTGTTTGCGTGGACACTGGGCCACAGTGTCAAAGCGGCCTTGTTCCTGAGAGCCAAGGAGGAGAAAGTGCCAGACGGTCAGGTACGGCTGAATGATGAGGGCTGTGGCCTCTCAGCACAGCAGTCACTCATCCATAGCAGGAATGGGCCCGGCCCGTGCAGAACACGGACTTGAAAAGCCTGTATGCTGCGATCCCGAGGCCCAGGCAGAAGCCACGGAGGTGGAGTGCTGCTGTTGCCGCTGACGGCGCGAGGCCTCCTGAGGTGACAGTCGGCAGAGCTGGTTGCCACTGAGGCGTGTCCTTGAGAAGAGTGACAGCTATGGTACAGTCTCATCTCAATAAAAACTTAGCAAAAGAGGGCAGTTCCAGTTGCTTCTGTCCACAGAAGGAGGAGGGTGCTGGCAACACAAGACCCTCGCAGCCACTGAGGGTGTCCACTGTGACCTGTTCCGTCCCTTTCCTGAGGAGCCAGGTTTCACCTTCTTCCGCCTGAGTGCCAGACCTCCCCAGGGAAGCAGGAGGTCCCCTCCCCAGCGAGCTTCCTCCTGCCCACTCTGCTCCTCGGGCTCACTCTGAGGAGCTGGCGTGGCAGCCCGGCGGGTCGCTCTTGCCCCTGACTTCCTGGGCCACGTGGCGCCCAGGTGCAGGCACACAGGGCCTTGCCCCAGGGGTGAGGAGGAGAAAGGCACAGCGAAGCATCGGAACCCTCCGTGCCTCCAGCGTGCCTTCCCCAGGGCCAGGACAAGGGTGTCCTGAAGGGTGTCCTGAGCCCTGGAGCAGGTAAGCAGGGCCGCAGGTGGGCCGGCCTTCCTGGCCTGCGGCCCACGTCCCTCCTCTCTGAGGGGCTTGAGGGCAAGCGGTGTCCCCAGGAGCGCTAGAAGTCCACCCCCCCCCCCAGTTTCTGACAGGCTGGAAGGAGGGCAGGGAAGCACGTGCATCTTTACGTGGGTCGATGAGGGTTGGGAACACTGCCTTAGAAATTTCCAGAAGCACAGAAGGCCAGAGCTCTGCCCGTGAGAGCATGTCCAGGAAGCAGGTGCCTGCTCCAGGCCGCACCTGGCTCACCTGGCCCCCACCCCTGCACACCCGCCTCGGCTGTGCCTCTGCAGTGGCTCTCTAGGGACACGCCTCCTCCGGGAGCCTTGTGGCAGGTGGGGCAGGCTTCGTAGCTCCCTCGCCAGGCCGGCCAGGGCACTCGGGCCAGGCTAACAGCTCCGTGGCATCCCAGGCTGGACCTCGGGACGGGGTCTGTTCCCCACATAATGCTGAAGCCGTTCTGGAGAGTCCCAGTGGGGTCAGGTCCCTTGCCGGTCCTCACAGTCCGTGGCTGCGTGCCCACCCTGCCAGTCAGACTCTCCCCTGACCGTGGCCAGCAGGTCCTGCCCCCACCTCCCAGCTATCTTTGTGGGGCTGTTCTCGGAGCCAGCTTCTGTAAACCCTGAGTGACCTGACTCTTCCAGGGGGGACATGAGCCGTCCCCTCCCACAGCAAGTCCTCTGGCCTGGGAGTGGGGTTGCTCTCTCTCCAGGCCACCCTGGAAGCCCGCTGCCCTTGCTAATGGCTGAGCAGAGTGCTGTGACCGCCAGCCTGGAGAGCAGGTCCCAGCAGTGGGGACGGGGGCGCTGCGGCCCACACTCACTTGGAATCACCTTCTCGTAGCAGACGCCCTTGTAGAGGCAGCACCCGAGCTCCTTGCAGCGGTCCCTGGAGACGTTGTAGTCGCAGATGTCGTACAAAGGAATGTCGCACACTGCGGAGGCACAGACAGAGCAGTGAGGACTCAGGCCACGGCGGCCCGAGCGGCGGGCGAGCTGCGGTGGGCTCAGGTGCCCGCTTCTCTTGCTCCTTAAATTACGTTTCATGTGAATCCCACTTTGAAACTAAGATCTGGAATGAATTAAATTTCTGATCAAAATAATGCCAGTTAATCCCAGCTCAAGGCAGGGCCTGGGTGACTGGGGGAGACCACATCTCAGCACAGCGCACACGGGGCTCAGGCTCGGAAAGACCCCGGGAGCCCGGGGGCCAACTTGTGGCCATCGCGGAGGTCCGGCTGCCACGTGGAATTGACCCCCCTGCAGCATAGAGGGGCTTGGAACCACCAACACGGGATGAGGATTATTTCAGGGCTTAAAAGTCAGATCCAAAGGACAGAAATTTAAAATCCTTCTCTGAACCCCCAAAAGGAGAAACAATGAACCCTCGTGGCCCGTTGATTAAAGCAGCGACCCCCTAGTTCCTGGCAAGCCTCCATCTGCCGCTGTGAGCAGTGCGAACCCTCAGCAGGCACAAGGCAGCTGAGGGAGCAGACGGAAGGCTCACAGCTGCACAGGAATTCCACAGAAGCCGAGGCAAGGGCCCTCCGCGAGCCTGAGGCCAGAGGGAGAAGCAGGAGCCCTGCTGGTGAGCCAGGCTTCCATGAGGCCAGGCTGGTGTGCCCAAACGGGTCTGCACCCGGCCACGGGGTCCCTGCTGTTTCCCCTGCAGACTGTCAGGAGGGGACAGGGAGCCACCCCACCGTCCTGACCTGTGATGAGTTGGCTTTCCTCCGGGTTCATTTAGCCCTTCAACCAAAGAGTTTCATGCAGACCCCGCTAGTCCTGATGCCCTCTCCTCCCTTTCCCAAGACACCCCACTCTGGGTTTGCCAAGACTGTTGCCACAGCTTTGGGCCAGAAACCACAGGCTCAGGAGGGCCTCTGGAGCAGCAGCTAGCCCCAGAGACACCCGCCAGCCGCTTGGGTCCTGCATGCCAGCCTCCCTGCAGGCGGCAGAGCTGGCACTGCCCTGGGCTCCGTGGCCTGGCACTGTGCTGTGCCATCGGGGACCTGTCCTGGGTCCTGATCCTGGCATGGTCGGATGCCCAGAGACCTGGGGACTGAGGGGCGTTGCACCGTGGGCGGGCGCGGGGAGCTGCGCTCATTTTCTGCAGGAAGGTGTGTTTGGGGAAGTGTCTCTGCACTGACCCTGCTCCCAGGATGTCCAGACGGGAACCTGCCTCGGGGAGTGTGCCCACACGTGGCTCTCACAGGACTTCCGCTCAGATGGCCACAGTGGCAGACGGGCAGCTCCTGCAGGCGGAGGACCGCGAGGCCCTGGGCCACACAGAGCTGGGGCTGCGCTGGCACGCACTGGCTTCAGGCTGAGCTCAACTCTCCACACTGCAGCGGCCTCCCCTGCGCCCCCCAGTGCTCGGAGAAGCCCCCACCCGCAGCAGGCCTGCACAAGGCCCAGAGAACCGGGCGGCCAGCAGAGAGGTGGGCAGGAAGCGCCGTGGAGGAGGAAATGGCGCGCGGCCGACCCGCTCTCCCCAGCCTGAGCACAGGGCGCAGCACCTCGCAATCTCTCCTTTCACACGGGTGGCTCCGGCTTGCTGTGGAGTCCTGTCCTCATGAGGGCTGGTCCCCGCCTGCCCTTAGCCCAGCAGTGCCATCGGGCCCCTGGCGGCACCCCTCCTCCTCGGGCTGTGGCCGGCGCCTCCCATGGTCGACACGTCTCTCTTCCTGCCTCCCCCGCCACCCTGCCCACGACCGGGAAGACGCAGGGTCAGGTAAGCCGAGCGCCCTGGGCACGAGGCCGCTGCAGGAGGCGCCAGCCTGGGTTGTCTTTGTTGGAGACACATCCTGTCCCCACAGTCCCCGCTGATAGATAGGTTACCCTCCCCCACCCTCAGAGTTCTCCACATCCTGAGAGAAGCAACCTTGTTTCATTCTCGGCAGGATGTTTTCTTCCCCAGACAGAATGTTTTTTTCCCCCAGGCAGGATGTTTCTTCCCCGGGCAGGATGTTTCTTTTCCCCTGGCAAGAGCCAATAGGCTTAAAGGTCACCCTGTTCTAGGGACAAAGAGCCAATGGTGTTGGGGTTGCTCTAGTGCACCCCCCACCAGAAATCCCTATATAAGGCCCTGTCTGAGAGACTCAGACAGACAGAGAGAGACACACGGACACACAACATCGGCTCGTCGCTGAGAGGAGGAAGCCACTGCAACAGCTCCAGACCCATCGCCTCCGGCCGACAGCCGCTCCCAGCTGACAGCTCTAGCCTCCAGCCAGACAGCAGCTGCTTTAGCCGATAGCTCCAGAGATCCTAGCCGGTGCGACCAAGCACCCCTCTCCCACCAGAGCTTGCACACTCCCCTCTCCCTGACTCCCCTCTCCCACCCTGCACACTCCCTTCTCCCTGACTCCCCTCTCCCACCAGAGCTTGCACACTCCCTTCTCCCTGACTCCCCTCTCCCACCAGAGCTTGCACACTCCCCTCTCCCTGACTCCCCTCTCCCACCAGAGCTTGCACACTCCCTTCTCCCTGACTCCCCTCTCCCACCTCTTCAACCTTCGACCAGAGCACCTCTTCTCCGGTTTTTGCTACCAGCCACGAAGGCTGTTGAATAAATCTTTTGGCTGCACGGCTGTCCCCGGTGGGATGCTTTGCCCTTCACCCGCGCCACACCTCTGCCTGAAAGCTTCGACTGGAAGATTGCCAAGGGAGCCTTGGAGGTCACTCACAAGCTCTGGCAGTGGTGGTGTCAGGGGCCACCACCTCAGACTCAGGCTGGGGCAGCCCCAGGGGGTGGCGCCACCTGAGCCCCGCCTCACAGGGCCAGGGAGCAGGAAGGCAGGCCACCCGGGCTGTGGAGGAGGAGGCCCGCCTCGAGACCGCCCAGGGCTTCACCTGCTCTGGAGAAACAGGCCCAGAGGCCTGTGCACGCCACAGGAGAAGCTCGGGAGCACCCCAGGTGGAGGGCCAGGTGGGCGGTGTTGTCCCACGTCCCCGAGAGTTGTCACGCACCTACGGGCAGGAAACGGCAATCTCTTCTGCTGCTGCCGACATCACAGAGACAGGAAAGAGCAGCGGTCACCAGGTGCTCAGAGGTGGCACGGTCAGCTTCCCAGCCCCCTTAGGGATCTGTCACTGTGTTTAAGTGTGGCTACCCAGGAGGACGGGTGTCCCACACACCCCTTTCCGCCACCTCCCTCTCCTTTCTTCTCATCAAGTTGCTCTTGCAGCCTGCTCGGAGAGAAGGTAAGGCCAGAGACCTCCCGTGACGTGGCACCTCAAATGTCACATGCCAGGTGGGGGGTGTTCCCCTCTGACTCTCCCCCAATGTCCCCCTCCGGTCTTAGGAATGGTCTGACACGGAACGGAGCCGAAGGTGATGGAAGCACCCCTCCTCCCTGCGGAGGAGCAAGAGGCGGCCACCCCCCCCCACCCCGCTGCTCCCCGCCAGCGTCCAGACTGCCCGCGTCCCCCTCCGTCAGGGGTCGTGCACCAGAGTCTGGCCCTGGAGACGCCCCAGCGGCGCCTGTCCTCGGCATCTCCAGTGCCCTGCCCCACAGCTCCATGCCAGCCTTGCCCCAGACACAAGGCTGGTCACAAGAGTCTCTGCAGCAGGGACAGTAACCATAGGAAACGTGTGGGGACGGGGGGCCCCATGAAAGCACAGCCCCTCACTTCGAGGAGGAGAAAAGTGCCACAAGGAAGCTTCTCCGAGAGCTCAGCTCTCTCCCACCTCAGCCACCGCGAAGCAGGCAGTTCCAGAAGATCATTGCTGGCCCCGCTGCCAAGGGCTCCGGCAAAGCCTGTGCCCAAGGGACTCGAGCCACCACTGGGGCACCCTAGGCCTGCCCGTGGCACCATCGTCACGGAATTCAGCCGGATGTGTTGGAAATGAGGTAACATTCTCCAAAACCAGACCCACTTTCTTGACACTGAGTTCTCAACTCCCACATCGGTTGTCCTGGAACAAGGACACACTTCTCTGGAGCTCAGGAAACCAGGGAGGCGAGGAACCAGGAGACAGCTAGGCCTCCCACCGGGAAGGTTGAGGCCGGGACCCACGCCGTGCACAGAGGCCCACGCCAGCCCAGCCAAAGCTGGAGTCCATCACAGACCTCGAAGTCAGGGTGTGCAAAGCACAGGGCCACGATCCCCAGGCCCCGCCACAGAGAGTTCAGACGGGTCTCCTCACAGGCACCTCCAGCCAGAGGAGGTGAGCGAGCAGGCTCTGCTGTGTCAGGGTCCTGCACACCCCTCAGAGCCTCCAAGGAGAGCAGAGGGCGCTTACCCAGCACTCCGCAGAGACGGTTTTAGTCACTTTTCTCAGCAACATTACGAAGGGATTGACACAAACTCAGACAGACCAACAGACGGTAGCGACAGACGGTAGGCAGATGACTTGCAAAAAGCCATAGGAAGGCTGCACGCACAGAGGGGAGTCCAGGCCCCTCAGCCCTGCCTCCGGCCAGGGCTGGGCCCCATGTGGACGGGGGCTGGAGGCCGCTCCACACCTGGCCCTGTCCCGGGAGGCTCCGGCCCTGCAGCTGCCCTTCCTTCCCACACACTGCCTGGAGTCGGACAGGGCCTGTCACCAGCACGCTGAGAGCCCTGGGGAATGTGGGCAGCCACGGGGCCCACCACAAGCAGGCTGGGCTCTGCCCTGCCCTGGCGAGACCACTGCAGGCTCCATTCCTTCCAGCTGCCTGCCGGGGGCTCGACCCTGCCCACCCCTGAGCTGGCCTGACACAGGCCGGGCAGTGCTGCCCAAGCCACTTAGTCGCCACACAGTTCAACAAGCCTAGGACCACCACAGCCCTCTCAGCAGCACCCACAATGGAGCCCGGGACAGCACAGTCCTGCTCTGACATCACCACCCAGTCCCAGCCGCAGCATCCAGGAGAAACGAGGTCATCACCCAGAAGCACCTGGAAGCAGGGCTCGCTGCAGGTCAGTGTCAAAAGTGAAAGTGACCTCCTGCCCCCAGGAAGCAGCTCAGGCAGTGCCCCAGCTTCCCTGTGTACCCGCGGCGACCGCCTCACCTGGCCCCACACCCCAAGCCCCCTCACAGAGGAACGGTGACCCTGGCCTCTATCCCTTCAGCAGACAGGGAGGCCGCGCCTCCTGCTGTGTCCACACCGGTGGCTGGTTGTCATGGTCCCGAGTGGATACCAAGACGAGCTGCGCACAGGGCCTTGGAACACACTTCTCCCCGTGTGCCCTGCTACCGGCTGTCTCCTAAAATACTGAAGGGCCACGCTCAGTCGGCCACATACAGCGTTGGCTTCCGGCCACCCCTGGGCTGTCTGTGGCCCTCCCAGGAACAGGACCCCACCTTGCCTGTCTCGTGTGTCCTGGCTCATGAACGGCCCCGTGGGGCTTCTGTCCAAGGAAATGCCTGCCTCCCTGGAGTGATGGAGCCTCCTGGGGCGGCCCGGCCTTGAAGGCCGTCCAGAGCACAGGGGCCTGCAGTAGGAGGGGTCTCCTACCTGGCTGGCCTGGGAAAGGCTCCCTTGCCCACCTTCTAAGCAAATCAAACACAAGAAAACCAAATTTCTTTTCTTTTCCTTCCATTTCCTTTTATTTTATTTATTTTAATGGTAATGCGTGAATTCAAGAAGTTCAATAACACCCAAATCTGAGCAAGGGAAGGTAGCATTTCCTCTTCTTGCCAATCCCCAGGGGTCACGCACTTCTGGAAGGTTCCCCGGCCTGATCTCACATGCAATCACACCACATCCGCACACAGTGAGCCTCCTGCACTCAGGGCCAGTGTCTGATGCAGCCCACAGGTCCCCGGGGAGGAAGGTGCGCTTGCTTCATCCTGTGGCACACGTTCCTTACAGAAGTCACTCCTGAATCACGGTCAGACAGGCCGAGCATGTTTGGCACCTGCTGGAGAAACTGCCGGGGAACGCTGAGCCCCGATTGCTCTCTCTCTTAACGCTGCATGGGGCGCCTCAGGGACACCTGCCTTTGTGATGAGATTTAAGAAAACAGATCCTTCACAGGGCTTTCCCAGGTCATGTTAAAAACTCAGATGTCCTCGCCTCCCTTGCTCAGCTAAGCCTGGCAACTGGGACTGTCCACGCCTCAGGTTGAGAACAGGCCCCCAAACAGTCTCGTCTACGTTACCTGCAAATTTCATCAGGAGGTGTGGTGGGGATTTCTTGGCTCCTGGTGCATATCTCATTGTAGCTTCTGACGAGGGACGCAGGGGTCAAGCGTGCCTAGAAGACAGGCTGGCTCAAAACAGGTGGGCCACGCAGGGTCCACACTTGGAAGGCAGCACGGCTCAGCTCCGTGGGCACTGTGCGTGGGGTGCCAGGGAATGGACGGCTCAAGCCTGAGGGCTCTACCTGCCCCTCAGTGGGATGCCACTGTAACCCGCCTGTCTATATGTCCTGGGGCTGAGTCCTCAGGCCGCCCTGTCTCTCTCAGTGATACTCCAGTGGGGAACAACTGCTCGATAAAAGAAGGAATCAACGGCCTCCTTCCATCTGCTGCTCACGACCAGCGGAGTGTGAACCAGACGCAGGCCCACCCCCGCCTGCTATGCCATCACACGGAACCATGAGGTCATGTGATGTCACACAGGACTCTACTCAGCTGAGATCGGGTGCGTTCAGGTGGTGTGGCCATAGACGGGACTTTATCCAGAGAGGGACGGGATGCCCACCCTGAGCTGGCTCTGCAGAGCAGTGCAGACCGCTCTGACTAGCAGCCTGGGCGTGATGGACCTGTGGCCCCAAGTCCCCCTGTGGGACCAGATGTCTGAAACTGCCACTTCCTTCCTTCAGGCGGTGGTCTCCTTGGAGAGGCCGTTTTCCCTAGGCACTACTGGAATGCAGAAGTGGACAGAAAAGGTCCTCTCCCTCCGCGGAAGACAGGACAGTCGCAGAGCAGACTGCTGGGAGAGAGCCAGGAGTCAGGGGCGCGGGGAGCAGGCAGTGGAGACCTACTGGGCGCAGGGTAAGCAGTGCCCTGATGAGCCCGGAGTGTCCAAGGCTGCAGGGCAAGGCCCCGGGCAGAGGCCGGGTGCCGGTTTCTGCCCTCCCTCTCGGGAGACCACCAGGTCGGTGCACCCGGCTTCGCTCGCCGCCGTGTTGAACAGCAGCAGGTCACCAACCTCGTGGCAGGCCCTCACACGGTTGTCATGGAGCAGGGCTTCCCTGCATAATTAATTCCCCTCGCATTGTGCAGCCGCCAGCTTTTAATTTTGTGATGTTACACATTCGGAAGAGTTGCCACGTACATACCCCCTCTCCGTTATTAAATGTCAGCCACTTTTGTTTACAAATAAAGCCACTTAATTAAATATCGCATCTAAGTGAGAAATCAAAACAGCGTCGCTGTCAGCTCGGCAGAGCCTGCGTGGTTGGCTCCCCGCAGGGTGCCAGGGGAAAGCGTCCCGCGGACTGCCAGGGGCTCCGGCCTCGCAGCCCCACAGGGTCCGTGTCTGCAGCACGCCTGAGCGTGCCCTCCCACTGAAGGAATTCCAGAAACGCCCAGAAAAGCGCTGGAGCTACCCGGCACTTGCTGACCGGGGGAGCGTCAGGGAGCCATCGCAGTCCTGGCCCCTTCAGAGGAAGCACCAGGCAACGGTCAGCCTGAGACCCGGGACCCACAGCCAGGCCCGTTCCCAAGGCAGCCAAGGCCACCGGGACAGACGCAGCCTGGGGCCCTGACGCCGTGTGAGCCAGGACACAGGGGCATGCGCTGCGCCTTCAGCCTAGCTGCGTCACCCCCAAATTTCCTTTATTCATTCAACCAATATTTATCGAGGACTGGCTTCCTCTTGTATATGGCAGGTCCACGATGCCAGGATACCCTCCTGGTGGACAGGGGATGGAACTGGATATAGACATTACGTGTCCCCCAAGAGGGTCTGTTCAAGTCCTAATTCCCAGTACCTCAGAATGTGGCGTTATCTGGAAATATGGTCACTGCAGGTGTACAATTAGACGAGGTCATGCTGGAGTAGGGTGGGCCCGAATCAATGACCGGGGTCTTTCTGAAAGGGGGACGTTCCAACCTAGCGACACACAGGAAGAGCACCACGTGACGATGGGGAGACCATCGGCCGGGAGCCCCGAAGTCGGCAGCCAGCAAGCAGCGTCCTCCCTCACAGATCCTGCCCGCGCTGCCTGGGCCCTGGACTTCCGACTTCAGGAACTGAAACGTCAGATTGTTGTGGGCGCCGCCCAGTCTGCGGTACTGGGTTCGGCAGCACCAGGTTTCCAGGCCCTGGAAAGCAAGAGTCCGAGGCCCCTGGGAGGGAGCGGGACGCCCTGGCCGGCCAGCTCTCTGCTGGGGAGACCGTCCCTCTTGGCAGGACACAAAGCCCCTGCCAGAGAGGCTCAGAGCTCAGCGCTGGGGCTGCAAGAGCAGCTGGACCCAGCTGGGAGGTGCCTGAGAAGAGGGTGGGCTGTGGGCCACGCACCTGCAGCCCGGTCCACCTCCCTCCTCCACCCCTCCCCGCCAGGCGGGCCAGGCCTAGTGAGGAAAGGCCTTCTGTGCTCCTGCCCGCTGCAGCCATGGCAGGGAGGGAAGGCACAGCGCACCGTCCTTCCCAGTGTCCGCGGGGCGGCCTTGACGGGACAGCCCCGTGCAGTCTGTGAGCTCGGGCCCACCCCGCCCCTGCAGCTCGGCTCGCAGCGTGCCAGCCAGGGGGACTTTCCACCTCGCCGTTCTTCCTGAGCTGCTTTCTCTCTTGACATGCTTCATTTTACGTGAACTGCAAATATTACTTTCAAGATCTAGAAAAAGGGAGGGGAAAAGTGGAGGGTTTTGTGAGCATGTCATGGGGCCCTGAACAGCTGGGGAGAGCCGAGACCCTCACCCGCCGCGCCTGTGCACTGAAGCACCCGCTCGGGTAGCCTCAGCTCCTCCCAGGAATGGCCCGCAGTTCTCCACTGAGGGCCTACGTGGCTTTCACTTTATTCATTCCTATTTGAATTTCTGTTATTGAAAGACATTTTATGTTTTCCATTTGTTCCTGATTTATAGAAGATCAATTTCCACACAGACCTTGTAGTGGAGCACCACTGATTCTGTCCAATTGTAGGTGCTTCTTTGTATTCTCCACACAAATTGTGCAACAGAGAGCAACAACTTTAGCTTCCCCTTCCACTGGCCTGCCCCTTCTTGCCTCCTGCCTCATGACAGTCACACGGGGCAGGTGAACGGCCACCCTCACTCCTCAGGCGTGACATTTGTATGTAGGCCTTGCGTGTCCTGACTAGGGAGACCTCCTTGTCCCCAGTTGCTCACACTTTCACCCCCACGAACGGATGCTTGATTTTGCCAAATGAACCTAATCATGCAACCACAGCCTTTTGGATTTTGAAAATGTGGTACTTAATTTTCTTCTCTTAAGCCAATTCTGGGTCCTTGAAATCAATCCACTTTGCTCATCTTTTTCGTATGCTGAAAGATTCAATTTGACATTTTATTTAGCATTTTTTTGCATCTAATATTCGTGTGATTGGTCCCAGGTTGTCCCTGTTCTATTTGGTATCACCCTGTCCTGGTCATGTTGGTATCATAGGAGGAATTTCACGAATTTGCAAAGCGTCAGCTCCATTCCTATCCTCTGGGGGTTTGTCTTTTTAAGTCTGCTCCAGTCCACAGCCAGGAACGGCATTTTCACATGATGATCTCCTTCACAGTGGAGTCCACAATCTTCTATTTTGTCTTTCCTCGCGGGAGCTTTAGACATTCTGCCAGGAGCTGGCCCAGCTCAGCCCCATGTCAGCTTCAGTGCCATGAAGACCCTCGGTCTCCTTGTGGTGCGTTTGGAGCGTCTGAGCAGGTGTGGCTGAGGCTGCTGGGTGTGGCCTGCCTTCCTGGCGCCTCTGGCCAGCAGCTCATCACCATGATTTGTCTTGGCAAACAAGTTTTATTTGCATGAACCCGTCTCGCCCGCCTCAGCGCGGGCCGACCCCTCACCTGCCGTCCGTTTTTCCGCGGAGGTCTTCTTACGGAACCTCCTGTGAATGGGCTGCAGGGACCGGACGCCTGCCTGCCTCCTGGGGACCCAGCCCAGGCCTGGAGGTGCCCCACGCTGCTGACGAGGAGTGCCTCCCGGCCGTGGGCAGTGCCCACCATGGCCACCCCCAGTGCCACCCATTCTCCCCAGATGGCCCCTGGGCTCCTCCTGGGCTCTTGGTCTGGGGCGTAAGTGTGTCATAAACTGGCCTCCATGGGGGCATCCGCGGGCAGCTGCCTGTGTGACACGAGGGAGGACACCACATCGTGCGGTGTCTTCTGAGCTGCCCAGTGATTTCTGTTCTGCGTGTGTATCGAGCAGGGGAGAAGAGCCTTCTCCACGGGCCGAGCACAGCGTGGAGAGCCAGGTGTCTGTCTCCAGTCGGTGCTTCCTCAGCGCAGTGGTGTCAGGTCCATCCTGAGTCCACTCCGTCTTGATGCTATATCAGTGCTCATGTTTAGATGCCAATGTCCAGCTATTCCCTGCCCACATGCAGAACACAAATGGCCTTATGCCCTGAGCTCGTGTGTGGTTTCCAAAGGCTGCTGACACACCAGCTCCAGCCCAGTGTTTCAAACACCAAGCACGCTCGTCTTCCCTTCTGGAGGCCAGCGCCAACGCCAGGGTGTCCCCTGAGCCGCTCTACGCCCTGCGGCCCAGAGCAGACCGCGCCTCACCCCTCCAGCTAACACAGCCCGCCCACGTTCCCTGTCTTGGGGCCCCTTCCTCATGTCAATCAACCTGTTCCTGTCACCACACCCCCACCTGTGACTCTGACCAACCCTGGTGCTTCTGTAGCCCAGAGCCACCGCCTAGTGTCAAGGTCCTTGCTCACAGTATCAGCAAGACCCCTTTGCTCTGCAAAGTGACTTACAGGTTCTGGGAATGGGGACTGACATCTTCGGGGTCACCTCCGCCTAGA
Source organism: Tamias sibiricus (assembly GCA_025594165.1). Lineage (NCBI taxonomy): Eukaryota > Metazoa > Chordata > Mammalia > Rodentia > Sciuridae > Tamias > Tamias sibiricus. Next base: position 2,199,692 of record CM046663.1, read on the forward strand.
GGTCAGCTCAGCGTGTGGGGTGCAGACCTGACACTCGCATCGGGGCTGGGCAGTGGCAGGAGCAGCCTGCAGGCCGGGGCTGACCTCGGGAGCAGAGCGGCACCAGCATTCCTTCCAGGGACAGGTGCTGGCGGCTGCAGGAGGCGGAGCAGAGGAGACAGACCAGAGCAGAAGCTGCCAGAGCTGCTGTGTGCTGGGGAAGAGGGACAGGTCTGAGTGGGACATCTGGAATCAGAGCCGCTCTGTCAGAGTGCCTTGCAAAGCCAGGAGTGCAGCTCTCTGTGTTCAGAGGATGCCGGGACCCCACACCTGGGGACCACGAGGCTGTGGATGGTAGCCTCAGCTGCAACCCCTGGATCAGGGCCCTCGGACCCTGCCAAGGTGTGACTGCAGTGCTGTCTTCACTGGGCCTCCTGGGACACCCAGGGCCGCCTGTGTGAGGTGCAGGCCCTGGGAGAGCGGCCATCACTCCATTTTCTGCACTTCACATGAGCCCGCCACTTTATATAACAAAACATCAAGAAGGAGAAGGGATCAGCGGGCGCACCGACTCCCCAGTCTTCTCTTACCAGTTGTCGTGGGAAGAGAGGTCCCCACCAGGGTTCACAGTCTGTGTCTGTCTTCAGGCTCTGGTCAGAGAACAGGAACCATACCAGTTCTTGCAAGGGAGCTTAATAGGAAGAATTTCTACTGAAAGGTGAACACCATTGATAACCAATAATCAAACCACTCTCAGAAAATCCTGTTGATCACCAGGACCTGGGGCCTTGGCGAGTCAAAAGCCAAGAATTATGCGTGTTGTCCCAGTGTTCTGGAGGCTGAGGCAGGAGGATCCTAAGTTCAAAAGCCAGTCCGCAATTTAGCAAGGCCCTGAGCAACTTAGTGAGATCCTTTCTAAATATAAAAACAAAAGGGGCTGGAGATGTGGTTCAGTGGTTAAGCACTTCTGGGTTCTACCCCTGGTGCCAAATAAATAAATAAATAAAAACAAGAGAAGAAAAGAGCGGCAGCAAGGGGAGGGTGTGGCTAAGAGGCTCGTGTGGAGGAGTGAGGGCGGCAGATGTCAGAGACGCACAGCAGGTGCAGGTGGCCCGGGCGCAAGAGCAGTCTCAGCTCCTCTCTTGGGCGTCCATCTTCCTAGAGACTGTCGGACACGCTGAGAGCAGGGGTGAGGGAGCATTACAGCAAAGGATCTTAAAAAGCCACTGTGGAGACCTGGGGACCGAACTAACTGACCCAAAGAGCTGCGGGTCCTGTCACCTGCTCCTGCACTCAGAAACCACAGGCCTGCCGAGAGGAGCGGCCAGTGGAGGGTGCACTTCCGAAGGCGCCTGTGATCAGAGGAGCCTGGGGACACTGAGACCCGCCCAGGGCATCGTCTCTGAACACCTGCTCCACGGCGCCACCCCTGAACACCCTCTTAGAACAAGGCAAGTCCCACCCAAATTAAAGGGGCCCAGGACACGGCTAGTCAGGGTATGCTCAGTCAGACAGCTGTGCCCATGATGCCCAGAGCACCTTACAGCAGCACCCGCCACCCCTACGTGTCCCTTCAGAGGTGACTGAAGAAGCTGCAGGGTAGCCAGCCAACGGGCTTCATCAAAAACCAGAGTCTGGTCTGCAGCTAACAGGGGCAACTGGGGAAGAGATACCCACACCACCCTGCTGTCGGAAAGGTCAGCACAGAATGCCACCTGCTGGCCTTTGCTCCGGTGAGGACGCAGCACTGGCCTGGCCTGTGCACACTGCAAGGTTGAGGCCAGCAGTGTTCTTACTGCTCCTGGACGTGGCTTACATTTTCCTCATAAGAGGTATTTTTATAATTAAAGAAATACAAAAAATCACCAAGGCCTAGCCCTCTAATACGAATAGTTCAGCCTGGACACATGTAACGCACACACTTGTCGCCACGACAATCAACAGATATAGACTTTTGTGCAGGAGCCCTGTTTGGGGAGACGGCTATGATTGCGGTTGACTTCGGGCCATGGAGTGTTTGGGCATTGCCGCCTTCCGTAGTCTCACGAGACTTGGCCCGGGATCTCGAGAGACTTGGGCCGAGCGCGGAGCGGGTCGGGGCCATTTTGGTTGTTGGTTGTTTGCTGGTGTGTGGTACGTGTTAGAGTTGGTAGAGCCAGAGAGAGAAACTGACAGAATGAAGATCCTGTTTGTTTCCAGTCTGCCTCTGAACTTCTTCCCGCCGCTTTGCTGCTCCAAGCGGCCATCGCTTCAGGCGGCGACACTTTTGAATGCCTGAAATAACTAAAAGGACTGAAGCTCTAGCCCTGGCCTCGCTTGTATACCCGCAGCACTCTGCTTGGCTGAGGTGCCAAAGTGCAGTGGCTGTCCCACCGAGCCAAGCCCTGCACGCCGGGTGCAGCTGCCCTTCTACACTGACGTCCTCACACCGCCCTGTCCAGACAAGCACGCCCTGGCCTGGAGCTCGACCACAGTGCCGCACAGCGCTGGAGCGCAGCAGGCCTCGGTCTGCCCTGCCTGGGCTCCTGCCACACCGAGTGGCCTCGTAGCCTGAGTGACTCGTACCATCGTCACCTCCGGGGCTTGCCTGCGGGATGACCAGGCAGCGGGGTGCCAGAGCACAGGCAGGGCAAGGCACAGCAATGCCCAGAGACTTGTCGCTGTGGCACACACACACACACACACCCCTTTGTCATCCTGAAGTCTGAAGTTAGGAGTTCCACGTTGCCTAGCAGGTTCTCTTAGGCAAACGTCAAAGACGCCAAGCAATCAGCATCAACACCCGCGCAGGGCCAAGTTTCCAAGGTGACCCACCACTGTAATTAGATCTAGAACGTCTCCAAAGGCCCTGTGTGGAAGGCCTAGTCCCCAGGGTGGCCTACTGGAGGTGGTGGGACTTTAGGAGGTAGTCCTGGTCACTGCAGGTGGGCCTCCAAGGGGACACTGGGCCCAGCCCCCCCCCCACGTCTCCCAGCCTCCTCCACCATGCATCCCCTCCGTGATGCCCATGCCCAAAGGAACAGGGCCGAGGACCGTGGACGGAAACCTCAGAAACTGCCCATCAAATCCACCTCTCCTCCTTTTGAACCTCGGGTGTACTGTCACAGGGAGGGCCTACCACACAGCCACCAGATGACCCATCCCTCAGTGACTCGGCCACTGCGACCCGTGGCTTTTCTCCCTGTCTTCACTGGAGGGAGCTGGCCTTTCCCAGGGAGCACTGGACACCCGGAGGTGTCCTTGAGGACACTGCAGGAAGGACTGTAACAGACGGCAATTCCCAGGGAACCTGCGGACACCTTCGAACACGCTCCCACCAAAGGGCACAGTGAGCCTCCTCCAACGTGGAGGCCACGCCTCTGGCACGGCGGGCGGAGGGGAGGCCCGGCCCCACGGCCTGAGCGTTATGTGTTTTCTATCCTTAAAACATTACTCTCTTTCCTAATCCTGTTATCTTTAGCTAATCTTGACTTGATTTTTAAAGGCAAATGTGATGTTTTCCAGAATGAAAACACACTGTGAATTTTAAAATCTAAAAAGCCAAGGAGAAAAATAAATAAGATAAAGTGACACGTTTTGTGAAGTAAGAAAAATAATCCGTTTAATAATGACAATGATGCAGCGCCCACGCCCTCGTGCACAGCAGGACACCACCTGAGATGCTGCGGGGCTCCTGCGGTCGTCAGTGTGCCCTGGGTGGTTGGCACGGTGGAGGTGCACACGGGCCACGCAGGTGTTCAAGGTACCAGTGACCGGTGCACGTGGACAGCGGCCGTGGCGAGCACACGGGGTTTCAGCTGCTACATGTCACAGTCATCGGAGCTGAAAGTGCTTCTCATTCTACAGGACAGGAAGCGGCCGTCTCCTCTCCCCTCGCAGGCGAGCGAAGGAGTTGGCAGCCTTGGAGAGCAGAGGGCGGTGCCCCTGTGTCCTTTCCATCAGAACCCACCCCCTCCTCCAGGTCCCAGCAAGACTGCTCTCAGACGCACGTTCCCTGCTCTGTGGAAGGCCCAGGGAGGCGCTGGGCCACAGAGGAGACGTGGGAGACGCCGCCCGCCCGGTGGTACCAGCCTGCGACAGGTGTTAAAAACACGAGAATTCTCAAAATGCTTGAAGCTGAGTGTTAAGGCAGGTCTGTAAAAGCATCCTGGGACACGGGCGGCCCACCAACAGCCACAGAGGATGGCCTTCAGGCAATGCTCAGCAGAGGGCGTCGCAATGTCTCTGGAGGCCACGGCAGAGAGATGGCGGAGTTGTTCCTGAGTTAGAATCTGCTGCGACAGCAAATGCACTCACCAAAAACACTGGTAAAAACAGGGCTTATGGAAAACAAGGCCATCTTTCCCTTCCCGGCACGAATGGATGAACGCCAGGTCCGGGAGCTGGGGATGCTAGCGGGCAGCTCACGGGCAGTGTCCGCATGAGGCAGCTCGGTGCCAGGCCTGTGCGGGGTGCCGGCAGGGGCAGTGGGGGACGGACAGGAAGCCCGCCAGCTCAGAGGTGCCTGGCCCCAAGCATTCAGAGGCAAGGGATCTGCTGCAGCTGCAGGCAGCCCAGCCACCAGGACACGGTCAGAGTCACGTGCAAGGCAGACAGGCTGCTGGTGGGGCGTGACGTGAGACACTGTGGTCTGGGCGTGGGGTGCACGCCTGTGATCCCAGCGACTGGGAGGCTGAGGCAGCAGGGTCACAAGTTCCAGGCCAGCCTGGGCAACTCTGCGAGACCCTGTCTCAAAATGAAAGGGCTGGGGCGGCAGAGCTCTGTGGCAGAGCACTTGCCTAGCATGCACGAGGCTCTGGGTCAGTCCCCAGCACCACAAAATAAAAACCAAACTATGTGATATGACACGTTCTATGTTAGAGTTTACCTCACTTCAACACTGACCCAGAGGAGGCAAAAAGACAGCTAAGTTCCCGTGGTCACTGTCACTTATTGCTGAGTCACTTACTCTACCAAGTCTGCGGGGGCCCCGGGAGGCAGGCCTCCTCCCTGGCCTCCTGCAGGCGGGCTCAGGTCCTTCCTGTGAACAGCGGCTCAGTGTTTTCAGCGAGCGCTGCTCACGCAGGCGGACCGATGGCGAAGCCAGCCTACAGTGAAGCCCACCCTGAACACGAGCCCCAGCAAGCCCCCCCCACCTGTGCCCGCTGCGGCAGCGACAGGTGACCCAGAGCACCTCCACGGGCAGGTTCTAGTTCTGTCTCTCAGGGGAGGGCGGAACGGTGCACCCTGTCACATTTCCAAACAAGCCTGAGAAAAGTCTGAGCTGCCTCCCAAATGCCGTGACCCCAGGCCTGGAGAGGTGACAAGGGCAGGCATCCACCCGAGGACGGGCGCAGCCCTCCTCAGGGCAGCCAAGGCTGGACTCCTGCTCGAGGGAGACGCCCGACTGGCGTGGAATCCCCTGCAGACACGAAAGGCTGACCTGCCAGCACACTGAGGTGGGGCATCTGCTCAGAGCGCCAGGGGGACCAGGCTGGCACGGGACAGTCCAGCACTGGCCACAGGCGTCTCCACACCTCTGCTGTCAAGCGTGCGTGATGGACCTCTGACCCCACGACCAGAAAGGTCAGAGGGAAGCAAGTCCTGGCAGGAGGGTGAGCCCAGACAGTCACAGCTGTGCGTCCAAAGGGGACTATTTACAAGAAGTACACGTACATGACATTTATAGATTCAACTCCAAGTCTGAAGAGCCAGGGCTCCAGTCTGTCACTGCCCTCACTGCAAAAGGAGGTAACTGAGACGTCAGCAGAGGTTAGCGCAGCCTGGGTCCTCGGTGTCTATGCCTCATGTGTGGATTCTTCAGTGACAGTCTGATAATTTCTATTCACATGATGAAGACAATGTCCTCAGTCCTGAATATCACCCGAGCTGGGCCCAGGGACCTGGTTTGGCCTAGTAACTGGTCTTCAACAACAAGAAACAAGGCCATCCTTTATAGATTGGTCTCGTCCCAGGCAGGATCATTCATGTTCTTTAGAACCTTCCTCACCAGCTTCTCCAGGTCCTTGCGGGCCCTCTGCTCCTCCTCTAGAGACTTCTTCATCTTCTTGTTATCCTGCAAGTCAAGCAGACACAGCACGGTCACTGCCCTTGGCACTCAGCAGAGCCTCTCTCCCCTAAATTTCACCCTTGGGGAGACTGTGGTCAGGGTGGGGGTTGGCAAAGTCAAAAGGTCTGAGCATGCACTGCAGTGTGGTGCACAGTGGGATCGCTCCCGGGAGCCAGGACGGTTCACACTGGAGGAAGAGTCCAGTGGCCCTTCTCTCGGTTCACAGCGACAGCCTGATGAAGCACACCACAGAAAATGGCTGAAAACCGCTGCAGAGCAACTACACCCCTGCCTTTCTTGCAGAATCAAAGGAATGGAAGCAACAGCAACTCAATGAGCCCCAGTGAACACCCAGCTATGCTTAGTGTGGACTGGAAAGCCAGGCAGGGGAGCCCTGGGGGCCACATCCTGGGGCACAGTGCCCATTTCCAGCACCTGGCCACCTCCCTGCAGACCAGCCCTAGCCTAGGCACACAAGGCCACCCGCGGGCCAGCCAAGCATTGCTGACTTCTGGTCCTGGCTGCTAAAGCACATGGCCACCTATGAGAGACCAGCCACACAGGCACCGGCAGGACTTATAACTAGAGTTTTTAGACTGTGTTACTATTCCGAAAATTTGCAATGGTCTGACATCAAAAACAGTACAGTTACAAAGAGTTTAGATGAGGCATTTCAGAGCGCACTTCCTGGTCTATCACACAGAAGACAAATGGCTCTCGTGCTGGAACTCCACAGTACAAGATCCTTAGTTCTTTCTTTTGCTTAGGAACAGCACTATTTTTGATAACGTGCTTTCCTTCTTTCTTCCTTAAAAAAAGATTTTAAGAAGTGGCCGACTCACCTGTCTTAGCTCCTGGACTTCATCCTTGAGCGCGTACACGGTGTCCACCAGACTCCTGGAACAGAAGAGGGTGCGTGTCAACAGAGCAGCTCCGGTGCCAGCAGAGCCACGGGGCACTCTCGCGGCTCGCCGCAATCTGAACGCACAACTTCAACAACCAGCCCACTTCTGCGCTCAGCAGTCAATCTCTACGGAGGTTAAGTCCAGCCCCCGAGGAAAGCCTGCCGGTCAGGCTCTAGCCCCAGCCCCGGGGGAGTTCCGACTCCACTACCCGCACCCACACACTGGAGACTCTTACTTTTCTTCCATCACTGTCTGACCGTTACTTTTAGTCTCTTCCACTATGATTTTCTCTTCTTCTGGAAGCAAGACTTGTGGAGCAGATCCTTTGCGTGAACCTAGGATTGTTCAAGGAAAAAAACCTCAGGTGAAGGCAGGGGCAGACCCAAGAAAGGGCTCAACTACACACCCCCTACACACGCCCACAAAGAACGCCCCGACCCCACGAGGAGGGCACCCCCCACGCTCCCCTCCACCTCTGTCCACGGCGCAGGCTCTTCATGCCCACGGCACTGCAGAGGGAAACACCAACCTTTCTGTAATATATTCAACTTTGTTTCTGAATCTAGATTACAATCTTTAAACATAAAAATTTTCAACAGCAAGTAAGTTAAAAGGTTCTGACCACACTGCCCTAGATATTTAGCCAAATTTTAAGTCATTAAATTGTTGCAGAAATTTTAGAAAGACATACAAGATCATAGAGAACATACACAGTTTCTAAATATAAAAACTGGCAATTAAAAAAAGTTCAACACCATAGCAACTTCTGAAAATAAAAATATGATAGCACATAATTTAGAAAAAGTAAAATTCATTATCTGGTTATTTTATAAAAACTTAATTCTCCGTTCCCTGGAACTGTTCTAAATAAAAGGAGGTAAAGCGTTCACAGTGTCAGAGGAGCATTTGCGCCATTCAACCAACAGGAGCACAGGCGCCCGCGGGGCCAGCGCCGTGGTGAATGAGGCGAGGGAGGTGCTTCAGAAGCCAACTCCGAGGCCCAGGTACTCGTTTCCAAAGGTGAGGGAAGAGAGCCACATCCAGTGATGTGAGGAAGACAAGATTCTCCCAGAGCTCACACAGCGTGGCAGCACGCACCACTCATATTTTTGAAGACTTGCACCAATACACGTGGGGGGAGGCACAGTGCACCAGACACAAGCGCCTGCAGTGGGTCTGGGGGAAGGGGCATCTCCTTGGGGAAGTGCAGCTGCCAGCTGAGCAAGCTGCCCGGGAGAGGGTGCCCCTGCCTGCTGCCGGGTTTCTGAAGCTGCTGTCTTCCTGAAAGTCTGTCGGGCTGTAACAGGTGCACACCTGTGGAGCACCCCAGTCGCCACGGAAACCACAGGGCGGTACAAGTGTTTTAAAGGCAGACTTGCAAAGATGGCTTCCCCAGCACCGTACAGAGGCAAGACGGACAGCTGCTGCCAGCAGGGACCAGCATCCCTGACAGGGAAGCAGGACCCGCTAGTCCCCACAGCAGTTCAGAGACTGTGTGGCCCGGGGGACTAAGGCCTCAGGCAAGTCTCCCTGGACTGCCCTCTGTGTACCCGCAAAACCCACTGTCGGAGGGCACCAGACCGGAAGGGCAGGGGCTCGATCAAACCAGGGCGCCACCCCCACCCTCAGCAAGCTGAGGTGCAGAAGAGTGGCTCCGGGCACGCGCGGCCACGCACGACTCTGCACACAGCGCGAGTGCCGCGAGAGTCCCCTCTAACGCCCGTGGCCGGAGAGGCTTCTGTGAGCAAGCACAAGTGCCTGGAGTTCTGCCAGAGCCACACGCGCAGGCATGCTGAATATTCACGAGTCAACACCCACACTCCTCCAGACAGTCTCCCATTCACGCTGCCCTGTCCAGAGTGGGGGAACGGGGAGCAGGGGCCGAGCTGCCACCACCCTGCCCCAGTGCCCCAGGTCCCGGGGGGTGAACTGCAGCTGCAGTCCTGCAGAGAAACACATTGCTGAAGCATCACTAGGCTGACCACAGCAGCCCACAGAAACCGCTGACAGGTCCAGCAGGCGGGCAGAGGCCCCCCCTAGGTGACAAGAGCCCATGAGACCTCCCTGGAGCTACAGGCTGCCTCCTCACAGGCCCTTCCCGTGAGTGGGGCTGCTGCTGGGCCACGCGGGCCACCCACGAGAGCCACAGGGAGGAAACTCTCCTGTGCCCTTGTCCAACACACAAGTGACCTGCCATCGAAGGGTGAGCTGATTCGTGTGGTATCTGCCCAGAAAAACACAGAAGGATTCCAAAGATTCAGATGTTCATGCCCCAGTGTGACAACAAAGGGCTTGACTTAATCTCCTCTGTGAAGACAGGTAAGCTGGTCACAGCACACAGATCAGCAGACCCCGAGTTTCCCCGCAGTTACCAATCCCCAAGAGCCCTGCTTTGGGTCCAGACCACTGATGACCACCTCAGTCAAAAGAGGCATCAGTGGGGACAGTACCCTGTCCAACCTGCAATGCATTTCAAAAGGATCAGCGAGAAAGAGGTGGTGGAAAGGTCTTGTGTAAATGCACTCAGGCAGATTAAATTCTACACTGTTTACAAACAAGTAAGATGAAGTCACAAAGGACACCCACTCTGCAAGAAAGGAGGTGCTCTGAGAGGGGAGGGCCACGTGCCCAGGTGACTGTGGTTAGGAGTCTCAGCGCATCACCCTCTCCACAGTGGTGTACTGAGGCTAAACACTGTTTTACAACTATCTCTTACCAAGCAAATTCACAGATAAATGCCTCAAATTCATGAAGTAACATAATTAATCTGAGGACCTAAAACCCATGAGGACCGGTAAACAGCTGCTTATGAATGACCCTGATCTCACTTCTGCAAATACGTTCAATGGCTACAGTAAGTTTGAGAACACATATGAGAGACAGGATATACTAACTGCTCTGTTCCTGAAACACGGCAACGCGGAAAATGCCACTGATGGATCTGAGGGTGAGCTGTTGTAAATGAAGGTCAGAGGTTTGCACAGGAGGTCATGCAATGCCAATCATCTGCCCGGTTTTGATATAACAGATTTTTATAAAATGACAAAAAATGAAAAATACCTTTCAACAAAACAATAAAGGAATATTTTCTAACCAGGTTTATAAATAAGTTGGCTATTTCTTTTAAACCAAAGTAGACAGATTATCTCAGATATTATTGAAGTATTTTTAGAGGCACTGTGGCACAATTTTCCTAAATTACCTAAGCTAGGAAAAGCACTTAACAGCACAACAAGCAAAGAATGGTCCAGCCCTTTATTTAAACCCACAACTGGGCCTCGACACACGCACAGGTGTTGGATGCTCCGAGAGGGAGAGCTGAGCTTCTCGGCTTTGCGGGGCTGGGGACAGTAGGGCGGGCTCAGGAAACGCCACATTCTGCAGCCACTGCTTGGAGACGGAGTCACAGTGCACTGGCACAGCATTATGGGTTTGGTGAGGCTCCTGGGACGTCGGGAACTCATCTGAGTGCTCAACATTTCTTTCAGCCTCCGTACTAACATCTTGGGTTTTCCAGGCTAACAGTCTGAGAGGTGCTGACTGGCCTACAGACCTACGTGTGAAAAGACACACGACTGCTATGTCCCTGGAATTCCTGTTTCTGTGTGGAGGTGGGAATAGGAAAAACGGAACACAATGGAACACTGATCTGTCCTGAGTGCCAATCCTGCACTTCTCATAATAAAGGACTCTAAAAATGTGCCTGCAGATGCACAGTGGCCACCCCTCAAGGCCTGCTGGGACAACTGAGTGACAGTCCCGCACAGTCACTTCAGGAGCACTAGTGCCACGTGGAGGAGACACGCGCAGTCCCCGGTGGGAACACATCATCAGCCACACCTCAAACCTTCTCCCAGTAGTCACAGGTCCCCAGGACTGTGAACCTTAGTTTGAGAAACACACAACTAACCACACAGTGAAACACTGGTCAAGTGCACGGCAGGTGTGAGGCATGTGCACTCACGTGCAAGTCTGCCTGCACCAGAGGGCCGGGAGGGGCGGAGCCTGTCAGCAGAGCGGCTATCTCTGGGCCAGCAGTCTGTCCCTCTGGGGCTTTCCCTCGTAAGCCTGTGACCTTCCCAGTCTGCACAAACTACATCAACGAATGAGATGACTTCCGGGAGGGAACAGAGCATTCCACTGAGAAACCTACTTGGCAGACTCTCCAAGCCCACGCAGGCCACACTGTTCCAGGCTCTGAGACTGGAGCCCACCTTTCCTTCCCAGGGAAAGAAGGCGGCCTCTTCCCTTAGAGCTCTCATCCACACCTCAGCCTAGCCCTGCACTGCACCAGCGACTTCTTCCTTCCTTTTACTCTGCTTTGCCTTCCTCTTCTGAGTCATGGGCATGCACTTTGTAAAACAAAAGGAAAATGCTGACTTTAGTTTAAATCTAAAAAAATTTAAAAGTCGTGCTTTTTTCCATTTGTGCCCCCAAACCAACACTGCTTCTTTTTGAAGACAGACCTGCCAGTGATTAGAGATTTGTCTTAAAAAAAGAAAGGGATATAAAACAGAAGAATGGGCCAGAAGTGCCCTTGAACTGTCTAGCACACAGCCCGCCTAAGAAAGCCCCAGCTCCTCTGCGGAGGCAGCCGCTGGAGGCCCGCACCCGGCCTGCCCTGGGACGCTGTGGTGGGGAGAAAAGCCTGCTGTGTTAATCGGCAAACTGTGCTATCCCCTCCCCCACGGAACAAATATTAAAAGCCACGGGCTAGCAAATGCAAAATTTATTTCAACTGTACATAACATGTCTTTTTTTTTTTTATAAAACAAACACTTCATTGCCATATGCAACCACAAACAATAATATGCATACTGTACAATACAATGCGACATTCAGGTATACATCCACGTGAGCGTCAAATGGCAGTCATGTTCTAGAAATGGCTTTTCCCATTCACAGATAAAGAGCACAATATATAGATTTTTTCCAAGATCTTATACCACTATATACACATTACTGTGTTTTGGCAATTTTAGGCAAAACACATAATTATATAGCGTCTTAAATACTTTTGGCGCATGTTAGTTCAACGGGAATGTCTGTAGAGGGTCTGATGCTGGCCTAGACCTGCTCCTAGCTCAGCCTTCAGCCTTCTGTCGTGAAGCCCCCATAACAGAAGGCAGGCCTGCGAAGGCCTGAGGTGCGAGCGTGAGCACGACTGATGTTCCATGGAAGTACACACGCTGGCCTCTGGACGTCTGTCACCTGCTACACGAAGACCATCTTCCAGCCTGTGCACTGACACCTCTAACCAGGTCACAAAAGCTAATGGTGTCAGAATTCGAAATGAATCCAAATAAAGAAAAAGCCAGGCTATTATTCTGTGGTGATCTCATTATCAATGAAAATCATCAAAATGGCTTTGACTGATACAAAAAGAAACAATGGCAGAGCATCAGAACTCTGGTGCACAGAAACGGGTGACAACCAAGTGAGACTTGGGCTGAAGGAAGTCCAAGTGCGGCGGCTGCGCCTCACTGTGCTCTCGCAGCACTGACCGGCACCCGCACCAACGAAGGCGCAGCCAAGGCATCGAAGCCGCCACACTAGTTACCACAGTCCCAAAGCAGGTATTCTGTGAATTCCAGAAAAGAGCATTACTCTGTGTAATATAAAAACAAAACTGCTTCTAAATCCGTTGTATGCTATTGGGTAAGTATAAAAACTTTGCATTAGATTTGTCAAAAAACTCCACTTGCTATTTGGCTGAATATGCACACACCTCGTCTCTACCAGAGATTAATACTGGGTGCTAACTTCAGAGCCTGCTCCCTGACTGTCGTCTTTCACTAACTGATATAAAAGTGTGGCGTCTCCAGCCGGTGCGAGCGGCTCTGTGGCTGCGGGAACACACTGGCATCTGGGTCAATGGGGCCCCAGGGCCGCGTGCCTCGCCTCGCTCAGGCACACATGGCACCCAGCTGTCTGAGCATCGCGTCCCCGCCAGGAGTTCACTAGCACCTCTGGCGGGCAAGCAGCAGGGCCCAGCACCTAGGCTCGGCAATGCATCAGAGGCGCTCTGCACACACGGAGCATGCCAGCTGGCGAGGGGTGGTGGGGAAGACGGCACTGCCACCTGGAACTCCAGCGCCCTAAAAAGGAAATATCGTCATTCCCGATTTCCCATGGCATCCTGTCTCTGCAGCTGGTTCCAATGGACACGTAAAATACAACCATGAGGTTCCATTTTAACACCAAACAGCGTGTGGGGGAGAAGACAGTTCTGCCCCCAAAGCCATGATCAGGCGTGGCCACTGCAACTGAATGCAACACGCCACATTCAGTCTTTCTCAAGCGACATCAGCCCGAGGGAGGCCAGTGAAAACTCCTTACAACCAGCCCCAGGAAGGCGAGGAGGTTTCCTCCAAGGGACGTGGCAGCCTTACGCCTTCCCCGACCCGCGCAGTGAGGCGTCGGGCTATCCCGCGGGGCTGGATGGAGTTTCACTGCAGCTGGCTGCTGGAAGCAAGGGGTGCTCGCGGCTCTCAGACAGCATGGTGTGAATGTCAGGGGCAGGCGGCCGTGACGGAAGCCAAGCGCTCAACCCCGGGCTCTCTGCACGCAGCCTAGCCTACGCCGCAGGGGCGAGAAGCTTCTGACTTTGGACCTACAGTTGTAGTGCTGGGGCTCTGAACAGAGCAGTCAGGCTTTCAGTGCCGTGGCCGCAGTCACCACAGGGCAGGGGATGTGCTGCGATGATCAGTGACTGTGCTGCAACTGTGAGCTCACCTTTGGAAAGAAGAGCTCCCCGCAAATGCCACGCACAGGACACATGAGGGCACAGAGCTGTGGGGGTCAAGAGAAGCTCTGAAAGATGCAACACCCGCCCTTCTGTGCATCCGCCAGGCCCAGAGCCACACAGCACTGCACAGCACTGTGACACGCATCACTCGCACTCGGAGCCTCATTACAGAGGCTTCCCTCAGTGCCTCGCCACAGCTACTTGGTCAACTGTTACACATAAAAAACCTAAGTCCCTACATAAGGCCAGAGTCTCCTCTGTGTTGCTGGCACTTAAGATCGCAAACCTGTGTGGTTCTGGTATAAAATACAAAAGTGTCCATACAGCTGTATCCAAAAAGAAATGAAACAGTCGCTACACTGAAGGGAAAAAAAAAGAGAAAAAATTTTCATTTGTATAAAACAACGCTCCATTGGGAAAAGCATCCTTGGTACAGGCTCGTGTGAACCCACCATCTTCCTCAACAGGCAGCAGTTTGAATGCATACTCAGATTGGCAATTAAGCCTCCACGAGGTACAATGGAAAATACCGGGAACACTCTCAAAAGTTGTTAAAATATCACATAAAAGAGACAAGGAACAGCAAGAAACATCTAAGAAAAGCAGGCTGCGATACAACAAGCATTGGTTAAGAAAAGCTCAGAAGTGCATTAGTTCTGGTGAGAGATATATGAGCAACAGCTCTTACGAGATGCAGAACCCATTCTGTAACTATGGGCTGTCCATATACTGTCATACTCAGAGTCTTCCGAGAGGTCTGAGGGCTCCAAACGAGAAAGGCTACTGCGACGACCCAAGGAGTCTAGACTTGATTGGTCGTCATCAGCCAAGACGTGATTATGCATCAGGTCAGTGCCTTGCCATGCTAAGACGGGGGTGGAGTGACAGGTGCGACAGGCAGAGGTGGGATGAGGAGGGACGGACAGGAAGAGCCACAACCAAAACATGAAACAAAAGCAAAAGGTGATGGGAAGAGAAGGAAAAGAGAAAATATTGTTAAAAAAATGGCAACAATGCTTATTTTCTCCTTATTTATGGCTGGGTTTTAAATAATGAACTATTGATTATTAGCACACCCCTCAGAACAAAACTAGGTCAGTTATTCTAATAAACCTATATCCAACATTATTTCTAAATTGCTCCTTTTTAAGATAAAGCACTCACCTAAAAAATTCTCTACAGATTTGCCCATGTCCAAATGATGATTCTGTAAATACTTGACAATTAACTATTTCTATTAACAAATGGTCTCAGGACATTATATGTAAAAGGTACTATTTATACAGCTGAAACTACTTCTTATTCAGTGAACAGATGCATTAAATGCAAAATAACGTCAAATATTTTTTGACTTACTTCTTCAGTGATCTCTGCCAAGCTATACGTCACCAGCAGGGGTCTAGACTTACCTTGTCAACCTACAATCAGTGCTAAAGGTCCAGCAGGGAGACAAGTATTTAAGAGGGTGCTGGCCCTTCCACTACTGCTTACGGGGCTTGCCCAAGCAGAGGTCAAGTCTGTTCACAAAGTCATCAACCTGGTGCAGGCCCTTCCCCATCAGGATGACAGGCATGAACTGGCGAGGCTACTATGCTAAGAGGAGAATGGCAGTGGGCAGGGAACGGCTGGGATGGACAGCAGTGGACCTGGCAGGCAGCTGGGCACGAGAGCATGCAGGGCTGCAAAGGGCCTCCCTGGGGAGACAGGGCTAGGATGGGGACTGGAAGCTACAGCGCAAGCAGCCTTGGGGGACTGCATGGACTGAGCCTCCGCAGTCTGTGCAGGCACTACTTCCTTGAGCAAGAAATCAGTACTCAGATGCTTGGTTTCTAGAGTCCTGTTGGTACCCAAATGCACACTGCACAGAGCTGAACTGTGGTAAAATAAACTCCTTCTAACAGCTGTTCCTACTGCGCATTAACATGCCAGAGCTGCTGCACTGCAAGCCACCTCACGTGGTGAGGAAGGTGCCCTCCTGCACATACATGCATGCCTCATCACCACCTGTGCTGGGAGTGTGGGGCGGACACCTCGGCTGGTCATCCTCTCTGTCCCGGGCAGTTTTACCCACAGCATCAACCAAAAGCACATCAGGGCACTAAGAAAGGCTCTGTCGAAGCTGCAGGTCACTCCTCTGCATAGCTGGCAGCAGCAGAGCCATAGGTGGCCCTGTGAGGCCCCTGAAGCTCACACACCTGAGAGACTCGACCTTCATCGGAGACTACTAGGTTAAATTTTATTCAATTAACTGAAATTGGGAGGATCACTTTTTTTAAATCTCAAATTTGAAATCCATAAAAACCTATAACAACACTTTATAGCCTATTCTACTTAAAATATAATCACTAGCAAATTTTGAAAGTAATACTTTTAATCACAACAACTGCACTTACAAACAACTGCCTAACCACACATGGAGGTCTTCCAGTTTGCCGGAGCACACCGGCCTTTCCACTCCTTTCCCATCCCTCTGACCAGTCACTACAACAGGCACCTTCACCAGAGGGTAGGGACAGAACAGGGACTGTGCTGACCACTAGCAAAAAGTCTAAATGTCCCAAACAGATTACGGTGCAGTGCTGGTTAAGACGCTGGAAATGTGAAACTGGTTCAGCCCATGCACAAGTCTGCCTGGCCCCTAGTGGCCGGCTTGCGCTCACAGCCACTGGCAGCTCTGACGAAACCTGCACTGGCTAGAAGGTCCTTGTCCCACGTCTCTGGTTTTCAGCCTTAGTTCAAGCAGGACACACACTAAGCTGAACCGCCATGATGCAGGCCTGAGAATGAAGAAGGGAGGGACGTGTTCTGCCAAAAGCCACGGCGGAAGTGACCAAATACACCACAGGGAGCCAGCTTTTCATGCCCGTGTCATGTCTGAGCCACCCAGGTCTTGAAGGCCAAGAAAAGCGCAAGAACTAAGGAGCAGCAGGCCACGAGGCCCACTGAGGTGGAGAGGCCCCCCTGGGTCATGCACTGATGCCCAGCTGCTGCCACACTGTGCTGCCCTCACGCCTGCCAGGAAGCTATAAAAAGCCGCCTCCTTCTTGTTCACACCACAGACGGAAATGTTTTCACTTAAACATCACACATGAGACACGGGTAAGTTCTGTGGTGTTCAAATCAACCAAATAAGGTAGCTTGTGCTTATTCCCAAATGTTTGTAAGAAAAAGAAAAGGAAGCTAACAGAAGTCTTGCTCCAGGTTTATATTTTGGGCAACAAACAACAATTCTAAAGAGCTTAAAAAACAAGCCCAGAACCCTCCATCACACCAGGAGCGTGAAGAGCTGAAACAACTGGCCTTCCACTACCGCCTAAGCACATCTGCGGGGAAGCTTCACGCCCGCTGGCGGAGCCCTGTGGAGAACACTAGCTAGAAAATCACACTGCTCTGATCCTGCTCAAACGATTCAGGGACCTGGGGCTCCCTGTGTGCCGCTGGCTGCGTCCCTGAGAGCCCCCCGCCCTCAGAACAGCTCAGGCCCATGGAGCACCTTCAGACTGTGAGGAGAACACACAGCCCAGCGCAGTCCTGTGAAACTTACTTGAGTTGAGGGTCTGCCGCGTCTTGGCGCTCGTGCAGTAAGCCTCAATGACCTTCAGAATCTGAGCATCTTCTTCCAGAGCCGCCGTGCCTGCGAGAGATGCAGATGCATCAGCACTGAACATGCGCCCCGCAGCCACGCTCCACCGGCTGGCCAAGCCGACGGCGTGTGCAGAGGCATCGACTCAGCCGACACCAGCAGGTGAGGTGAGCCCTCCTTTTATCTTCTCGTCAGGTAACTGTTCTCTTAATATCTACAAATACGTATATTCAAAAGGATTTTTTGTTTTTTTAAAATATTTTTATCTGTGATATCTATCAAAGGGTTGCTATCCTGACTATAAAGGCTGTCTTGCTAAGCCATTAAAAAAAGGACGCCCCTCCTGCACAAATTACAAAAGGATAAGAGAAAAGAATGAGAAACTCACAAAAGAACAGAGGCAGTAAAGAAGCCACTCCACCTCACTGCACAAGAGCCTGGTCTCACATCCTCATAACCGACCTGACAAATACCAAGACCAGCAGAGGTGGGCAGATGACCTCAAAAGGCATCTGAGGCAGGCCTGCAAAGGAACTTCCCTTTAACACAAAGTCCTACTTAGAGTCAATCAACAAAATTCACAAGCCAGGTCAGCGCTCCTCACCACGTCCCTGCAGACCCTTCCTTACCCAGGCTCCTGGACACTGGCTCTGTCTCCACTGAGAGCAGGCACAAGAACACAGGGTCAGTCTGGAGCAGCGGCAGTGGCAGTGGGCACAGCCCTCACAGCAGCACGCACCCAGGAGGTGGTGTGCATATGGGCAAGCTGTTTATTTCCTTTATCTTCCTCTTTTTGTTTCTTTCTTTCCTAAGATATTACTTGGGTATGTATTTTAAAAGGCTCACCTACTCTAATAGAAAATGTGGAAAGAACTGAAGAATAAAGCATTAACAGTGGTGAGACAATTAAGCCTCAATGTCATTTTGAGAGTAAAATACATACCAGATAAACCTAATATTCATCACTAGACAATAAATCCTTTGCAAGGATTTAAGAGCTCCTAAGAAAAGGCCTAAATTTCACTAAGTGAAATTAGTGAAGCAATCTTCCAACAGGCTCCCGTAATAATGCACTCCCGCCTTTCAGAGGCGAGAAGTCCACTTCCACAGAGGCTCCTACAAGGGAGCTTCCAAAGGCAGGCTGTTCCCTGTGGTGGTGCAGGGTTCTGTGTCTTCATGGGGACCCTGTCAGTCCAGGTGATGTAACCAACTGCTCGGGTGAGACGTGGCTGAATGTAAACACATCACACAAAGGCAGAAAATGAGGCAGGAAACCGGAAACAGCTCTGGCTTTCAACAAAGCGCCATGCTGATTTACCTTCACCACCACGAGCAGCAGAGGCAAGCAGCCAAGGGAGGACGTCACACGCTCGCTTGTGGCCTGGGCTGTCTCATAGACTAGAACAACAACGCTGGGATTCTAGATGCAATAAAGGCTGAAACAACTTATGAAATCAGTGACTTTAAAGCAGTGAGGCTTACCTGCACCTGTGATGCATGGCACTGTCCCAGAGACTGCTTATACAAAATTTCTTTTAGTCCTCTGTCTCCTAGGTAGGACCTCCTGACCCTCACCTGTGAGGACTGCAGGGCAGGCACGTGGATGCCCCACTGCTTCTCCTCTCCATCTGCCCAAACTTGTGCTTGAGATGACACATCTTCACCCCAGACGTGGAACCATGTGCTCACCACCCAGCTGACACCTGCTCTTCATGATCCACATCCTCCTGGCCTCCCCAGACCTGCACCTGCCCTGCCCATCATGGCTCCTGTAGTGCACCCCAAGGCCACAATGCTGAAAGCCACAGGCCTCACATACAACCAGCAGCACACCCCGTGGGCCTGTATCCCTAGCCACTGCACTGCTCACCTGCTGGGCAGGACGAGCCTGTGCACACTGCAGGATGCTATGCGACACCCGGTTCTCCGCCACAGAGGGCATCACCCAGCTGAGAACCATTACCAAGGGCCCCACCTTCATTCAGCCACTCTTGACATCTGCCCGGGTTTCACCCTGTCACCATCCACGCGGTCCCACTTCCGTCCCCTCAGCCTCACTGCCGGCTCCATGAGCACCGCAGCCCACTTGCTCTCACGCAGCAGGCAAGGCCTCTGGACCCTGCAGCAGCCCGCTGCCCGAGGTGCCTCAAGGGCGCTGGCGCCACCCGTCCCTCACTCCCCAGGCAGCTCCTCCTTGCGCCTGCTGCCAGGGCTGAAGAGACTGCAGGGCCCTACTCAGATGCTGCCCTTGCATGGAAGCTGTCCCACCAGCCCCCGCCAGTCTGAGCACTCCCCAGACCTGCACTGGGGATTGACTTGTCTCGTTTCTCCTCTGTCTTCTACAAAACCTGAGCTCCAGGAGGACAGGGGTAGTTCCTTCTTTCACAGCTGTGTCCCTCACACCAGCACAGAGACAGAGCTGCGTGTCTGCCAGTGACTGGCGAGCTCACCTGCAGCCATGTCGTGGAGCCCAGCAGTGCACTCCACACAGAAGGGGCTGAGCAAGCACCTGTTGAGGGAGGGCCTCACTTCCCAGGGCCCAGCCTCATCTCCCCCACACAGACAAGCAGTGGCAGCCAGGAGGAGACAGTGGGTCCAGCCAGGCCCCAGGCACCCCTGCCCCACCTCCTAAGGACTGCACACTGCTCTGGTGGACTGGAACCTGTGCACCAGGGGAAGGAGCAGGCCGTACAACCATCCACGCCAGGTGACATGCACAAGGACAGGATGACCACTTCAGAGCTGCCAAAGACACTGCTGTCTTGTTGGCTTCCCCCACATTAAGATGGCCTCATACTAAGGATGATGGAGAGGAAGGTGCTTAGTGCCTGGATCCGAGCTGCTGGGCCAAGCTGACACCTTTCCTGGTGATGCCAACTACCCTCAAGTTCTGAGTAAAGATCTCTCTCCCTTGGGCCTTCTTTTGGAAATAAACCCTGAAGGGTCCCAATGAGTACTATGAAAAGGAGAGTGACTCCAGAGAATTGCAAGACCTCTGGAAGACCCCTGTTGGCACCTGCTGGCTAATGGGCTCTGTCCTGAAGGGAGGGGCACCAGGGTGATATGATCATGCCCTGTCCCCACCAGGAACTTCCCTTCAGCCCTGGACAGTCCCCAAATGGCCACCTCTTTGCTGTACCCCTTCCCAGCAGTCACCGGGCCTGATGTGCTGGGTAGGACAAGTCTGTGTGCCCTGTGGATGCTGTGTGATGCCCCTGGTCTACCACTACGGGTAGTAGCCCTTAGCCAGCTGTGACAACTAGAATGTCCTCGGACATTGCTGTATGTCCCATGGGGGCAAATGCCGCCCAGCAGGAAGCAGGGCAGGGAATCCTCCCACTGGTTCTGCAAGTAGCCCTATAAATCCCAAGGCTATGGCCTGAGCGCCTGAGTGTGTTTCCCTTGAGCACGGCATAGAAATCCCCAGCACAGGGCAGACACTGCTTCCAGCTCCCCAGAGCCTAGGAAAGCTCACATCTGAGTCCCCCAGGAAGAGAGAGCATGGACTGTGACCCTGATATGTGAAGAGAATAGGCCACAGCCCTGCTGGGTGGAGAGGAGGCTTCTGGAATCCCAGCATGCCAGGCTTCATGGGCCAAGTGGATAAGAGCAAAAGAGGCCCACCTACGGCACAGCCTGCCCCAGCTCCCACCCCAGGCTTCCTGCCCGTCCGCTGGTCCCGCCTGGAGGTGCAGGCCCTGGTGCCTGCAGGCGTGTGAAGGCACCCGCTTCTCCACCCCGCGCGCCACGCCCCCAGCCCGCGCAGGCACTCACTCTTGCGCAAGGCGAACTCCTCGTCTGAAGGCTTCCGTTCAGGTTTGCGCTTCGGCAGCAGCTTTTTCATGGTCTTGGGACTCTTACTAAGATCCTGGGAAACACAAAGGACAGGGAACACTGACAGACGCCAGAACCTGCCAGCTCTCCTGGGTGCCAGGACAGTGGCCCATGGCGAGGAAGCCGCGGGCACTTCCCTGGCCTCTCAGCGGCCTTTTCCAGCCGTGGAACATTCGCCAAAGACCTACGCGTGTCTCGCGCAGCCGCCACTGGTCTTCCTCACCTCCAACAGAAACCTTGGGCTACCTGAGTCTGACCAGTCCTGTGATGGCAAGTGGCAGAGGTGTCCCCACTGGCAGGAGACAAAGGGCAGGCGGTGGGAGCTGGGCTTGGCAACCATGAGGCAGACCTGCCTGGCACCGCTGACTAGAAAGAGGCGAGGGGACCAAGGCAGTCAGCTCCTGCAGCAGCGAGCTTGAGGCCTCAGGGCGCGGCCACGCACCACCGCTCTGGGCCCAGAGAAAGCCGGGGGCACGCACAGCCAGCCCATGCCTGCTCGGGAGGGACCAGCTGCCCTGCCCACTTGGCACATCTTCATCTTGAGGTGTAAACTAAGTAAGCCCGATGGGGCAGGCGAAGTCTCACCTGCTGAGCACGGGCTGGACACAGCTACTCGAGAAGGCTGCCCGGCATCAGTTCGGCTACACACTCGGGGGACGTGCTACAGGACACTGACTAAGGGAACAGAGCTTGATTTTTGAAGTTATCACTTCAAAATCTTTTCTGTATAGTGAACATTTAAAAGGTCTTAGAAGTGCCCAAGAATCAGTTTCAGAAGAAACATCTCCACCGTGGGATCCACTGTTCCCTCTACTCAAAGGAAGATGCCCAGACCCCTGGAAAGGTCAGTGCCCTGTCCTGCCCTGCCCAGCAGGCAGCTGCACACCTGGGCTCAGGGAATAGGATCCAGCACCTCTGCCCGCACACTGCACCCACCAGGACAGCCTGATGGGCAGCACTCCAGGGGCTCCACCCGTTGTCTCTGCCAACTCTGTTCCTAGAAACGACTTCTCACTAGGGTTTTAAGGCATTGGAAATAACAAGCTATAAGCAAAGAATGAATGCACTTCTCTCTCGTGGCATCTACATCTAACCGGAGCCTGGCGCATCACAACCAACATGCTAAGCTTGCTTCCGTGACCCTCCCGCACCCCTTCCACTCCTTCGTCCAGCAGTCTGACCCCAACATTTGTCTCCAGTAATTAAACCTCCATCAGTGCTTGCCTGCATTATCTCACTTTTTCTTTATACCATGAACACTAACAAAGAACATCAATATCCTTTCAAGCAGCTACCCACAATTTAAAAATTCTGTCTGGGTGACTCTCAGCAAGATATCCAAGACAAAAGCAGAAATTCATTAAGAACGACGTAAGGGCTGACTGCAGTCTCGTACACAGCACTCCCGCTGCGCTGGCAGGAATGGAGGAAGGGTCTGCCCCAGCACCCCAGCAACGTGGCCCCCGGCTGGATGTGCAGGCTCCAGGCCAGGATGCAGCACATCACCACACACACCATGCTCACTTGCACGCTCATTCTCATGTATTTAGACCCACACTTGTGCTCACAACTGCACTCTAATACCACTCACAACCACGCTCATTCTCACATGCTCATGAGCTCACTCCTATTCTCACACATGTTCATAAGCCCACTCATCTTGCACACTAATAAGGACACTCATGTCCATGCACACTCATCCTCACACATGCCTGCTCAGAGGCATGCTTATTCTTTCACACACAATCGCTCTTCTCCTCACACACTCATGCATGCTCACTCACTCGCACGTGCTCACTCACAAGCATGCACATTCTCTGTGCACAGCCTCACTCGCTTCTCGCAGGCTCCCGTGGGTGGCCGGCGTCCTCGGGGGAAGGCCCTCCTCAGGACGCGCTCTCACGGTGCTCCCCTCCTGCTCACGGCAGGCACAGGGCAGATGAGCTTGTTAGGGATGGCACCTGACGTGAGGTGCACCTCGTGTTTGGGACAAGACCCAGTCAAAATGAAGAAGGCTGCGGACTGCACCAGGACTCCTCCTGAGTTCAGGGAGCACTGCCTGTTTCCATTTTTACTTGTAAATGTTCTCTTCATCCCAAATTGCTCCAGGGTTCCCGGAGAGGATCTCAAACTGGAAGAATGGGCCAAGCGGTGGAGCACAGGGCACACAAGTCATGACTGCTGGGGCCCGTCCCTCCCCAGCTCCTACCCTGGGGGCACTCCCCAGCAGGTGTGCACACCCCCCACCCCTGTCTCCTGAGACCCTGACAGCCAAAGGGAATGGTAAGAGAACTAAGGTGACTCTACTTCGCAGCTCTCATGAAACTAATTTGCGTTTTCTGTGTCACAGAAACATGGGATTTTCATTTCTGAATTCACTGAAACAAAAACTGGAATGAAGTACAGACCAACAACCTCACACATACAGAATGGCTACTGGTGTGAGCAGCCAAAGGACCTTACCTCCTTGTAGCAGAGTGCAGCTGAGGGCCGGAGAGGGGGTGCAGGCCGCAGGCAGCTCAGACTCCAGGGCTTGGGGGTCTTTGGAGGCTCCAGGGGCCCCCAGCTGATGGTGGTGTGCGGGGCACCATGGTGGGAGGGGTGGGGGAGCGTGTGGTAGGCGGGCGTCAGCGCCACGGGCTTGCTGTCCGCGTGCTTGCTAGATGGGGTGATGGGGTGCGAAGGGAGCTGCCGGAAAAAGAAGGGGGAAGAGCAGAGATGGCGTGAGACCCGCGCGCGGTCCCATAAAGGCCTGAGCACGGGCACCTCACCCTGCTCCTTAGACTCGGGAGACAAGCTTGGTGGTCCACTTCTGGGCCAGTCACAGGCTGCCGGGCAAAGGGCTGCTGGCACTGTCTGCCACAGGAACACCTCACTCTTGTTGGAAGAAAGCAGCTCTGCACTGTGGACTACAGCTGGCCTCCCACATTTGGGAAAGGTCCATCATTTCGCAAGGGCATCAGAATCTCCTAAGAGATCTGGCACTGCCTGTACTAGAATGTGACAACAGGGGAGGGCAGCTCTCCCTAGTCACGTGATTTACTTCCTGGTGATGCATGCACAGCCAACCTAGTGCCTGCTTGGGAGGGACGATCTGCCCTGTCCACTAGGGCCTGGCTGCTGTGCTGAGGGAGAGGGAAGGGAAGGACGGCAGCGTTTCCTGACATGGCAAGCAGGTCCAGTCCTGTCCACGGCTGCTTCCATGGTAAAAGGCAAAGTCGAGTCGCAACACAGGACTAAAAGGCCCCAAAGAGGGAAAATCTGGCCCTTGACAGAAAATTGCCAATATCCAGGATAAAACAAAATACAACTTTTCCTGAAAAACAGCTATAGTGAAAACAAAGCTATTCAAAATCTAATTTTTATGAGGGTGTGTCATTAATAAGGTTCATGTTCCTGGAACCCCCGCCCCCCCGCACGTGCACCCCCATTCCATCACATTGACAGTGAAATAAGAAAATGCTGAATAAGGTAAGTGTCACTCAGCATGAGCCAGTGGCCTCCAGTCAGCTAACAGGTGACACAGGCAGCTAGGAGGAGTGGCAACTTGGGGGCCACTCTCTGAATATACTCATGACATGGGAACACAGGCTGAAGGGGAAGGCCCCAGGCCTGGGAGCGGGAGCCACAGCCTCCTGTACTCTCCCAAGTTGGCCCCTGTTGAGGGGTGGGGGACTACAAAATCAGCTCAACAGCACGGGTAGAGGACATTACATCACACATTCCTCTGGCAATAATGCCACAGCAGATAGTGTTTGGCTTACCCCCACTTACTCGGAAACCCAGAAGATGGTGCTTGATGCTGAATGAGAACAGGACTAAAGCTAAGTTGTGGGAGCCCCAGAAACACAACTAGATAAAGTGGTGAACCCCTAAAGGGAAAATGAACCACTGGCAAAACTATCCTAACAGCCTAATGAAAACGTGAGAAAACACAAATTCAAAGTGCTGAGTAATCCTAATTCATTCTTTCAAAGATTTGCCCAGCTTTTCAATACTATTTGATAAAGATGATAAGTGTTATTTCGACATCCAGTTCTTACTAAACACCAGTACAGAGAGGTTCAAACACTGAAACTTTGGTGTTGAATCATTTTGAAAAGTTCTCTCTAAAGAGATGCTGAGCTTCTTGAAGTGAAAAATAAATTTCTTAAAATCAAAACAGTGAGTCAAAATCACATTTTATGCCTTCAACATGAACCTGGCCCTTCTCATCGTTACCATGACTTAGTTTGTTTTTTTGTTGTTTTTTTAATCAAGCATAAAAAATACAGTTAAAATTCTTAGAAAAAAAATCATCCATGGACAGTGCTTCCTGGGGGTTTATAGAAGCCGCTAGGGTTACACAGTATCCACATTAAGAGGATAGACTCCTTTGAAAGCCTATGGCAATGGTAACAGTGGCTGGAAGCAGTTGTTGGTATCATCTCTTAAAACACAGCGTGGAAATGTATTCAAATAACATTGGGAAATGTATCGCTTGTTTAGTGGCAACCCCCCCTCCAGTCCGTCTTTTGGGGCCACTCTGAGCAAAGGCCACATGCACCCCAAATGTCAACCAACTCATGAGCATGCCTGACAGAGGCACAAGAGCGCCCGCTGCCAGCCCCCCACAGGCCGTCGCCACTGGAAGCTGGGAGGAGATCTCAGGAGCCCTTACGGTATGAGATGGCACGGAGTGGGGCTTGATGGTGGGGTTGCCCACAGACGTGACCTTCGTCTGCTTCTGCAGATGGTCCACCCATTCCTGCAGGTCCTGTTGGTTGTTGCAGGACACCAGAATCCGCTCGATCATGCTCCCTAGAAAGGAGGGAAAAGAGACTGACGTGGAAACGCGGGCAGGAAGCGGCACACGCACACGCCCAGGACGCCACGCAGCAATGCTTAAACGGCACCCTCCAAAATGCGCCAGCAAGGTCTGCACTCAAGAGACAAGCTGCCTCCCTGGCGGGGACAGACAGCACACACACGGCTTGTGCCTATCACCTGATATTTCAAACGCATTCCTATGATTTTCACTGTCCTCAAGCTTTGTGATTGTCATTCCTGTCGTTGGTAGCTTTCCCTAAAAAAGACCCCCCCACAAAAAAACGCAATTAGTGCCTTTCTAGTAAAGAAGTACTGTTATTAAAATAAATATCAAATGACTTCAGAGGTGGCAATGGTGTCACACACGCTGCTTGTGGCAGTGCATGCATATAACTCTCAGATAAGGAATCAACATACAGAATGCAGAGTATTCAAAAAGCTAGAGTACAAAAAACAAAGAAAAATCTCATCTGCTCAATTACTCTAAACAAACACCAGGTCATAAAAACGTTACCTTTTATAACAAAACTAAAGTGTACCACAGCTGTTTCAAAGGACACATTCATAGAAGGGAAGCAGGCGTCTGCTCATCAAGGAGGACACTCCAAGTGTGGAGGCAGGCACAGGGTGGGAGACGGGGTCAGGCCCAGGCACTGCCTTACCAGTTACAGTGCAGTCTGCCAAACAGACAAGTGGCTGTGCTGAAGCACCGCAGGGCGGCAGCCACCCGGAGGACACAGGGAGCTGAGCAGGGAGTGCCTCCTGGGAGCCGCACAGTGGGGGCAGGCTGACGCCCACACAAAGCAGAGCTAGCCCGCGGTGCTCGAGCGTCACCTCCAGAACACAACAGCAAAGGGTCTGCACTCGAGGGACAGGCTACCTCCCTGGACGGGGACAGACAACACCACAGCTTGTGCCTATCACTGGTGTTCCACATGCACAGCTTGCCTGGGCACGCGGACCACAGAACTGGACGAAGCCTTAGGGAAAGTTGGAATCATTCTGAGCCAAGCTGCCTTGGAGCCACCGTCAGCAGAGGGGCTGGACTGCACCAGCACCCAGACACAGAGCTCCCCCCACAAGAGATGTCCCCATACGTGTGGTGGTGCCACAACCTGCAGATGCTCCCAACATCAGGCAGGCAGAGGCCAGAGAGGCCATCACACCCTCTCGCCTCCCAAGCAAACAATCATCCAACCCAAAGCGTCAGTGGCGTGAGGCTGAGGAGCCGTGTTCTGAAGCACAGCAGGCACGACAGCAGCCCACCGACCCCAAGGCCAGGCCTGCTGGAAGACACCAGACCCATCGGGCACAGGGCTGCTGACGGCTGCGAGAAGTGCTACCAAAAACGAAGCTGCAGGTGGGCTTCGCCCGGCACACCTCGGCAGCGTGCAGACCCTCGGCCCCACAGCCAGGTTCCTGGAGTGGGAACAAGCGCTGACCACACAAACCAGGGCTCCCTGCCCCTGGCAGAGGGATGGCCTGGGAAACTGTCGAAAACAGGAAGGTGGGATCCTGCTGGTGAGACAGCAATGCAACAGCAAGGCAGCCTTGTGGGGGGCTCAGGCCGGCCCCAAGGCAGGGCAATGCCAGGCCTCATCCAACTCTGGAATAAGTGTCAGGGGGTATTCTTTTGAAGTGACACAAGCCACGTCTCCTTGTGACTCAGGATGCTCCAGTCCTTACCAGGACAAAACAAAACACAAAAAACCAAAGAAATGCCACCCAGAGAAAACAAAGCTATAGCTTCCCTCTCAGGCACATCTGGAAACCGGCCAGTCTCTGGAAACAGAGGTGGAGGTATTAGCTTCCACTGTCACAGAAAGTCATCACTGAAAACCGCCAAGGGCATCTCCCAGACACACAGAAGCTACTTAATACCCACACTGTACAGAGCAGCAGCAGAGAGCACCCCCTTTACATCCCATCTCAAATCAGCTCTTCCATGTTCTCAAAACCAGTGGAACAATTACAAACAAAAGGTCAAATGATAGCACACGTGCTGATACAGCCGGGGGTGTTGTGTTGTACATCTCGCAACAGACCCCAGCCTCAGCCTAGCCTGTGCTCCACGGAGCAGAAAGCAAACCCAGATAGATAGATGGCGCCACGGCCACCAGTGTGCTTCAAGGGCACTCCACCAACACACTTCTTCCTTTCCTTTTGCTCAGAAGGAACCCTGGTCTACACCTGCAGAGTCACACTGAGACACGGGAGCTGGACGCACACAGCACGCATGCCTAAGACAGCACGTCCAGACACAGGGAGAGCTTCATGCTGAGGTTCAGAGCCAGCCTGCAGTGACCCTCAGGTCCACCATGAACGATCAGACAGAGTTCCAAATGTGTCTTACCTGATAGATGAAACCACTCATCCTGGGACTGCCAGACAACATTAGCAAAAGGTTTGGGAAGAGCAGAAGGTATCTTTCATTCTTTTCCTTAAAAAAAAAAAAAATCCAAATAATTTTAAAAAACACATCTATTTACAAATGTGAACACAGTAAGGCCCTAGGAAACATTATACTATATTTCCTACTTATATATTCCTACCAAAATGTATTAGCTGAATGAAATGGAAACAAAATTATCATCAATTCTATGTTAAGCCTTAGTGTATGAGAGAGTTTGAACACACAGGTGAAAACCCTGGATTGCTACACTCTTCAAAACAAAAAGAAAAAAAACTTGTTAAATCCTGGATTCACAAACACCTGTGTAGCATCTTTGAAAACTACTTGGTGAAGGATTTCTGCTCTGCCATTAGTTATTTCTGGTTAATATATGATTTTCTTTTCATGAGAAAGAAAATTACAAAATTTTATAACTTACAAAATTTTTAGTGGGGCAAGGCAGAACTGGTGGATTCTTTGAGCTTAAGGAAGGATAGGACAAAATGTCAAAATAAACTCTGGTCTATCAGTGATTCCTGGCATTTTGAGAGCTACGTTTTCATCTACTTCATAAACTTTCCCCCTAGTTATACAAATGAATTAAAATGGTATGACTGTGCACTAAAAACCATTTGCCTCAATAAGGCAGCACAGGCAGGAATCTCAGAGGAGACAAACAGCAGGCCAGATGGCCCCGAGATGCGAGGCCAGCACTAGAAGGCGGTTTCCCAGGTGCCTTCTCCAGAACACGTGGCCACACAGAGCACCTCGAAAGGGAGAGGCTGCGTAAGACTCCAATGGAAGTGGCCGTCGCCCTCTCCCGCTGAAGACCAAGGGTGCACCTGGGAAGCACCCCTCCAACTGTGGCCCCAAGAGCCTGGGTCGTTTTGGAACACACTCTCCAAGGCTGCAGCCATCTAGCACTCTAAAGAACACACTCTTGGCAATGCTTCCACTGGGTGTCTTAAATAAAGTTCTCGTCATGTGAGTGAGAAGCAGGCCACGTCTAGAGAGGGCTAGGTGTCTCGCTCACGTGGTAAAGAAGGAGATCCACTGCTCATGGCACCCAGACTGAAGGGTTCCTGTCTGCAGGTGGATTTAAAAGGTCAGGGTAAGAAGGGATGAACCGTGCAAGCCAAAACCAGTTATCCAATGTCCCCAGTTTCATGTTTGAAAATGGACATCAGCATGTGTTGCTTATTTTTGCAAAGGCAGAACCAAACCACAAGAGATACCTGCTTAGTGACCCAAGAACCTGTAAGTCACCTACCTGGCTCCACTTGCACTGAGTGGACGCAGCACAAACATCTGGTTTGATTTCTCACTTACCCAAACTCTTAAGAAAATGGTGACCCACATAGTGAACGCCACTTAGAACGCATTAAGAGAAAAGTCTAAGGGCCTAGGCCACCCACAAGCACAGCTCGAGGGGGAAGCCCCTGGCTGTAGTACACAGGACCCTGGGGCAGCCGTCTGCACACCCTGGAATCCTGCGGTCCTGCTTCCAGTCCAGAGGTCTGGACAAGTGGGTCCTGCAGATCTAAACTGGTCAACAGCCCTCTATTGTGCCATAAGCCTCCCTGTTTCTGTTGCTGTAGAAAGTAGAGCACAGTTACGATCTGGGCCAGGACTCCTATGGACTCTGTCCTGGCTTGACATCCCTTCAAAAAGCTCTATCACAAGAACTTCTGGGTGGGTGGAGGCCCATGCACTTCAGTACCTCACTTCCCGCACACTGGATCATGACCTGGGACATGTAAATGACATTGCCCAGGGTCTTGATGTCATCTCCCTCCCAGCTCCGGATGGCTTCTGTCAGGATCTGCAACTCAAGCTCTTTCCTCTTTCGTACTTCTTGACATTGGGCCTGCAAGACAGAGAACAGCACTGTTCAAAGAGACAGAAGCCTCCAGAATCTTAAGGTTGGGCTGCATTACTTATTCTTAAAACAATTATCGTTTTGTGTCTTACTTCTTAAGAAAGACAATCTATGGAACAATTTGCTTTACTGTCTGAAATAACAAGTTTTTAAAGTGTATAATCAAGGGAAGCAAAGTATTCCTTAGAGTACCAAATACTATTAGAAAAATGGCAGATTTTTGCCACCTTTAGGAAAAAGAAATATACAGTGGGGGGCTGGAGTTGTAACCCAGTGGTAGAGTGCTTGCATAGCATGTGAGAGGCACTGGGTTCGATCCTCAGTACCACGTAACAATAAATAAAGTCATTGTGTCCATCTACAGTATGTATATATGTATGTGTGTGTGTGTGTACACACACACACACACACAGTGGACAAGACAAATATTTTTGTTCTGGCTTTACTAGTGTCTGCCAACAGAGAAGACTACTTAGAAGAGGAAAAAGAGTAAGAACAATTTGCACTACAAACAAAGGACAACTCAAAACACAGCTGGAACAACAACAGGACGAGAGAAGAGAGAACCCCAGCACTACACCCCCCAGAACACAAATGAAGAGCCTGGGCATGGAGGTTTGGAAGTACAGCATTGATTACACTATGCCTTCTTCAAAAGGGAGAAGTCATCACTTCATCTTTCTGGTACCCACAATCCTCTAAAGCAAGTGAATTTCCTAGCCATGGAATGCTGTCATACATTTTATTCTTATTTTGTCACCGTAACGTCTTTTCATCTGACCTTATCAGCTGCCGATTCTACATTAATTTGCTATCACATGTCTGTGGAAGAAACCACGGTGTGCTCGCCCACTTACTGCAAGGGTTATTCCCCACATATCTGTGAGTGCATTATAGTTGTACAAAAGGGGAGATTCACTGCTACATATTCGTACATGCAAATGACACAGCAATGTAATCTGGCCAATATCATTCCCCAGTGTCTCTTCCCTCCCTCCCTTCCTGCGCCCAGGTCCCTCTTCCTCCCTCTACTCACCGCAAGGGTCTTGAAGGCAGTCATGGACCTCTGGATGTCTTGTCTATCAGGATGGTAATCCTTCAGATAGAGAAATGTGCTATTAGCTTTCACAAAAGCTTTTCTTAAAAGGCCCTCTTCTCTCTCTCTCAGTAGTCCAGCCTAAACCTTTCCAAATCTCTGTCCCTTGACACTTTTCTTATCAGCATCACGGTGGCAATTCTTATTCTTTAAGGGCATCCTGGAGCCAGTGGGCTCAGGGGAACCGCCTGAGTAGGGCTCAGCAAACGTCTGTTTGTAAATGAAGCTTTGCTGAACACGGCCACCTCTATCTGCAGGGCATCTCTCATTCTCAGCTGCAGAGTGGCCAAGCCATGCTCAGCAACTGAAGAGGAGGCCTGACCACCCACCCAGCTACAGACAGATTGCCCGCCCAAGCCTAGAGAATGCCTGGAACCTGAATTTGTCAGGTCTGCAACTTGTGGATCAAAGTGAAGATCAATACAACCCTTCGTCAAATGACTCTTTGACTACTATTATTCTATCAATTTGGTCCTTACTGCTTATAGCTATGTTCTTGATGTGACACCTCAATACCATTTGAAAATTAATTCACATTTTCTAGCTTTTTTTTTTTTTTTTTACACATATATGTATAGTTGTAAATGGACACATGCCTTTATTTATTTTATGTGGTGCTGAGAATCAAACCCAGTGCCTCTTACGTGCTAGGCAAATGCTCCACCACTGAGCTACAGGCCCAGCCCCATTTCCTAGCTTTGGGAAACTGTCCTATCAGCAGTGGTAGATGAGAGAGCAAGAAGGCAAAGAGGCAAATGTCTTCTTACAGAACAAGAATAAGGAGAAAAACTTCATGTTTAACAAAGTCATCTTGAAGATCCACTAAGTCACAGACTCTAAACTCTGTGCTGGTCCTGGCCTCTAAACTGAGCTCCCGCTGCTACAGCAGTCTGGGCCACGCCACCCCCCTTGCTCAAGGGCTCGGGTTGGAAGAGGCGCCACCTCCATGTGTCTCTCCAGCTCCTTGAGCAGCGTCGGGTACTTGTCCAGGCGCATGAACGGTTTGCTGAGGCCAGTGGTCAGCACCAGGATCCCAGGGCTGCTGGCACCTTTTGTCTCCATGAACTCGCCCAGGTCCTCGCTGGCAACAGGGGCATGGTGGAAGAGAGAAGACGCTTGGGGTTAGAGCAAAGAGAGCGCGGCGAGGCTTCTGCAGTGAGGGCCAGTGTTTCTCAAGGGTTGTTTCTGCCGTTTTTACAAACAGACCTGTGCTGCTCATCTCAAGACACCAAGGGAACTCCAAAAAGGTTCCTCTCCCACAGAATACATGCAATTCCATTCACAAAGGGTCCCACAGTGTGTCACAACATGCAGACCTGTCCAAATGGAAGTTCGCGCACTTAGAGCTGCAATGGACGACCACAGCATCTCAGAACCTCAAGGTGGCAAGAACTGCCATCACGCTGCTCGAGGGGAAGACGCTCCTGAACCAGGTGAGCCACGCAAGGGCTACCCGCACCCCAAGAGGCCCAGGGCCACACACCAAGTGCCTGCACAGCATTGCCTCCTGCAGGGGTGCATGGGGCAGCCCCACAAAAAGACCAGGCCCTCGGGCTCTGGAGCACACTGCCACCGCCTTTCACCCTCAGCCCGGAAGGAGATGGAAAAACTGAGGACATGACCAGAAATTAAGAAACCTAAAGGAAGTCTGCCATGCCTTCCTGTTCCTCAGCCACCGTCCCTTACCACCTTCACCTAACATTTTCTGTGTGACTAGTTCTCCCAAGCCATCCGTGTCCACAGCCGCTGCCCCTGCTCCAAGTTCAATAGTAATCACATGAGCAGGCACTGTGGGGACTAAGTTGTCACCAACACCTGTGACTGCTGACACAGAACAGGTGACCTGCAAGGTGCCTGCTAGGGCTCAAGGAGGCCATCCCTCACTGTGTGTGCACCACCCAGACATCAGGAGCCCTGTAGCTGCGGGGGAAGGGAGGCAAGAGTTCAGGGAGCTAGGAGACCAGAGGGACACACGCCCTCCCGGTTATGATGCCAAGTCCCTAGAGGCTGGGGTAACACCATGTCATGTTCCAGGAGACCAGGGTGACCTCCCACCCCGTCATCATGCCAAGTCCCAGGAGACGAGGGTAGCAGCCACATCTCAGTCACCATGTCACGTCCTGGGAGACCAGGGCGATGCACAGAACTCCTACATGTGCACATACATCACACATTTGACACCAAAATCAAAGCAACCCATAAAAAAAGGGAAACTTCACATAATCCCAGTTATAACAAATAAACAGGCATAATGCACATTTCCTCAATTCTATATATAGAACAGGCTTGGTAATTATTTTACTCCTGTAAGAAACAGTCTGTCACGAAGATACAATTTTTAAAATTATCAGCACAGAAACTATTCAGCTACTCATAGGAGTGTGTGACACACTGCTTTCACAACATTTCAACCTCTGTGTCTGATTTTGTGCTCTCTAAACACCATCTTCTCAGGGAAGTTGCAGGGCTGGACTAACTGAAAGCTCGGTGAAGCGTGCGGCCCCTGGACAGCACCACCTGTGCACCCAATGGCATGCTGCCGCAGAAGCCAGGAGCAGCCCCACAGGCCCTGGGTACACAGCCACACTGACGTGGTAACCAGAGGCCCTCTGCCACGCTGGTGTCAACCTTCCGCACTGAGGGCACTGCTGCCAGCAGACCCTCAGGACCAGGGAATCCCAGACACCAGGAGCACATGCTTTTGCTGGCGAGGCGCACTGCCCAGGCTGCTGCTAGCTGAGCCAGACCCCGACCACCACTGCTCACACTTGCAGCCCCCAAAGTCTTACTCGGAAAAGCTGGTCTCCTGAAATCACTCACTCTGCCAGTCCCGAAAGCAGGAGTAAAGTCAGAGAAATTTCTATTTTACCAACATTTCTCTAAAATAAAAACACCCTCAAAGATCAGTCTTCATAATATTAAAACCATATTTCAATTCCTTTAAACATAATCTATACCAGGTCTTTTCCATCAAGATAGAAAGGAAAGAGTAAAATTTCTTATAGTCATGGCAGAAAAAACTGAATAAGTTATGCTCATCACCTCCCCACCCAACACCCCTAAAATTAAAAAGATGAAGTGAAATTTTTACAAGCAAAAGTAGCTTCTTATAATATCCACACAACATTCTTACGATTCCAGAACATGTCCACGTCCCCAAAAGGAAAGAAAACAGTATAAAGCTTCACGGATCACGCTTCTTTCTGTAGGGTCTTTAGTACTATAACAAAGTATGGACTGGTAGCTTAGTTGGTAGAGTGCTTGCCTCACACACACAAGGCCCTGGGTTCAATCCCCAGCACCAAATAAATAAATAAAAGTAGGTGGTCACAGCTTTTGGGGTAAGACAACGGCTCTTTCAGCTCCATTTCTACCGCTGCCAGCAGCCACAGTCTACCTCCTCTGCTACTAGAACGACACCATGGCAACAAAGGAACAAGGTAAAAAGAACTGTGTGGCCAAGCAGAGAACAGCACACAGCTGGGGGAAAAGCCTTTTTCACAGACTGATTTATGAAGAGAAGACATCTGCAGTCCCGTGATAATGGAAAGCTCCGCAGAACTGGAAATGGCATGTGTTTGCCAGAGCCACACTCAGAGTATGCGCCAAACAACCCAAGGACAGTGAGCTGTCGGCACAGCTGTCCGTGTGGAGGCGGAAGCAGGCTCCCACACCTGCTGCGACCACGCACAGGTCAGGCCACCAGCTCGGCGCACTACACTCACTCCAGTCCTCAAGACCAAGGCTCAAGCCTAAAGCCAGATGGGGACACCTCGTGGTATGGCAGCTCGCAGGCACTCACTGAAGGAGAGCAGGAAGAGGCTGCCCATTCAGACCCTATGAGTGTGACAGCAGGAGCGCTGAAAGCAGCTGTCCGGCATGGACACTCGCCGTCTCAACGCACAGACGTGCACTTTGGAGCAGGGCACGATCTACTGCAGACAAAGGGGGAACTTTCTCGGCTCAGGAAATGCAGGAAGGAACGTGGGCACTGTGCACGGCTGCGGCTGCCAGCACCTGCTCGTTCTGAGGGACTCTCCTCTCTGGCTTAGCCTCTGAGAGCCACCTGCTCCAGGGCTGCTGTCCAGAGCACGACCCGGACGCCCACTCCACGCTCTGCGTGCCAGCCACACGCAGCAGGCCTGGAGGCCCTCACTCACAACTTCTCTGTACTCCTTCTTCTGAGGACATTCTCATAAAACGCTGTGTTGGCCTTTCAGACACAAAAGAGCCACTAGGTAACAGCACACAAGAGGGCAGACACAGCACTCCCACGGGCACTGCTCCTGAAAGGATACCCCAAGTATCCTTTCAAGATACCCCAAGTCTCAGCTGCTCCAAACACCCTTGTTTCCACAGGAAAAACCCTTAAGAGTCTTTGCCAGCACGCGCACCCCGCCCAGTCTATGCTCTCCACCCTCTCTCCAGGAGGGCCTCTCCCCAAAGAGGACAGGACGCGGGATGTGCAGAGAAGACCACAGCATTCTCTGTGACACTCCGCTTGCTTTTGGTGGGCCTCTTCCATCACTGCATCGATAACTTCTGAAGCACTTTCAGAGATACAAACCTAACACTTGCATTTCACTTTTATGGAAATTTCATTTAATTTGTAATTTCCTGAAGTTGATGGAACAGCACATACTTGAATACATGCTTTGCACGTTAAGGACAGTGCGTGGCTGGCGTGGCCTCTGCCCCTGGCAAGGTCGGGTCTCCCAGATCTCCCTTCCCCACAGCTGCTGAGCATTCTAGTCCCCCGCCCCTTCCTCACACTGTCAGGGGCTGCTGCTTCACTTCAGGACAACACAAATGGGAATCCGAGCAACTAATCCTATGCATGGAGCACACTGATGAAATGGCGCGCAGGTCACTTTACAATAAAACAATGAGCCTTTATCACGTTCACTCCAGTCTGACCAGTCTGTACGTACTGACCAGCTCAAAGCTCTCTACAGCCCTGGGGGCAGGATTTCCAGGAGCTGAAGTCCAGAGGCGCAGGCCCTGGGCTCCCACGGGACCCTCCAGACGCTCCAGCCTCCACAGCAGGCCGAGCAGGCAAACAAGACCAGCATGTCAAAGTCACTTGTTTGGTTTAAAAATGAAATGTTTAGTTAAGAATAAGCTGAGGTTAAATTTGGAAATTAGAAGCACAATGGCATTTCTCTTGATGCTAATGAATATTTTTTCCATTTACAGTTTTGAAAAAATTCTGAATTGCTGATTTTGAAAGAAACCATAAAATTGCCTCTAAAACATTAATAAAAATACTGTGCTTCTCTGAGGAACAGAAACCAAATCTCTGCCCTCCTGTTATCCACATGGTCAGCCAGCACAAAGCCATCACTCACGCTCAGCAGTCACTGGAGCCGGGCTGCTCCCCAGTCAAGGGGACAGCTACACAGCTTCCTGTCCCCAGTAACAGGACACAGATATGCCTTGTCCCTTTGAGAAGATTTACACGTTCTGTTTGAGGTGTGCTGATTTTGTCACAGGCTGAGCAGCTCAAGGTAAGGCCTCTCATGTGCTGCTCTGCCTGCAAATCAAGCCTCATCTGCAACGGGGCTCCCCCATAGCCTCCCCAGCCAGGCTCCGGCCTTCAGCTTTGCCACCAGGAACACTCGGAGTCCCCCGGTCTTGACTTAGCTGGTGGACAAAGCCTGGCTACTCCAACCTGCCACCAAAGGGGCTAGGCTAAAGGGTGACTTCCAAAGGACCCTCTTCTTTTACAAACACCAAGCAGCACTTTAAAGCTTCTCGAGCACTCATTTTGAGAGGCAATTAACATGACACCAGCCTAGTCAAGGAAGCATTAACACCGCGCAGCACGTCCTCTCTGGGGGCGCAGAGCTGCAGGTCCTCCTTCGCTCGGACATCTCAGTGAACAGACCTGTGCTCTGTGAGGACGCTGACGGCAGATGGGTGGTTGGCACAGTAGGCAAGGTACAGGGTTCTCATTTGCGGCATCAGGTTCAGAAAGCAGCCACCAACTCTCTGCTGGGCCTCAGGTGACCTAGAGACACAGGGGGAGACAGTGTCAGTGCTGCAGACAGGAAAAGGGCTGAGTGACAGGTGACCCATGTGTTTTGGCAGGATCACAGATCCCAGACCCATCTGTTCCTGCTTCCAACTGAGCAGGCAGCAGGGTCTGCCACAAAACAGCTCCACTCTCAGGCTCCCTCCTACTACACCTAGACTGTCAGGCTGGCGCACAGCGGTGACCAGACAAAAGCCCAAGTTCTTCAGGCAGTGAGAAAATTGGATGTCACAAAGCCTTTAATTTTGCATAAAATGAAGAGAGTTATCAAATGTGGTTATCTGGTTGGTAATTTTTTACAGAAGCAGCATTGAGGCTGGCACGAGAAAAAGCCCATGAGGCACCTTTCACTTGAGGCTGCAGAGACTGGAGACAGGTACACCTATTAGTGCCCCTCCTTCCCAATCAAGGCCATGCACAGCGACAGCTCATGGCTTTTAAAGGCAGAAACTTGCAAGAACAGAAAGCCAACCAGAGCCCGCCATGGAGCAGAGCAGTGGGCAGTGCAACGCTGAGCGGACCCAACTAGTCGCACCCCTCCTGTCTATCCAGACCTTAGGGTGCCTCTTCAAGCAGGACACCATGTGCATTCCCTGCGCCCTGCACAGTCTCCACCCATCAGCACAGTGACAGGAAGGATCATATCCTGTCCTCTGAGGACTCCAGCCAGAAAAAGTGACCCAAAAATATCAATGCCAGAGACTCCTCAACGCCTTGAGAACCAGCAAGGCTGGACCAGTGTCAGTCCCTCCCCCGTGTTCTCAGCATGTGTGCCTTAGTTATAGGGCACTCAGCACACGTGCCTTAACTGTAAGAAGGCATGGAACAACCGACAGAAATTTTGCAAAAAAAAAAAAGAAAGAAAGAAAGAAAAACTAAAAGAGAAAAAAAATGAGAATAACAAAAAAGAAGAGAGCAAAAAGAAGTGACAGTTATTCTCCAGAGAGCAGAAAAATATTTGAAGATGTGCAATTAATTCTGCATAGAAATAACAAAAGATACTGCAACCATGAAAGAGAGGAAAGGATTCTATCAAAATCATTCAAAACAAAAATTAAAAAGCACTTTAGCAACTAAAATAATGACAGGAGAATTGAAAAAGTCAATAGTAAATTGGAAAATGAAGTTCAAAACAGCAGAAAGGCCAAAAGACACATGTGTCCAGACAGAAAGTGCCTCAAGTGTTGCATGGTGGGTGAAAACAGACCCAAGACAAACACAGACACCCCACATCCAGACCCTAGAAACACAGCTACTAAAAGCTCCCAGAGAGAAACACAAGGTTCTCACAAAGACTGGAGTCAAAGTGGTTGGAGGTTCCCACCACCAGAGCCCCAAAACCAGTGCCAACAACAGCAACAGTGGGTCCGACCCTGTGTCCACACCCAGAGCCATCTAGTAAGCAGGAGGCCGGGCTGACCGCCCGCCTAGACGAGGCACACCACCAAGACCAGGCATCAGGCAAACAGCGGCAGACAGCAGGGGCTGACATAAAGGATGTGTGTGCGCCCAGGACGAGGCCCTGCCTACGTGGGCAAGGAATGCAACCTGGGCTCCGCTCCCCCGGCCCCCAGTAAGCCCTGTGTGGGGCCACACCTGCTGCCACAGCAAAAGCCTTGCGAATGGGCGACTGTGGATAAGGACCCGCCTCTCAAGACGTCAGGCACTGGCAGATCTGGTGTGTGGCAGGGCCCAGCTCCACTGCTAAGGTGCCACCTCATGGCTGCATCCTCACACAGCCCCAGGGAACAGCTCCTGAGCCCCTTTATGAGGGGACAATCCCATCCATGAGGCGCCGCCTCAGGACCTAGTCCACTCCAAAAGGCTCCGCCTCCTAAGATCACCTGATAGAGAATTAAGCCTCAATACGTGAGTCTGCCATCTAGACCATGGCACATGGCGCTTTCTAACTGTCTGCCACCCTGCAGCCAGGGCCCAGAACGGTGCCCACTAGCCTCTGACCTCATCAAGTCTCTAGGCAAGTCTCTTCTGGTTCCCACACCCCAGCACGGATGCCAGTCACACTCTGTGAACTTGTGGTCCCTAATGAGTGCCACTCTCTACCCAAGGCTGCAAATACCAACTGGAGAAAGTCATGTAATCAGGGAGAACAGTCAGGAGAGTTAGGAAAAGACTCTCCTTCAAAGCACGAAGCACTCAAAATCACGTTGCCTTTGCTTTCTCCCTGCTGTTAATAACCTGCACTCATCCCTGCTGTTTACAGGCTCAAAGGCTGTTCCTGACCAACAAAAAGGGAAAGACAGGGAAGTAACACATGCAGGATCTCACCTCCCACCTGGTTCAATGCCACAGCTCTGGGTCCACTCAAAGACAACCACACCCAAAGTCTAGATCAACGGATTTCATTTCTCATATTCGCTGACTGATGAAAATCAAGGTGTAAGTATGAGTCATAAAGGAACAGAGCAGGGGAGGGCAGGAGAGCGGAAAGTGAGAGAATGAGGGGCAAGGGAGAGGGCAGGGTTGCCAGTGGCTGTTTCTCTTCTGCTACACTCAATCTGGAGTTCTACTACCTCTTAGGCCTGAACTAGCTCCCGAGAACTCAGAACCAGTGCTGGATTGCCAGACAGCTTCACAATGACTGGTAAAGGACTCATGGGACAACCAATAAGCTCACAGAAGTCCCAGCACAGAACGTGACTTGAGAACTGAAACAGAGCATCTTCTTCTGGTTCTCTCTCGGGTTTCCCAGGGTGGGAGAGCGGGCAGGTGGGGCACTGCTTGTGGGTGGCTGCAGAAAAAACCACCCTGCCAGCGGCTCCCACCTGCAGCTTCCCCCCATCAAGCCAACGCCATGGTAAAAGCAAGTGTGGCAGCCACACACACTGTCTACCCCCATGCCGTACAGCGCAGCATCAGCAAGAGGCTAAAGAGGATGTCCATGGGGGCTTTCTCCTTTCAAGAGTGAAAATGGCCAGGTCCCAGCAAAATACCTGAGAAACCAGAGAACTTCTAGTTCTGTTCCCACAACACCTACTCCTATTGGTCCTGCTCATCAGAGAGGAAAGGATCCCAGTTTACTAACTGCTCACTGCAGATGAAGCTGAGACCAACAGGAAGATGAAACTAGGATCTGAGTAGACCTTAGTGGTGTCCCTGTGAACCCAGCACAGTCTGTCCATGTCACACAGACACCTTCAGAGATGAGACCTCACAAGCAGTCTCCTATTCTTACCCACAGTGGGGCCACAAGTACCAAGCCACCATGGCCACAGCGCTTGGCAATCTCTTGGCAAGTCTGCTCTTACTGGCCCCCAAGACCAAAATTAAAGAATACAACCCCATTTGTCCCAATTGTAGCTCCCAAGACCAGCACCACAATGGCCTCATTTTTGCTACTTCTTTGAAGGACGTGTCTCCCTACTGTCTCCCCTTGAAGTGGCATCATGTAAACTGTCTCTAGTTGGCCAGAGCATACTCTCTCTCTCCTGGCAGGACCATTCATAAGCCTCTGAAACTTTATGATGAAACAGTGTCCCATACATGACACTGTGACACAAAGCCTAAGAGAGGAAGCTACGAGACACTGTAATTACACTGGGTTGTGAGAGGCCAGCTGTGGCCCTTAAGGTCACCAGAGTAGGGTGAGGGCAGGAGAGTGGAAAAAGAGAGAATGACGAGCAAGGGAGAGGGCAGAGCTGCCAGCAAATCCTGCACCCCCACTGACTGCCAGGCTACATATTGGCATCCATACTTAACAAAGAGCTAGAGAGCTGGTATGTCTTCATAGCTTTAAAGCTATGAAATATTAGGAGAGCATGCAGTCATTACCAAAACAAACACAAATAAAGCATGGAATGACAGCAAGAACATCACACAAAGAGAACCACCTTTGAGGTTCTGTCTTCAGCAGAACTTCACCTGCTTTTCACAATAAAACACAAGCAGGTCCCCCACTTACAAATGGGTTTTACTAGAAAGCCTTGCTTTGGAGGCTCTGCCAGAGTCCCACAATTCTCCTCCAGAAGTCATTTTAAAGCCACAGCTGCACACCCCAGACTAGTGAGAATGATATCAGAAGAAAAGCTCTTTAAATCCCGATCTAATGTGCCTCCAATAAAGCACGTGTAAAGAACTCTCCATCGCCTAAAGTGATATCTTAAAGGAAAACTGCATTCCCAACGCTATCCTCAGAGAGCACATGCTGCTTCAACTCTCCCTACAAATTGCCCACCACCAAAGTGAGGCTGGGCCCGATCTCACTGTGAGCAGCCAGCCTGGGCTCTAGGCCTGGCTGGGCCCGTGGCTTTCCTCTAGGGCAGCAAGGAAGAGTCCACTCCAGGTCAGTAGAGGGCAAGGCTGAGAAGCAGATGGGTAGAGCCCACTGGCAACAGTGTTGCTAACTAAAAGATTCACAACCATATTTCAAGACTCATAGCA
Source organism: Tamias sibiricus (assembly GCA_025594165.1). NCBI lineage: Eukaryota > Metazoa > Chordata > Mammalia > Rodentia > Sciuridae > Tamias > Tamias sibiricus. The sequence continues at coordinate 2,241,401 of CM046663.1, forward strand.
GGAGGGGCTTCTCAGAATCAGTTCATCCTTCACACTAAGCAGAGGGGAGACCACCTAGGCTCCAAATCAGAGCCCACCATTCCCATGGCCCAGGGCCAGTCACCCAGCCCCTTGGGTGTTCAGACCTTCTTACCTTTACAAAGCTCCCCCATGGGGTCATCTACAGGGTCACATAAGTTAACACGTAAAGAGCAAAGTCAGTGCCTGGGACGCATTGAGAATATGTTCATAAGTGGTGGGCCTATGTAAGAAGTCCACCTTAGGGGCTATTTAAGACCTACAAAATGAAATAAAACTCTAAAAAAAAGACCCGACAGCATGTTGTACATACATGGTGCTTTACATCCCCCAGCTTCTTAAAGGCCAGGAACAATCACAACTAGAAGACCATGCTGGAGAACGCCAACTTCTCAATCCCCTCTGCAGCGCATGGTGGCATGTGGGAAGCCGAGCCACCTGTGGCCTCCTGGCCAGCCACCATCCCAGTTCCTCTGCAGCCTCCTTCTCCTCAGCCTCCCTCCCTAGAACACCTTAAAAATCAACCTTGTGAAGTCTTTCCCCTTTCTTTGAAAATCTTTCTTATACAACTAGATCATCCAAAATACAGCTTAAACTATAAAGGTTGATTTACCCAGAGGACTTAAAATAAGCAGTTTGCATCTTCAGAAATGTGAATTCTAAAATAGCATTAAACTTGATCCTTTTGGGCAGGGCACAGTGGCGCATGCCTGTAATCCCAGCACTTGGGAGGCTGAGGCAGGAAGATCGCAAGTTCAAAGCCAGCCTCAGCAATGGCGAGGCACTTAGCAACTCAGTGAGACCCTGTCTCTAATAAAATACAAAAAAGGGCTGGGGATGTGGCCCAGTGGTCAAGTGCCCTGAGTTCATTCCCCACATACCCAAAAAAACAAACAAAACAAACAAAACCACCAAGTTGATCCTTTTGGTACCAATAATATCAATCTGAATTTCATAAATGTCAGCATCTTACTTACTTGGTGCATTCTTCTAAAGACTGTACAAGCATTTGCTGGAAAGAACATATCTCTTCTAGATTTCCCATTAAATATGACGTATTTGCTGAACTTAACCTAGAGCCAAGAAAAAAACAGTAAAAATTACTCGACACTTTGGCTTGCATTCCCTGGCTTCCCAGCCCCAGTTCCTGCTAGTCTTAACTTAGCAGATCCACACTGCCATGTCTGAGGCAGGCTGCTCCACTGAGTTCCACTCCCTTCATTTCAACCTCTACTCCCCAAAAATACGAGTGTAAGAGAAGAGCCTAAGGTGAGGACCAACGGTGCATGCAACTGTCATCTAACTTACTTCTCACTGGTCTGCAATGGCCGTAGGTAGGTTGAAAGCACGGTTTGAAGTTCTTTAGAATATTCATTTTCTGTTTCTAAAATATTCTGTAGCACCTACAATAAATGATGAATAAGCATTATTTGACACTAAGATTTGTAAACATTGGGACCTTCATCACCATTGTTCAATTCACACTATGGTTCCTGTGTAATACTAATGTGCTGGATGTAATTATTCTTTGGATTATTAACTTCTATTCCCATGTCATAAATTATTACTAAGGTCACACATCGGATTTCACCTTCCTGCCAACCACACTTGGCACAGGTATGCACAGAATGAACTCGAATGAATTCCACCAAACAAGCAGGGCCACATCTATTTAGATGGAAAGGATGGCCCTCAGAGGACTGCACAGGTGACGTTCCACACGCAGGGCTATGCAGGAGAAGCCACTCGTGAGGCCCTTCCTACACATCCCCACCTACACTAAGTCCACAAGCAGGCACAATCTATCTATGGTGACCGAAATCAAAATGGGGTGGAAGGTGGGATGGGGAAGGGAAAAGGGACACGAGAAAAACTTCTGAATGATATGTTCTGTATTTTGATTTGGGTAGTAGTTACACAGATAAACACATTTGTCAAAGCTCATTAAACTGTACCTTTAAAAACTATGCATTTTAATATACACAGTAAGCATAATCCAAAAACCAAAGTGCTCCATAATCTAAAACTTTGTGAGCACTGACATGATGTTTGAAAGGTTTCAGATCTTGAAAAGTTTTATATTTTTTGAACATTTTGGGTTTCAGATTAAGAATACTAGTAAAATCTATGCAAATATCTAAAATAGAAGAACTCCAAAATCTCAAACAGTTCCTGACTCAAGCATTTTGGGCAAGAGATACCTGTATGTAAAATGTATCAAAACTGAATAGATGGCATTTACTCTTTAGTGGATCTGAAAAACTGAAATCAACTCCTGTAAACTATAGGCTTTGATTAGAGAATGTGGTAAAGTCTTATATCATCCTACATACCACATCTACCAAAAATTAAAGATCTGCCCAAGTAAACAATCTTTAAATAGCTACTACTTTGTTTAAAGATAGCATAATAAACTAACCTTAAATAATAGCACAACTTAAAAGGATGCTATTTAGCTAACCTTAAATAATAATAAATTTATTTAATCTTAAGTAATAAACTAACCTTAAAATTAAATACACACACACACACACACACACACACACACACACACAGAGATGTATGTGTGTGTGTGTGTGTATAGCAAGTTTAGCCACATCTAGTTAATTCCTAAAACCTGACAGATGAAGTGCAAAAGAGCTGAAAGAGAGCAACAATCTCCATCAGCCATCACCCCACAGCAAAGGTGCCCCTGGAGACTCCAGGAGGCAGTGGGTGTCCCACGGCCCAGGGAAGGTGCCACTGTTCCTGGCATTCTGATGGACTGGATCCTCAACACTGATACTCTGCACATGCCTGGCACCAAGCAGGTGCTCTATACATGGTATCTGTGACCCTTGCAAAAACACATTTCCTTCTAAGAGGCTAATTTGTCCCAAATCAGACAGTTGGTGAGCAGCAGAGCCAAAGAGTGACTGGGCATCCTTCTGCCACTGCCTGCAATACAGTGCCACTCTGGGTACCTGAGGGAGGGAGGGTAGGAGTCAGAATCCCTTCCCTGACTGATCTTTTTCATCCCTCTCTACTAGAAAGTCAGTACTGTTTTAACCAGAAAACCAAAGTAGATGCATTTCCTCCGTGTGCTACGTGCCTCTCAAAACCAACAGACCGTTCCAAATCCATCACACAATGAGAGTGTACAGCAGTACCCGAGATACTGAGCACTTGGTTATCTTCTGATAACCTAACGTAGGTTGAGACATTTATGTCAATGTAGTTAAATTCAAACCTCAGCCTTATCACACATGACCTGGGTCATTCTGTCTACTGTGGCTCCTGAGACCGTCTCAGATGAAAGCACAGTCCCCACATGGAATGCAGACGTCACTGAACAATGTACACACCAAGCCATCCAAGATGGCGACGCCCGAGGTCCCCTCACTGCCCATCTAAATGCTGCTCTGGTGCCTGAATGGGTCTGTTTGTGGGGACAACTGGTGGGGGAGGAGCCACAGGGGGAATGAGATTCTGACCCAGACCTGATCAGAGACTATGGGAAAAGGGAGCCAAGCACAATCGGCCCTGAACAGAGACGAAAACAAAACCTGTTATGCACTAGAAGAAGTCCTTTTTCAACTTGAAAGCAGAGGTCAAAGAATGAGGCAGCTTCCGAGTCACAAACACTGGACACAACTCAGCCACACTGCTCAGCGAATGCTTGAAAATGTAGAATTTTTTCAGTCAGAAAAATGCTCCTATGCAATATGAAGAGAACATCCACTAAAAAAATTCCCCTGGTAGAGATATGAGTAGGATAAAATGACACGTCCTCAATCGCAGCACTGAAGCACAGCACACAGGGATAAAAACTGCCCAGAAAAGGCATCAAAATGTCTGCATTTTGTCCTAGAAAGCTGGGCTCTCTAGGACAGTGCGGGGGCATGGGCCCTGAGCGGCCAGGCACAGGGAATCGTCCAGTCCCACAGGCACCACAGAGAGCAGCGGCCTCCGCACACACCCACACCCCACACCGTCAACCTCCAAGCAAACCAGAGTGCAAAGGACTAGCTCCTGTACCTTGAGACACACAGACACTCACCCTCTCAGCACCCTCACTGAAGCAGCGAATGAGTGACAACTCCGACCACGAATCTCAGCAGGTGTTGCATGTTCTATGTGTCATTGATAGTTCTTTAAAAGTAAATTGCTGATTTACATGAGAAACAACATTAGGCAATTTTTTTTAGGTTTCATACAGATAAAAGATTATAACTAGAACCAAATGTCCATAAAATAATCTTAATTTATAAACACACAAAAATTTAAAACACACAACTATTCCAAACCTCTTTTGCTCTACTCAACCAGCCCCTTCCTGCAGCCATCACAAAGAATGAAAAAAAATCACTTAAGTGACACCTTTCAGTCCAGTCTATTTAAATTTTCAAAAGGTTACAATGAGGAAGGCAGGGTGCTGAACCAACATCCCTGAAGCTCACCGGCTCCATAATCTATGGGTTCCACGGAAACACAGAGTACCCACACTGCTGATGTAATGTAGTTCGCTGACCTCTGTCCTTAAAAACAACTCCATATTTAATACCTGTTACAAACATCAAGTCTCAAAAAGATGTGGAGGGAGCACGTGAGCATCTCTGCTTTGTCAGTGAACCCTTTAAAAAACTGTGTTATATGGTATTTGTAAGCTTGGGAGTTTTCACAGGGTCTTGGGATGGATTTCATCCAAGTATTAAAGGTCTATCAAACAACAGCTACTACAAAAGCTTGTGGTCCACTACGACGCACACACCACGGAAAGCAGTGCACGCCAACACCGCAGGACACGGAGCTGGGTCAGTGGAGTCGGGTCAGTCAGTTTCTTCTACAAAAAAGGGACTTGTAGTTAGCCAAGAGCATTTGTCACTGACTTAAGGTAGGGGGAAGAACCTACCAACCACCCTGTACACCTCCCGACCCAAGCTGGGAACCCTGCTCAGAGCCTCTTCCTGAGGGTGAGGGACCCCTCTAAGACAGGGGTCTCTGTTTCCCAAGACAACCTTTCCCTCCACCAAGCATTTCTTCATTCACCAAAAGTATTCAGCTCTGATTCTGTCAGGCCCCCATCAGGTCCTCGCCAGCCCGAGACATCGTAACCCATGCCCTCTCAGTCTACATAAAACAAGGCTGCTTCATGAGGACCAAGGGAGCCAAGTGTGTCAGGGAAGCCGGCAAACACCCCAGTTCCACAGAAAACATAGTGAGATACACGAGGGAGCTGCTTCCCAGGAGAGCCACGGGAGTCAAGCTGCCTCCTGCAGAACTCCGGACACCTCGGACCCTTAGCCTCCTCAGGACTTAAAAGGAATATTGGTCACAGAGAAGAAAAGCCAAGTGGAAAGTAAAAGACAAAGCTGACCCAGGGCCTAGGACTAGTGATGATGGGTTAAACCAAAGACATCCTGTCGCTAGAGTCTCAGTTTCCCTGATGGCCTGACATCCAGAGGTACAGGCAACCTCCCAGCCCCCAGGAGAAACAGGCAGAGCACTCCTCTGGGGTGCAGGAGGGGCGTGGAGGCACGCGGTGGTCTCTGACACAGACCTGCATCTGCTCTGTGCACCTGTAGATTAAAACGAGTGGTCACGGCCTGTGCTTTGCATGTGCAGCATTCCAAAGGCAAACGCCAACTCGGCCTTTCCATGACGTCAGACATAAGTGCACAGTTGCTAAATTAAACACATGACATCACTGGACATGGGCCACAGACCTGTCTTCCCAGGTCAGCAGACAAAATAAGAAACTCATTCATCAACAAGGACATGCTCGGGGCCACCAGGAGGTGACATACGCCTGTCCCACTCTCAAGGGTGGGCGTTCAGGTCCTTCTGGGGTCACTAACAGGAAGACGCCTGTCACCACATGTGGTGCAGTGATGCGCTGTCACCGTCAGAGCCGTCGAGCTCAGGCAAGTGCAGGGGCAGACCACCCTGGCACAGGTCTCGCCGGTCATCCTCGGAAGAAACTGGGATGCCTTCCCACAAATGGAATGGTAAGTGACCTCCGCTAGTGTTCGTCCCCAGTGCTTCCTGAGTGCTCTTCCTAGAACAGGCAAACCCTGGGGGTCAGGCACTTTGCTGGGTACTCAAGGCCAATCACTGATCCTCACCATGCTACAAGGCTAGGGCCAGCACGACCACCTCAATCCACAGATCATCGCCTGCTCGGGCAGTGTGAGGCTACCTCCAGGCCACTCCACTAAGTGGCAAGGACAACTAGACCTGAACTCCTTACCCTGTATCATGCCACCAGCCTACTATGGGGGCACACGGAAGAGAGCTAAAAACAAAAGGCAGGAAGCCCACACAGTTTCAGGTCACAATTTTTATTTTTATTTTTTTTGTGTATGTGTGGGGGGGATACCTGGGACTGAGCTCAGGGGCACTCGACCACTGAGCCACCTCCCCAGCCCTATTTTGTATTTTATTTAGAAACGGGATCTCACTGAGTTGCTTAGCTCCTCACTTTTGCTGAGGCTGGCTTTGAACTCGTGATCCCCCTGCCTCAGCCTTCCAAGCCACTGTGAGCAAATGTTCTGAGAAGAGTCTGACATTCTTAAAACTGGCAGCACTCAGATATCAGGGTCCATATTCATCAGATGGAGACTGGTGGAAAGAAGGAAAATGAGATGTAGAGGCTGAGACTCAAAGAAAGACCTGGCTCACAAAAAAGAAAAAAGCCAGAGCTTGCTGACTAGCAAAGGGTCATGATGTACAGACTAGCCAGAAGAGGGGAAGAACGGACATGATGAAGAGGAGGAGCGCCTACACACAGAGGCAGAAGGTCAGAGGAAGCCGTGCATCCAGCACTAGCACAGCACCTGGGCATCGTGAGCACCACGCCATCATCTGCTGGACAAGTAATTTTCCCCCACAGCCAGCTTGCTGTATAGTAAGATACGGGAGCAGCCAGAGGCAAGTGCTGAGGAGAAAGCTGAGTGTGCAGGACCCAGCACAAGACTGGCAGAGTCCATGCAGCAGAACCCACTCGAGTCCAAACGTGACCTTTCACCATTTCTTAATACAGGCACAGAAAACAATCAGGATAAAGCAGAAGTTGCAAAGACACTAATCAGCAGCTGCCATACCATAAGATACAAAGCCCTCATGAGTTAGTGGAAGGGCGGGGGGGGGGGTTGTGGAGGAGAGGGGGAGTAACAAAATAGATGCACGTTTTCCACAGAACTCAAAATGCACGTATGTTTAGAAAGTTTACCTTGCTGCTGTCATCCCAGCAATCTAATAGTTTTATCTAATAAAACCTCTATTCCCATAGCATATGCAGTTGTTTGGGGACAAAGAGGGTTTATGTGATACAGGTGAATACAATAGACATTATTATTATCACATGATTTCAATATACAGCAAATTTCAAGATCCAGAAACACTTATCTTTAACATGCATGAAGTCTAGACACACTCCTCTAATTCCATACCATTTGATATACAGATGGCGGCCCTAGAAAAAGACTACATAGAAAATACAAAATAAACTAGGAAGTACATGGATCTTTAAGTACTTTCATTCCACTCCAAATTCAAATAAAATGCAAGTCGATGCATATAACAATTTTAAAGCACATTCTACACCTTCTAAAATCTCATTTGTGAAGGTCTACTCTACGCTATGGGGAAATAATGCTACTCGCTGTGACAAGAGCAGGGTACAATTCCACAACACAGTAAAAGTACACCCAGGCTAGGAGACGCTCTGCAGCACCACTGGTGGTTCTGCCTATGTGCCAACAGTGAAAGCATTCTATTTCCTTCCATGTAGCCCACATTCCTGAGTTTCAGAAACATTCAAGGAACAGTAGGTATTTGTAAAAATGCCCTCCATATCTTACCACGTTGTAATAGCTCTTGTTGATGGCAGTTGTGTCAAACCCTTTGGGGGGGCTCTTCAAGGTTCCTGATTTGGGAGACACAGGCTTCTCTGGAATAAAAACACAAAGCAGTGTTACAGGCCAACACCAGAGATGGCAAAACATGCTGGCCCAGCCCTTCCTGCACCCACGGCTGCTTGCCCAACAGTCTCAGCTCAAAGAACCAGCCAGAGAAGAAGGTGAGGGAAGGGTCTAGCATGCAGGCCAGGCTCCCACTGGCTGGGTATATGGAGGTCATGAGCCAAAGGTTCCGTCCGTGCTGAACCTTCCCTGACCCAGCTCTCCAGCTGTGGGTTGGAAATGCCTGAGAAATTATGCTCCACAAGTGTCAGCCAAACACAAGAGGTGAGCCGCACACACAGCCTCACAGCATCGTAAATACAAACACCACACAAAAAAAGAGAGGACGCTGACAAGTGCGGGCGGACACCAGCCCATCGAGACCCATGGTTCTAGGCCAATTCCAGGGCGGCAGAGTGGGCAGAGCACGCAGGCTTCCGACCAGCAGTGAGACAAGAGGAAGCAGAGGGTGGAGGCAAGCGCAGGGAGTGGCGATGGACGCAGGCAGGACGCGGGAAGCTCTGAGAAGAGCTGCTCCCGCTCAGCCCGCATCCAAGACCCCAGCAGAGGAGCCGTGGAGGAGCGCCTGCTCCGCAGAGCAGGCGTGTGCGTGTCTGCGGGGGCGCTACAGCAGTGGGCTGCAGGTCGAGTCCACCAGGGTTCTCTGCGGCCTGCCCGTCCATATCGACCCAGGCTTGCCTTCAGGGGTGCGTGGCGCCCTGCCTGTTTCTGGCTCTGTGGGGGAGGGGCCAGTGGCACAAGTCTGACTGGCTCTGTGATCCGTCTGTCACTGGTCCTCTGGGGCTACAGGGCAGGGCATCACATTGGGACATAGGCCTCTTCCACATTCTCTGCCAAGAAATGCTTCTGAATATTTCCTAGGGCTTACTCTACAGTCCCCTCATGCCTTACCTCCCCTCAAAGAATCCTGCTGTGTGAATGCTGGTACTGGGCAGGGACACATCAGGTCCCTGCAGTGCGTGAGGTGATGGCACCTGTCCATGACCCTAGTGGCCCTCGACGCTCCCTTTGCCCACAACCGCACAGGCTCGGAGCTCTAGGGCAGCACATGCCAAACTCAACACCCCCGGCTGCAAGTCCGAAAGTCGGCTGCTTGCTCAGCACCTCTAGTGTCTTCCAGACACCAAGACAAGCCCAAAGTGCCCAAGAACTCACAACCCCTGACCTTGGATGCTCTTCCCCTGGAGGTGCTTGCTGCCTTTCTGAGCTCCTCACTGTCAAGAACAAAACTGAAGACGTCCTTCAGAACTCTCTCAGTCCACAGATGGAAAACAACCTGCTTCTAATGCAAGTAATGCACAAGGAAACAACCTGCTCTGTACACACCTCAACTCCTCCTCAACTCAGCTCCTCCTACGCTAAGAAGGTAACTGTGGAAGAGAAAACTGACACTTTACATGAGAACAAAAACAATGTTTCTTCATTTTGGAAGTCTGCAATTTGGGGACAGAACACAAAAGGACAATGAAGGTGAGATGGCTGAAGGCTGACTCAAAGCCACCTTGATCCTAAACCGCATAAGAACAGCACACGCATCACCACATGAGCCTGCGTGGTTAACTGCACAAGCATGACCCTGAATCTGCTTTATTTTAAAAATAATAAATTTGAGATTTTATTTACACTTAGGACATACCTCATACTCAATACAATAGTTAACTGGACTCAATTTCCTATGAGAACATTTAGAAAAAAGATTTTACAATTAAAAAGGTTCAGGCTACTCATTTTATACAAAAACATAGGAAAGGTGGAAAGAAGAAACAGAGACAAATCAGAGTGATGCCACGCCAGCTGTCCTTCCTCCCTCTGGGGCTGCTACGTGGACAGCACCGGGGTAGGTAGGTCTCCTGACCACATTCTCCAACGCGCCCTGCAGTCAGTTCTCAACAAAGGGCTCCAAAGGCCCCAAGCCCCTCCACTGAGTGTCCAGAGGAGCCCTGCCACCCCCACACCACCCCAGCCCTGCAGGAGGCGACTTCACAAACACCTGAGGCAGACGCACTCCCAGGACAGCCAGCGGGCCGCCCTTCCTCCCGACACAGGAGTCACTCATCTGCTTGCCCATGCCAACAGTGTCTGGGATCCAGGAACGGTCAACCGAGGAGGGGACACATGTCAACAGAACAGGGCAGGCAACAGGCAACCTCAGGGGCCTTTGGTAGCTCCTACCAGAAGCAGAGGGTGAAAATGTAATACAGGTGAAGTCATGGTCATTCATAACAGAAAAAAATGCATATAGCCAGGAAATCAGTCGCCAAACACTCAACCTCTTAGTTTCCTGCAAAAACAACATGTTTGGCCCATCTTATAGCTAAAAATCATTGAAACTCGCTATTATTGAGTTGTGGGGAAATAAAGAGGGCAGAATTCGGTGCCACTTTCCCAGGGCTGCCTGATGTGGCCAGTCTTCCCTTTCCTGCAATAAACTCAAAAAATGCACGCTGAAAACAAGAGAATTCAGCCACAGAAGTGTGAAAGAAAAACAAGTGAGGAGAGTCCCAAAGTGCCCACAATGTTACTGCACCACCTGTGGGAGGGGGCTTGCATTCTGGCCCCAGGCAGGGCCACAGCCAACACAGGGAGGCCAGGCACGGCCCAGTCCCAGCAGGGCCAATGCAACAGGAACTCTTGGCGAGCCCATGAATGACAGCTTAGGTGCTCTCGTGCACTGGCCCGGACACTGAAGCAGCACAGGGGCACAGGAGCAGGGCACGGCCTGCAAGAGCCAGAGCCCCAGCCTGCACCTGCCTCCTCTGTACCAAATGTGTGCTCCCCGTCACTCAGCCACAGAACTGAGGCAGGACAAGGACAGTGCCAGGGAGCCTGAGGAAGCAGATGTCACTCCTCACAGCAGGAGCACCTCCATGCAGGACACCAAGGAACTCTGCTGAACAACTATCACCCTCAAAGAAACCCCCCCGAGGGGTGTAAGCCCCAGGGAAAACATGGAGCCAGACCCCAGGGCCGCAGCAGGCACAGGAGCCAAGCTCCCAAGAGGCAGAAACAAGACAACTGAAGAAGTGTGCTTAAAATGGCAAGGAAGAGAAGACAGAGGGACCAAAATGAGTGGAAACGGTACCCCGAACATTAAAAACAACTGGAAAAGAATGCAGCGAAGCCGGGCGCGGTGGCGCACGCCTGTAATCCCAGCACTTTGGGAGGCTGAGGCAGGAGGATCGCGAGTTCAAAGCCAGCCTCAGCAATGGCAAGGCACTTAGCAACTCAGTGAGACCCTGTCTCTAAATAAAATACAAAAAAGGTCTGGGGATGTGACCCAGTGGTCGAGTGCCCCTGAGTTCAATCCCCAGTACCAAAAAAAAAAAAAAAAAAAAAAAAAAAGAATGCAGCGAAACTTCTAGAAATGGATAATACGATCGCTCAAATGAACATCTCCATCAACACCACAGGTGAGTGGGAAATCCATGGACCAAAATTCCCCAATTGGAGGATACACTCAAAATCAACACCTCAGTGCAACAAATCAAAGAAAGAGAGGGGAGGGAAGAGGAGAGCAGAGGAGGGGTGAAGGGAGGAGAGGAGAAGGAAAAAGAAAAACAGATTAAAAACCACAGAGGGCACAACCAGACCCTCACAGGATCTCCCATGAGAAAACTGGGGAAGAGGAGGAGCAGGCTGCAGCGACACTCGCCAGAGCGGAGAAGCCCGAGTCCTGGGCTGAGGGGGCACCTGAAGGTGCTGGCTGGCTGGGCCTTGGTGGGGCCCCTTCCCGCCTGGCCAAGAGGAGGCCAAGCACTAGATGCCCCGTGGCCCAGCCCGCGGGCCTCTTCTCCTCCCACCCCCAGCCCTCCCTCCCCTGTCTTCCTGGAAGCAGTCAGAACTGGTTATTCATTCCCTCGGCTCCTCTTCCCCTGGCCTGAAGTCACCACGTGCCCTCTGCCATGTGGAGACCGCAACCTCACCACTTCAACCTGAGAACAGGGGGGCCCTGACTAGCTCCTTACGCTCCCCACTCCCGCCCCTCCCGGTTCCCAGGTCCTGACTCCACCAGGTGCCCAGTCTCCTCTCTCTAAGGAGTGACCTGCTGACAGCAAGTACTTCTAATTTGTGTCTGAAAATGCTGTAATTGTGCAGTCACTGTTTTTCTCCTAACTTTACTATAGAAACCTATGTTTACATATAAAAATGGAGCTTACACGGCCATTAACATTTAGCCAATCACATATTACCCCCTTTTTTCTTTTCTGGAAGCAATATACAGTCAATCCCAGAAATGGCATTATTTTACCCATCAAATGTTTGTTTAATGTCCACCTTGCCAGAGTGACCTTTTCAGTTTTAAGCCAAATCCCTAATATCAGGCCATTATCACATCTAAGAAAAGTAACTTTTAGTCTTATCTGATGCCTAGTCTGTGTCCAAACCTCCTTGCTAGTCAAGACAACGACTTTGGCAGTCAGCTCATTTGAATCAGGGGCCAAACAGCACCCGGTGCATCTGAGCGCAGCTCCTCTAAGTCTCTTGCATTCTACAATAGTGCCTACCCTCGGTTCTTCTGGATGCCAGCAGACAGCACAGGCACCACCACCCTCCCTCACCTCACCGCTATTCAGGCTGCTCCTGCTGCACCTCATAATTCATTAAGAACCCTGCTGATTTCCCACTGCTGTGTTTCTCCATTCCTACGGATGCAGAAGGTAGCTCACTCACATGTGTGCTGATCAGGTGCTGGCTACAGTCTCAGAACTAGATGCACTTGCTAACAATCCTGACAATGTAATATGAATATGTAGCTGAGCAAAGGCAGAAAGCGGAAAGGCAGAGAACAGGGCCATGTTAAGTCACTGTGTCACAGCAGCAGAGAGAGAGAAGCACACAATGCTGATGAGATGCAAGATGGCCTGTATCACTAGCATCACCAACTAGAGGAAGTGCAAAGCAAAACAGAAAAGGGAGGCAGGAGGGGAAGGCGAAGCAGGAGACAAAACTCCACACCCTCCCTGGAAGGGGGAGAAGAACCTGAGCAAAAGCTGACCCTGGGCAGGACCCGGAGGCAAAGGGGACACTGGTTCATATCACAAAGGTACTTCCATCCTACTTACCATATGACCTGTTTATATTACTTAACATAAATAAGAATAACTTTGGGGAAAAAAGAAGGCCTCCAATACTGTAAGACTAAGGACCTGACTCCAAACTGCTAGATATGATCTGATGTATGGGATGCTCTCTTCCAGTGAGGATGCTTGGTCACTGTCATCCGGAGATGGCCATACAGAACAAATCACAGCACGCACTGTGACGTCTGTCTGTGCTGGGGTGAGTGCACACTGGCGTGTTAACCTGCATGATCCTCACACTGGGATTCCAAAGAATCCAAGCCCTGTAATCCTGGACCTGATACCCAGCACTGTGCTCCCCACGTGTGCCTCAGAGGCTTGAATCTTCCAATATATGCTCTTAACAAAAACCATCTGTATCTGGGGGACTCCTCTATATTCTGGGTGCACTGGGAAAGTTAGCGCTGTTTGCAAACAGGCCCCTGCATGGACCCTACCCTCAACAGAGAAGGAAGGGGCTACAGCATAAGCTTCTCCTACAGCAAAGGGGGCAAGGTCCTGGGTCATCCTGTCCTGCCCCCAAAATTCAGCGGCATGTCCTGTCACTCTTTATGAAAAACGAGCAGGAGATATTAAAAAGTGGCAAACTCAGGAAGGCACACTGTGAATTCCTCAATTAACGTTCAGAGGAAACGCCTCTCCTGCACAACAGATGAGCTGTCCAGAAATGCAAGATCAGAGTCAGCACGTTTGAAATAACCACCTAAGAGACACTGGGGAGCATGTGCACTACTGAGCACCTCCACTTCAATAACAGCAGAGTGAGCATCTCTCCATCCCAGAATAGGCCTTGTGTGCTCTCCCCTTGCCTTCTCCCTTCAATTTAGAAAATTCCATATTATGAGCCTGTGTATGTGTGAAACACATATATATCTATATGGGTAAAACACATGGGTTTTACATATCCAAAAGAGACACAAGGAAAATAAATGCTAAGTAACAATTACACACCTTCCATATGATTGTACATATCAGGAATAATATACAGTACTTTTGACACCAAATAAAGATTCTTAGACTTGAAAGGTATCTGTCTTCAAAGCAGAACTATTTCACACAAGAAACCATCCACAGGTTAAAAGCACAAAGCTTAGCCAGGCGCGGTGGCGCACGCCTGTAATCCCAGCACTTTGGGAGGCTGAGGCAGGAGAATCGCAAGTTCAAAGCCAGCCTCAGCAATGGCGAGGCACTTAGTAACTCAGTGAGACCCTGTCTCTAATAAAATACAAAAAAGGGCTGGGGATGTGGCCCAGTGGTTGAGTACCCCTGAGTTCAATCCCCAGTACAGAAAAAAAAAAAAAAAAAAAAAAAAAAAAGCATAAAGCTCAAGAAGAACATTTCCAAGTCTAACCACAAGAGGGCACAATCTATGGCTGAGCACGTGTGCACACACAGGCATGCACAAGAAAAGCAGAGATTAAGGAGACAATCTTGAGACTTTATCTGGACATAAGCAGTCTAAAAAGTAGTATTTAGAAGCAGGCCTCAGATTTTGCTTACAAAGTAAAACTACTTGGAAATCAATCCAAAAGGTAACACCTGTGATCCCAGCACTTGATGGCTGAGGCAGGAGGATCACCAGTTCAAAGCCAGCCTCAGCAATGGCGAGACACTTAGCAACTCAGTGAGACCCTGTCTCTAATAAAATACAAAAAGGGCTGGGGATGTGGCCCAGTGGTCGAGTGCCCGAGTTCAATCCCTGGTACCGAAAAAAAAATAACAACAAGATATGCCCTCGCATTCAAGAGGATGGCTGTTACTGGAAACTATAAACTGGAAGAGGGTGTGGAGAAGCTGCACTCACACTGCTACTGGGAATGCAAGTAGGCAAAGAACTGGAGAAGCACACGGCAGGTCTCAAAAAAGAAGCATGCAATTACCACCTGCTCCAAAATTACATTTCTGGGTACATGTTGATGGCTTCTGACCTTAAAAAGGTTTGCATGCCATTATTTGACTTTACAATGGTGTGAAAGCAGTAACTTTCAGTAGGAATGCACTCAAGAATTCCGGTCTTTCCCAGGTTAGCAATGTAAGGTACAATTTCCCTCTTCTCCCACCCGCAGGCTGGTGCAAGTGTCCTGAGCATGGTGCTCAGCAGGTTAGGGGACTTACCATACTGTCACAATCGGCTCACCTCAAGTACAACCCCATCAAGTGCCGAGGGCCACCTGTACCTAACACTTGTGAAGGCAGGGACCTGGCCAGTCACACACCTGCAGCAGTGCTCACCGCAGCCCAGAGGCGAGAGCGACTGAGTGCCCATCAGTGGACAATCAAAGGTAATGCACATGCAGAGGAGGGAATGCCGACACCTGCTGCAACCCAGATGGACCTCGAGCACATGACGCTCAGTGAAACAAGTCGGTCAAAGACAGAAGCAGCATGATTCAGTAGAGTCGGGGGTGCTGGGGCTAGGGAGGGGAACAGGGTACTGGTGCTCCCTGGGGCCAGAGCCTCGGGTCAGGAAGACGGGAACTTGCGGAGGCCGACAGTGGCAACGGCTGTGCAGCAGCGTGAACATGCCTAATGCTACGGAGTCACACACTCACACAACAGAATGGCGAGGTGCAGGCTACAAACACAGTACCACAAATGAACAGTAAGCCCCAAACCAGAGAACTTGACAACTCACGGCTGCCCACTGTCTTACTGAAGTGTGACAGGCACCCTTAAAATCAGAAATTTTCAATAAGCCTCAAACTGCTTTTCCTCAGTCCCAGCCATTTCCTGTTCACCGTTCTTCAAACTGTTTTCTCCATCCTGTTTCCCACAGGCAATCACCTCATCTCATGCTGAGATCAGGAGCTGGGGATGCCCCCCAAATCCCTGGTCCTGGGCACCAGAGGGTACAAAAACCAGAACTGCCACACGGGCTCACTGCAGGCCACAGCAGGCAGATGTGTATTTCTCAGCTTCTGTTCTGCATGAATGTTCCCTCCAGTAGCCTGTAAGAGGCTGGAAAGGCAGAGCAGTCGTTTCTGGATTTGGCCAAGCTGTGATTAAATTCACTTTTCCCTTCTATACTGTTTTGCTCTCATTCCTGATGCAGACAGACAACTGAATCCAGTCAGACGGGATCCCAGATTCAGGCCTCTGGCCTGGGCCCCCGTAACAAAAGCACTAAGTTTTGTAAGGTCACTGTTGAGAAAATACTTTAATATCAAAACTGTCGTTTTCACATTTATAAATCATTTTTCTTGCTACATTAAAAAATAAAATAGCAGCAATGACCACTCAGGGACCCTGCTCCATGCAAGCACCAAGTGCCCACCATACATACTGCTGCCAAGCAGCCCACCACGGGACCTCGACGAGCAAGGCACAGAGCCTCCTTTCCATCTGAAACATCTGCAGTTTGGGCCACACCCATCCCAGCACAGAGCCTGGGCTCCACCCTGTGCCCTTCCCACGCTCCCTGTTCTCCAGCTCCCTAAACCATCTCTCCCCAGGCAGAACCAGAGAAAAGGTGTAATAGTACCCTACTTTGCAAATAGCAGGAATGATATACAAAGTTACATAAGACTCTGAACCAATGCCATCCCACCTCTCTCCCCACCCTCCCACATTCTTCCCCTTTCTGACCCGCCTTCTGAAATCTCCTGGCAAACCTCTGCCTCTCTCAAGAGCACCTATGACCAAGCTCAAGGTGGCACGAGATTTAGGTATGCGCAGGCACTGTGAGGCAAGCTCCTGGAAGGCCAGCAAGCCCAGCAGCGTCCCAGGAGCAGAGTCTGTGCAGCTCCTTCTTAACCCTCCACACGGGCCACGGCCTGAAGCACGGCCAAGCAACACCTGTGTCAGGAAGACATCAGCGCCACATCCCCTGAACACAGTCCACTGGCACTCCAGTCGCTGGCCTCACCACTGTTCACAGCCACTCCCTGGGGAGAGGCTCTAACCACAGGCCTCAGACAGTATTTAACTCCACTGTGCAAATCGCAGCTAAGCAGCAATGAAACTATGCCAAAGACCACCACTCCCTTTCAAAAGAATAGCAGCCTCTGAGAGATCAGTTTTGGTCAATAAAAACATCAAAAAGATACAGAAAACACAAGGAAAGCCATACATTTTAAAATACCATTACTGATATAAACAGCAGAAATTATCTACAAGTAGATGACTAGTAAAGTGTCCACAGCTAAAAGCCTGCACACATCACAAATTCCAAGCCCTGACCCCAGCCCTAAAAAATAAGAGTATATCATAACACAAAAATGTAACCACAACTGCACAGTGGCACACACATGCAGGCCCAGCGGTACTGGGGAGGCTGAGGCCGGAGAATCACTCGGGAGTTCAGGACCAGCCTAGGCAAGGTAGTGAGATTCCACCTCAACTAAAAAAGAAACTAAGCGGGACACAAGCGCACATGCCTGTAATCCCCACTACTCAAGAGACTAAGGCTTGAAGAGCTCAAATTCGAGGCCAGCCTGGCAACTTAGAAACTATCTCAAAAATAAAATATAAAAAAGGGCTGGGAATGTATTTCAGTGGTGGAGCACTTGCCTACCATGTCCAAAGGCCCTGAGTTCAACCCCCAGTACCTGCAGGAGGGAAGAAGAGACCCCTAACACATTTGAAATATTTCCCTTGGTATCTGAAAAATGTCAGGATGGAATGCAAAGCTAGGTTATAACCGTGGAGCCCTTTGTCCCAGAACCCCAAAGTTAGGGATTCCACCAAACAAAAATATCATCGCAACAGAGGCACTTGCCCAGGCTCTCCTGGAGAGCTAGCACTCAGGATGCTAAGTGCACTCACTCCTGCTTCCTCAGCCTCAAGAACAGTAGTTGTCAGTGCCACTTCAGGCTTGGCCACTTACCACTTGGCTTGATCTCACGCACATAGTTGCTGGGGAACCAGCCAGTCCTGCCATTGTGCGTGCCTTCCCACCAGCCTCCTTCCTCCACTCGAGTGACGTGGATGACATCACCCTTCGTGAAAGAGAGCTCGTCTTCATTGGTCTGCTGGAAATTGAACTTGGCTCTCACTACCAGCTGATGGTTGCTGTTATCAGTCATGTCCTAGAAAACAGGTGGGGAGGAGTGGGAGGAAAATTACATGAGATGCAGTCTACTCCATTAAAATAAGTGAGGTTGTATTTTATAAAGGCAGCCAAAACATTATTGTAAATGCCCAAAACATTCAAACAGCAGGAAAATGTCTGAAATAAAGAAACAAGTTTCCCATCTCTCCCAGTGCACCTTGCTCACCATTTGGTCCCAGCCCCAGAGGAGATCCTCTCCAGAGCTTAAAGGTCTCATTCTGCAACTGCTAAACCTGCACAAACCTACACACATTCACACACATTCAGAAGGACCAGCGTGCATACTCCTCCACCACTGAGGCGAAGCCCGAGTCCTGCAGTCACTCTTCCAGCGGTACTCAGCACCAGATGATTGCATAATGCTGCACCACACAAAGGCGCCGCTATTTTATCACTCTCCAAAAACGGGCCTTTAGATTATTTTTTTATACACTACATACAGTATTTTTGTCTTGCAAAACAAGGCTATTTAAAAAATGCTTGCATGTCCATCTTTGAATGTAACTGTAAATTAGCCTCCACATTAAATTCTCGTAAGAGAACACACACCAATACAAGTTAAATGATAATACAAATTTCTAAATTGCCCTTCAAAAAGGTTCTCCACATTCACACCAAGCAACATGCCCACCAACCAGATCTGAAGAGTTCTCTTGTCAGATTTTCACCAACATTGGGTATTGTCGAATACATTTATTTTTTTCCCCACACAAAAACTGCATTTTTCTGAGACACTTCATACTTTCAGGTCTCTGGAAGGCAGGAAGAGAAAAGCAGACTGCTGAATTTCTTCCTATCTCCACACAACCTGGACTAGGGTCTGGAGAGGCCAGCAACCCAAACCCACTAAAGACAGTCCACAGGAAAAAAAAACAAGTCCCAGAGGAGCCTAATCTCACTGCCCCAGGAGTGTTTAAGGGGCATCCCAGAGGGCCCGCGAGACCAGTCCCAGGCCCACGACACCAACTGCAACCTCTCAAGGCACCAGTGAAGATCGTGTAGTGTTCCTGCGCCCCATCACCAGGGGGAAGCCCATTCCACATGCACCACTGTGTCAACAGGTACAGGGCAAAATGTCCTGTGGCCACATAAGCAAAGACAGGACTGGGAGTCCCAGCACCTAGGAGACAGCAAGCAGACAGCCAGGAGAGATCACCCCTGACATCATGTCCAGGAGACAGCAAGCAAAGGACCAGGAGAGATCATGCCCAGGCGATAGCAAGCGGCCGACCAGGAGAGAGGACCGCTAAGACGATACCAAGGCGACCTCAGACATGGGAGTGGCTGGAAAAAGTTCAGCAATCATCATAAAGTCTTGAAAAAGCCCCTACAAAGTGTCTTGAAATAGAAAAAACAGAAAACCTCAGAAAAGAATGGCATTCACAAACTCCACTTAAACAGAAGAAAGGAGAGATAACGTGCTGAAAAGTAAGCAGAGCCACAGGGACTATGGCACAAAAAAGGCTGCCAAGTGGCCAAGAAGCACACTTGGAAATGCCCTGGAATTGGCAAGAGCACATCCATACAGACCTAGGAACCTGAGTGAATCCCAGCAGGACAAACCCACAAATATTCAGACCAAATCACATCCTAGCATTAAACCTCTGAAAACAAAAGGCATCAAAAATCATAATGTCAGGATAAACAAGAAATCTGTGGACTACAAGACCTCAAAACATTTACACCCCATGTGCCTTTTCTCAAGGAACAAATTAGAGAAAATGCGCTCTTCCAAGACAGGTGAAATGCAAGGACAAAATGAAGACGTGGAGAAAGTGGTGGAGGAGAGCCACACAGGCCAGAAGCACCTCCAAGGAGGACCAAGGAACCTCAGGGACCACCATGCAGCAGCCTGCGTAACACCAAGAGCGTTCCTCAGGAAGATGAGCAAGAAGAGATCTAACAGGTTTGAATGCACACACAGAGATTCTTAGACCAGGGCTGCCATCTGCAAAAAGGACAGAGAAAACCAAAGAAATAAAGATAATTAAACAAAAGAAACAAAGATAATTATGCATTCCAGAAAGCGTTATTAGGAAAGGAAGAACAGACATGGGCTATGACACAACTCCACTATGACTACCGTTGGCTTGGTCATCCTAATGTTCTAAACACCAAACTAACCGAAGCCAGGATGGAGCTTGGCCACAAAGATAATGGGAACACAGAGCATTTAGGGAGCAGGTAAAGGGACTGCATGCAAAGAGTTCCGCACTCTCTACTGTGGACATCCACACTGATAAACACTTCAAATTAACCCCCCTCTTCCAAAAAAGGCATTTTCTTTAGACACGAGTAGGCAAAAGCCTAAAGAACCACTAGTAAAACTGCAAGCAGCTGTCTCCAGGAAGTCTCAGAGTTACTCTAACCAGGAGCAGGTGCACACCACTAGGCCACAGCTCCAACATGAGGAAGCTTCTGTGGCTCCCTTAACAAAGAGTAGCCAAGTAGCTGCTGGTCACTCTCAAATACTTATCTACCCAAACATGTGTACAAATTAAACATGAACATAAACTGTAAGTATGTATCTAATAATTCACAACCCTGAATTAATAATTAAATATTTATCATATTTTTTAATACCTAACATAAGAGTCTCCTCCTCAACATCTGGCAGCGCAGGCTCCAGCTGACAGCTCTTGCTCAAGCATAGCACTTGCCACCCCACCAATGGCGTGGGCAAGATAAAGTGGCAGCCACAGGTAGGCAGTGGCACTTGCTCTTGAGAGATGGAACATCATCCAGCTCACATGCCACAGCGAGTCTCCTTCTGCAAACCGCCCTCGTGCTCACCAGCAGTCCACCACGACGCTACCACCTTCTCCTTTCTGTAGCTGAGCCTTGTATAAATACGCACACAGTGACTCTGGTGAGGAGCTCACG
This sequence comes from Tamias sibiricus, assembly GCA_025594165.1. Taxonomy (NCBI): domain Eukaryota; kingdom Metazoa; phylum Chordata; class Mammalia; order Rodentia; family Sciuridae; genus Tamias; species Tamias sibiricus. The sequence continues at coordinate 2,262,394 of CM046663.1, forward strand.
TAAGGAAGGAGCCACGTAGAGCAAGGGAGCCTCTGGGTCCATAGGGGGCCACCAAGTTCAGAGTGCCAGGATAAGCCCTGGGCCAGGCTCCTGCAGCTGCAGCTCAGTGCCAGGCCCGGGAGGCCAGCTCCACAGCACAGCACTGAGTGGAAGTCAGGGAATCGCACAGGAGGGGAGCTACACTCCGCCTTTAGGCAGGAAGGTGGAAACAGAACTCTAAGCTCAGATGGGAGCTAGGGAAATACCCAAGGACTTCTGTACTTAACAAACGACGCACTCAGACAGGAAAAGGCTGTGAAAAGGGCAGCATCCGAAGGCACCCACAGTCCTGAAGGCACCCTGACAGTCCAGCCCAGAACAGCCTGCAGCCTCCAAAGCTCCAGCTCCTCCTCCACATCCCAGAGTGCCCAGACTCTCATTCGTTGAGAAAAGGCTTGTCACAGAGTCAAAGACCCAATTTCTACTCCACAGTTTCTAGTCCCCGTTCTACAATCTTGGGGAATATCCACCTTATCTAAGCTTCAGCTTCCTCATAATGTATTTCATCTAGTATAAGTTGCCAAAAACTGGATAATGCCCTTTGTTTTATAAGACACTAAATACTATCAGTTAAATTATGAAATACCATCAACTCTTAAGATACGTGCTCGGGGGCCAGGGTTGTGGCTCAGCGGTAGAGTGCTCGCTTAACACGTGCAAGGCACTGGGTTCGATCCTTAGCACCACATAAAAATAAATAAAATAAAGGTATTGTGTTCAACTATTAAAAAAAAAAAGAGATACATGCTGCTTTTCAGATATGCTAAAATGTTTTAAAAAGCCTTTTAATTAACAAAATACAATTCATGATATATCCCGTGTTTATTCACTAGGGAATTGAAAAGATTTAACAAAGCATAAGTAATAAAATTTGATGTGATTTCTTGCATGCCTTGGACACTTTGTGAGCTCCAAGAATGGCACCAAACAAGGTCACTCAACAGCATCACAGACCAAGGGGCCTGGAGTCTCTGGCTCCTGGAGTGCTGGGGGCCACGGAGGAGGAAATGCTTTAAGAGATTAAGTCACTTCTCCCAGAGTGAAGGAGGCAAAAGCAAAACTGCACAAACCCTGTCCCCAATCTTGGAGAGCAACACTGGGAGCTGGGAGCCATGCTCATTAACAGCAGGTGAAGGCTTAGGTACTACATAAACCCTGTCCCCAAACTGAGAACAGAGAAGGGAGCTTGGGGCTATGCTCATTAACAGCCAATGCAGACGCAGGACAAGACAGTGACTCCAGAAGCATCAACACAAGTCCTTAAGAAAAGAAAGCAGGAAGTCAGAACTGATGAGAAAAAGACCCAAACCTATGCCCTGGACCTACCACACCCCTGATTCACCTCTTCTCCTTCTGTGGTGAGAGGCATGCTACAGAGCAGAGCTGGACAGGAGATCTGCTAGCAGAGAGCTTGTGAAGAGGCAGGAAGAAACCACCCAGAGCACGGCGCGCCACACGCCCAGGGAGCCACGGGAAAGTGAGGAGGTCCAGCTGGCACTGCAGAGCCCAGTGAGCAGCAGCACGCCCAGCCAGCCTGCACCCCAGGCAGGAGCTGCCCCCGGAGCAGAAAGATGACGGCTTCGCAGATTTAAAACAAGGTTATGAAAACAACCAGCAGGTGAGGCGGCAACCAGGTGAGACATTCAAAGACTGAAAGGGATGCAGGGACAAGAAAGCCAGTGTGAGCAAAGGAGCTGAAACAGCACCTGAGAAGTGGACCTGCCTGGGCAGGAGTGTCTGCTGTGAGTGCAGGGCTGAGCTGTGTCACAAGATCCCAGAACTGATGCTCCACAACTACAAGGTGCCATTTCACCCTGAGTTCTCGTGGAAATCTGCAAGCCCAGGAAGAGGCGAGAATGGCAGCTGGCCTTCCAGGTACTCACCGCTCAGCCATGGACACTCTGCCATTCTTGTTTCATCCTGCAGTACTCTGAATTCAAAAAAGTGACCTCACAGTTCTACGAGTGAACTACATTCAGACAAATCTAAAGGCAAAGAGTCACTCTCACCTGGCATGTGAGAGAGGTCTGCCCCGTCCCATGCAGGAGAAGCCAGCACACCCGCAGCCACAAAAAGACCCCTTTCACTCCTGGTACAACTTAACCATTTCTCTAGCTAATGGAATGTTGATCCTGTACTGATTACGATCTCAGTAACACTCAATTCCAACCACACACCCAACTTCACTCACCATCATACATTTTCCCCAGTCCTCCTTTACTCGGTAAGAACAAAGAAAAACCCAAATGAAAACTTCCATGGTTTGAATTTTTTTTTCCACTGGAAGTATGGTTTCTCTTACATTTTCCTCACATATTTCATAAAGCTAACTTAAAATATGTTTCAAGTGGTTCAAGTATTTGTCCTTAATTTGGAATCATAATGCACATAATGGTACTCTACAAAACTCCCCCAGCCTCACATCCTATGAAAAACTAGACCACGTAAGGACCAGGAGGGCTGCAGAAGAAAGGCCATGGAAAAAATGAAGGACTGAGCTGGTACAAGCAAATCACACAGTAAGGCATCACTACCTGCAGATGCAGACCCCAGGACAGGCTTCTCCAAGGGCAAATGTAGGGAAAAGAGAAAGCTTCGCTTCAAAACACTTAGGAACATGTAAAAACTACATTTCTCCTGTATCTTTTTATGTTTAACCCTATTCCTTGAGCTACACTCAAATTTATTTCCAACTACAAAATACAACTCTGGCCGGGGCGCGGTGGCTCACGCCTGTAATCCCAGCACTTGGGAGGCTGAGGCAGGAGGATTGCGAGTTCAAAGCCAGCCTCAGCAATGGCGAGGCACTTAGCAACTCAGTGAGACCCTGTCTCTAAATAAAATACAAAAAAGGGCTGGGGATGTGGCCCAGTGGTCAAGGGCTCCTGAGTTCAATCCCCAGTACCAAGAAAAAAAAAAAAAAATACAACTCTGTCCACATGAACTTTCACTTCCTGAAGATCACTATTAGCAAACCTCACAATTTCCTTTCTGTGTTAGCAGAAGGAAAGTGGGGTCCCCTAAAATCTCTGAAGAGTGAGCTCTCATGACTCTCATTATAAATGATTCTCCTTATACAAGGAGAAAAAAAAGGCATGCTTCTATTAGCAAATCAAGAACTGTCAGTGCCAGGCAGCCCAAAACACAGCAGGACCTGATGGGGACAGTGGGACCTGTGGCTTCCCTGCAGACTCATATTCAGCCCCATGCTCTACCTGCCCCTATGTCATCTCCTGGCACTGTTACAGCCTGTGCCTTAGCACTTATGAGCAGGTTCTTCTTCCCTTCCCAAGACGACTCTCTACCTAGGCTCCTTTCCTTGCATCCTGAGCAGCCATGGAAAGCTCTAAAGGCATGCTTTCAGGAAGAGGAAAAGGCCACCTTTGGCTTCTTCAGTTAGAACCATCTCTCCTTTGTACGGCTAAGTTCTTCCACACATACATTTCTTCTTCCATGCTTCTGTGCGTCTGTGCATAGCAGGTGAGAAAGTGTTGTGTCAGGGAAATATATTAAAGTACATGGCTCTCGACACAAGCAGAGTTATCGATCTTAATACAATCCCAGTAAACAAGTTTTCTCAAAGCACTCATTCAGCATAATATCTGAAGGATCTGGTAAGGACAAATACAAAACCAGGCTGCAGGAGCAATGGAGGCAAGGTCAAATACCTCCCGGCTGCTTTAGCACTCTGTTAGCAGGAGCACAAGTGTCTTTCCAGACACATTCATACACTCCCACATTCCCAAATGCACTAGAATTTAAATAACAAAACCTCTCAAACTTACCAAACTTCGGTACTGGCCTTGGAACAATTTTGAAGTCCGACTGTGTGAAGACTGGGATCCCAGGGAGTCAAAAGACTTTATCCGATGTGAAGAGGGCCGAGCACATACAGAGTCGCTCCCTAGTCCAATGTCTGAAAAGGTCATGCACACAGAAAGAAAGCGCTTAGAACGCCTGACACCATGTTCCCTTGCCACACGCTGGCTCTAAAACTGGGCCAGCAGAGGGACACACCGAATACCACAATAAAGCAGGCCATTTATGCAGTAAACAAAGAGCAGATTCTTTGTCCCATAAATGACTCGTATTCATCCCCAATTACCTCTCCAGAAACCATCTGAAGATGACTCCTCATCAGCATTTCTCTAGTATAACTTTTCAAAAGTTTGTGAAATGTTTTATAAGTTTTTAATACACTCCCTTCACCTGAAAAACAAGCTTCTCAAATTCGACTCCCTAGCAGAAAACAACCCAGTTCTCACTCTCAAACACACCACAGCACAAATGCCACTTCTCCTAGATCAAGTGCCATGCAGTGAGCAACAAGAATTATTTCGCAGCAAAAAGAACTCTTCTCGTTGTGACCAACAGAAAATCCTTGTGTGTTTTCTGGCCAGAGACCCTTCTGAGTATCAGCTCCTGGAGAGCAAGCTACACATGCTCTACCCGCCCCGCCGCTGCAGAGGGTCAGAGCCAGCAGGAATCAAGGCACTCCTCCCCACTCTGGATTCCCACCACAAAGGCCAACCAACAAGTCAAAGTCAGCAGCCCATTGCTTAGAAATTATCTGATTTGAAAAAAAGGAAAATGATGGTATGAAAAGTTTACTAGGGCAAACACTTTTCAAGATGCCTATGCCTCACCCTGTCCTAAAGCCACACCTGGGATCCTTCCACAAAAGCATACTATACTAGCCGGGCGCTGGCGCACGCCTGTAATCCCAGCACTTGGGAGGCTGAGGCAGGAGGATCGCGAGTTCAAAGCCAGCCTCAGCAATGGCGAGGCACTTAGCAACTCAGTGAGACCCTGTCTCTAATAAAATACAAAAAAAGGGCTGGGGATGTGACCCAGTGGTTGAGTGCCCCTGAGTTCAATCCCCAGTACCACACACCAAAAAAACATACTATACTGACAATCGCCCAGAGCCCATCCTTTCAGGCAAATCTGTTGGGATTGGTACATGGTATCTTATAAACTTCTGAATCAGCTGTTGACTTCTAAAAGTCTGAAGACTGTCACAGAAAAGCCCAGAGTTGCAGCTGCTCTTGGCACACTCGGGCTAGAGAGCAACACAGGGTCCATATCTTCTCTCTGACAAACTGGCTCAGGGCAGCCAGAACTGCAGAAGAGCCAGGCAAGCCCCTCCCACCAGGTCCTACCTTTAAGCTGCTGCTGACTCCAAACCCAGGAGTGTGGACCTTGTATCGAAGTTCCCCCTAAAAGGTGCCTGCACTTGTAAGATCCTGTGTAGGGCCACGCATAAGCTCCATGGAGTACTTTCTACTTAAGAAGACAAAGGCCTAAACACCACCCCAAGCACAAAACGAGCCACAGAGGACATTTTCCTAGATCCCGCCTGTGGGCCTGTCACCCTAGCTATACAGTGCTAACCTGCCCTGGCCTTCAAGAGAATTCTCAGTTGCGACCAAGGCATCCTGGCTCCTCTCCTTCCCCATCACCAATTCTTCTGGCCAACTAAAAGGCAAAAATTCATCTAAATGCGTTGAGAACACATGGGGTTTTTGTTGTTGTTGTTTTTGTTTGTTTTGGTTTTTTTTCAGTTGTAGTTGGACACAATACCTTTATTTTATTTATTTATTTTTAATGTGGTGCTGAGGGTTGAACACAGCGCCCTGCACGTGCTAGGCAAGTGCTCTACCCCTGAGCCACAACCCCAGCCAACACACATGGTTTCTTTAAGTGACAGAAGCAGGGGAAGATGATGGCAGAATTTTCCCAAAAATGTACCAGCTGTGACCATCCTGCACTGAAAAGACAGAATCAATTCCATCACACTGACTTCAAAACAAAAACCAAGAGCCAGGAACCAACAAACAGAAAAGTAAAAAGCTCTTGCAGTCTGAGAGTAATCACTAACATTAACTAAAAGCTGAAGAGTACCAAGTTTATCTCCTAACTTCCAAATATAACTTTATAAAAAAAAAGCACTATATATTTTATGTCCAATGCAGATCCAAGGACATTAATACACAAGCAATACTTTGGCAGGAGGTGGCATGTGTTCAAGAGCCACTGATCCCAGCTTGTTTAAATCTCCATCATTTCTCTAAAAAATCTCAATGCCTCAAACCTGGACCGCTGGCAGGCGGACCCAATGTGGCCTGCAGCTCCCCAGCACCTCCCCACAGTGACTCCTGGCCTCTGTTTTGCTAAGTAGCACCTCCAACTCAAACACTGACAGAGCGCCCATAGCAATATCAGTGGGGTCCAACAGAGGATTGCCTGTAGACTTCATTTACCTGGGCCACCCGTCCCTGTCTGCCACAGAGACCTATACTGATTATAAAGTCATCATTCACAACTCTGAGGCAGACAGGCGCAGCTGCATGTCCCTTTAGTGACCGGGCTACATTCTCAAGACTGCACTATCGGGAGGAAGATCCTGTCAGTATGCAGACACCACAATACTCTGGCACAGACCTAGGGGATATAGCCCTGTGTACACTTAGGCCACCCTGTGCACACTTAGGCCACACGGTGCCCACTGCTGCCCGTGCAGCTATCACCAACCCAAACAACCTCACATGACTAGTGACCGTGTCCAAGCAGCTGGTAGATGGACACCTGCCTGGTGGATACAGAACCTGCCACACTTCCCAAGACCTCGTGCAAGGTCTCTTGTATTAAATCCTGGTGTGAGCACTGATTTTCTTCATTACTGTTTGTTCACATTAAAGCTATGGTTTTGACTGTAAGGGACAGAAGACTGCTTTACTGTCTATTCAATTACCTATAGAAAACACCAAATACTCATTTGCAATACATCATTAAATGATTACACAATCTTAATGATTCCTGTCCCTGGAATGTTTTCCTAGATGCTTCCATCTCAACAGCCCTAAGAGACATGCAACTTTCAGTCTCAGAGTGAAGCCCAGAAGACACTGCCGCATTCCTGTGGAGGTAACGGGCTCAGGGGCAGTGCTCTGTGCCAGTCAGGCCTCACCTCCACTGCACACAGGAGCCTTGCTATGACCCGGGCTGAGACAGAGAATGGCTTCCAGATAGGACTCAGCAAACATCGGCTGGGAAGGGGCTCAGAGGCCAGTCCCCAAAGAAGGACTCGCAGCACCAGGAAACTGAAGCCCAGATGCTCAGGACAGCAGAATTACAGCAGCAAAAGGAACAAACAAGCAAAACAGTAGATGCTCATTTCTTAAATTCAGTAGTGCTCATTTTGCCTTACTAACAGAAAACGAAAGCCTTTCCCCTTTCAGTATTCCCACCCCCTCAAATATAATAAAAAGGAGTCTTACCTGCTGTTACTTTATTTAGAGTCACTAAGGAACTGAGGACCTTGTTAAAATTCTGCCCCTGATACAAATCATTTGCATCAAATGTCTGAAAGGAAAAATTAAACAAGCAGAATTAGTACTGAGTCTCATGTTGAATGCAAGATCAACAAGTTCTCCTGGCAACGTGAGGGCACGTGTGGGATTCTTATCCTGCAATCTCCAGAGGAAGCACAATATGCGAGAGTGGGCCTGTGGACAAGGACTAGAATTCCTGCAGGGCACAGTTCAAGCCCTTGGATGAGGACCAGCTGACTATCCACCAGCACCCACCCAGGGCAGAGGCCACCAGCTGCAGGTGCTGGGTGAAGGCTCACTGGTAGCTTGCAGCCCTCTCCCCTGGAGTATGCAGAGGCCGCTGGAGAAAGCATGCCTCAGGTGTTTTCTTCCCAGCACAAAAAGAAGGCAAGATGCAGCTGATTCCAAAGCCATCAGGAGCAAAAGGGAAACGCAGACACGAGCGAGCACAGTGGATGTGAAAGTCCAAGGAAAGGGAGCAGCAGGTCACACAGAAGGGACTGGGGAGGGGCTCACTGGGCAGAGACCTGGCCCCGATCAGGACGGTCAGGCACTTCCTCCAATCCAGAGCTGTCTAGAGACCTGTACCCTGAGGGAGATAGTCATGTCCCACAGTCAGGCTCTTCATACCACCCCCGTGGAGCTGCTGGAGAAAGCACATGAGCTCACCAGGATGTAGACAGCTACAGTCTGCACAGTGTGTGTGTGTGTCAGAGAGAGAGAGAGAGAGAGAGAGAGAGAGAGAGAGAGCACATGCGTGCGAGCGAGCACAAAAGAGAAAGCACACGTGTGAACAGCACTCAGTTGGAGCTGGGAGAGAGAAAGTACAAGACGTGGATATAGACAGCTGGAGTGTGCGCGCGTGCACGTTTGTGTGTGTGTGTGAGAGAGAGAGAGAGAGAGAGAGAGAGAAGTGCAAAAGAGAGAAAGCACGCATGCACAAGGGTGCACACCAACCATCTGGAGCTGGGAGAGAGCACAGAAATGGCCTGGATGTAGACAGCTGGGCACAGAGTCTGAGAGGTTGGGTGTGTGTACAGATGTACTAAACATACAACTCTTTGCAAATACTACCTAAGGACTACCTGTCACTTTTTCCCCCCATGGAATATCTTTCCATTTACTTGTGTCCTCTTCAGTTTCGTTCAGCAGTTTTGCATATTTTTTGGTATACAGGTCTTTCACTGACCTGGTTAGATTTATTCCTATGTATTTTACTTTTTTTCTACTTATCACCATCAACATTTTTATATGAAGATGTTGAAACATATTACATTGACTCCTTTTGATTTCTTTATTTTTACTTATTTACTTTTTTATTTTGGTGCCAATGATTGAACCCAGAGGCACTTAACCACTGAGCGCCACATCCCCAGCCTTTTGATCGCCAAATAACCTTATATAAAAACAATTTTGAGAGTCAAATCATCCACTACTCTGTCCTAGAAAAATTATGGGGAAAAAAATCTTTCAAGCCCCGTGTGGTGGCCCACACCTGTAACCCCAACAGCTCTAGAGGCTGAGGCAAGAGGATCACTAGTTCAAAGCCAGCCTCAACAACAGTGAAGCGCTAGGCAACTCAATGAGACCCTGTCTCTAAATAAAATACCAAAGGTGGGGTGGGGGTTGGGAATGTGGCCCAGTGGTTGAGTGCCCCTGAGTCCAATCCCTGGTACACTACATACATCTGTCTTTCAGAGGTGCCGATAACAAAGGCACACTTAGAAGACAAACTGAATGTCATGTTAACATCTGACCCACTGACCAGAAGGAGCGTCAGCGGCTGGTCCACCTGGCACCTCTGCCCTCCCCCTGGGTTCAGCCCTTCCCTCTCGAGGACACTCAGAGACGTGTCAGGAACTCCCTTCTCCTCCACTACACTTCCTGCCTCCCCACCCACCTCCTTCCTGGCTAAGTCTTATTCATCTTACTTCCTGAAGGAGCCCTGCCTGGACAGCCTTGTTGAGCCCCCAAAGGCTCCCCCAGAACATGTCCTAGGAATAGTTCCACAGTCAGTTTCTACCCTGGAGTGTAAGATCTACAGGCGCCAACTGCACGCCTCCCAACACCTAGTGTGCTGGGTGTGTGCTGAGTGGATACACCTACTCCACCCACTGGGTGCTCAATGTCACTGTGAGTGGAGTTCATGCCAAGAGACGCTAAGCTAAGAAGTGCAATTCCAAACCTGATTGCAAACTGCGGTCTTACACAAAAATCACCTCCAGTTAATGGTCTTCTGGCCACAATTTTTAAATGAATAAAAAATAGTTACAAGGTATGTTTATTCAAACACAAATGAACAAAAGAAGACTGAGAAGATGGAAAACTCCTTCAGGAGAGAAACTTGGCCTCGGGAGAGAGGCCAAGTCACTAAGACAATCAGAAAGGGGCTGAAAGCATAGCTCGCTGTTGGGAGCTCATGAGAAAAAAATCAAATGGACCCACAAACCCTAACAAGCCAGCTGTAAAGCACAGTTGGGCATCCCATCCCTGATGTGGTCCAATGCAGCCAGGGCCCTCCCGAGAACAGACCCTTCAGAGCCACCTATAACATGGAGTCAATCCATGTGCTGTGATCTCCGTGATCAAGAAGCAGTCCAACACCAGGGACAGCTCCACCCAAGGCTGCTCAAGTGGCAAATAGGGGTTAAGGGGCACCTTTTAAGCAATAACCTTAATAGGTCCCAGCTTCCTTTATATACAAAGCAGTTCCCTTAACTATAAAATGCTAAGCAGATAGAGTGAATTCCTTCCGCTCCAGTTTAATTCCACAGCCTGGAAAATGGAAGCTGCGGCACTCGGCACTCTACCAGAAGAAACACAGATAGGAATGTCCACTAACCTTCATCATGGCAGGGCGGCAAGTCACGAGCTCAGAACAACAGGATGTAGAAATGTGAAGTTTCCTGTTATTGCAAGCCTATGCATCTTTCCCACTCGGACACCAGGAAGCGCCTGACTGGCTAAAGCCACCAATGGGCTTCAAGCATGATGTCAGCACCCCCCGAACACTCTCCACATTCCACAGGAAGCCAAGACAATGGGATGAGAGGAGCTCCACTGAGAGCACCTCCCAAGCAGTGGCACCAACCAGGAAGGCCAGGCAGAACTGCCCCGAGAGGAACGTGCTCCACACAAAGCAGAAACAGAGAATCTCAAAACAGAGAAACGTGGGAGGGGAACAAGAGGGAAGTCTCACTAGAGCTTTTACAGAAATGCCTCTACAGAAAACAAACCAGTGTACACATGAGAATCACCAGTCACCCGCACAGAGCACAGCGAACTGTCCTGAGGCCATTCAGCGTCCAAGACAAGATGAAGGTGCAGTCTGCACCCTGCAGGATGGGGGCTCTGAAAAGCAGCAGAGTCCCTCCTGGAAAGGGAAGGGACCAACACGGCAGGAAACAAGAGCCCCATTCCACTGTCACTAGCCCTTCTTTGGTGGCATCCGGGGAAGTGGACATACTACAAGCTGCACATGAGGATCTCCCAGGGGACTCTGGAAGAGCAAGATGTCTGAGTGACCTCCCAGAACGATGCAAGCAGAATCTGAGGGAAGGAGAGACCCAGTAATCAGAATTTTAATAGTCTCCAAGTGACTCTGATGCGTGGCCAGGGGTGAGAAGCACCTCCCTGGGGAGACAAAAAACAATGTCATCAGGAGTCCTGTGAAGTGGCAGGCTCACAAAGCCAGGATATGAACACTACCCCCCGCCCCTCAGCACAGGTGCCACAGGGACCCACAGAAGGAAGCGCCAAACACCTGGTACCAGCTACAACCTACCCACTTGGGGTACAACAGAAACTCACTCTTACTTTACATGTGAGTAAATTAAATGTGCCACATTATAATCCAATATTTCCAAAATAAAATTATCCTGCCAATTTTCCACCAAAAAGTTCATAATATTAAATGTATTATTTGTATTTGTTTTGAAGATTTTATATTCAGTAGAAACAGTATTGCATAATGAATACAACAAATACCAAACCACCCAGAAACCAGGGTATAAGAGAACTGGACCACTCCAAGTACAACACAAAAGCGCTCCTCTCTTTTGTCTGGAGGACAGCAGAGGTCAAGGTCCTGCGGGGTTGTGAGGCTGACGCCCTGGAAGGTCAGCTCTGCCATCTGCATGTCCTAAGCTGCACCAAGGCACTGCCCCTCGGGCCTCACGCTTCTCACCTCACAACAGGAATGAGTGGCAAAGGAGGTGCGTACGGGGCCTCCCCAAGAACGGAGGCTGCACCTGTGCAGGCCTCACACATGGAGGAGGACACAGCCGGAGCAGACGGACCTACCGGGGACAATATTCTGTCATGGACAATTTACTTTTAAAATTATGAAAAAAATCGGGCTGCGGTTGTGGCTCAGTGGTAGAGCACTTGCCTAGCATGTGTGAGGCACTGGGTTCGATCTTCAGCACCACACAAAAATAAATAAATAAAGGTCTACCAACAACCAAAAAAGTTTTTCAAATATGAAAAAAAATCACCAATGAAAAATATCAGTTTCACTGAACAGACATAAAGAAAACTCACCCATTACACACAGTTCAACCCTCTCGTTAGAAAGGAAAATGAAGGCTAAGAGTAAAATGGCTCTTTTAAACAATTCAGAGTCACTAGGATCGATATAGTCTTTGTTAATCCACTAATTAAAAAGCGGAGCACCTGAGACTCCACAACTGCTGGCTGTTCTGAAGGACCTGCTTCTTGGAAGCCCGTGTGCCTGGCGTCACTCAGGAAAGCTGTCTCGTCTTCTGTGACATACACAGGCCACATGTGGAGCAATTTTGGGATAAAAAGGAAGACCCCACAGGCTGTAAAAGAAAGAACTGAGAGAGAAATTACTGGGGACAGTGGGGACAGATTACTGCAACAGTAAAAGCCACAGGAATGAGAATCTAGCCCTAGGGTCAAGGTGCAGAAAGAAGAGGCTACGAGCCTGGGCAGGAACATTGGCTGGCACTGGCAACCATGGGGGTCAAGTTCTGGATCTACGGGGACCAGTAGTAGGACTTGCTGATCCATCTCTAAAGGCATCAGTAATTTTTAAAACAAGGGAAATCCCTTCCCTAACCCAAAGCAGAATAACACACGGCCAGCCTCCCCTCCACATCCTCCTCCTCTGCATTCTCGACAAGCAGCTGCTCTGCCCCGGGAGAAGCCAGGCACTGAGTCTCCTTCACACACCTAAGCCGTGGACGAGACTGCCACAGTCGGGAGAGGCCTACCGCAATCCCATTGATGCTACAAGCAGTCTTGGGCTGGACTCCTTCTGGATAAACCATCTACAAAGGACATTTGGGGACAACAGGCTGTAGATGCCATAGTAGGCATTGGGCATTTAATGCTGCAAAGTGTTCCCTGCTGTTCTTGGCTTCCACGTGTCTTGAGAGGTGCTGGGAATCGACTGCAACACTAGGAGTTCACAGAGACTGCTGCTGAACTACACCCACAACCTAACCCAGAGACTACAGACCCAGCTCCACATACAACCTAACCCTGCTCGACTTCAACAACACATTAACACGTAGAACAAAGAAGGAAAAACACTGATGAGCAGGCCCCGCAGAAACAGCTGGGGGGCACTCAAGTCCTGCTCATGGACATCGGCTCCTACAGATAACACAAGAAAGCAGCTCCAACACAGAGGCTCAGAGGACTCCACGGCACTGTGGCAGCTCTCCAAACATGCACTAAATCAGCAGTTCTGCAGCAGCAAGCAGAGAGGCTCTGAGGTTGAAATTAACAATGGATTACACTTGAGCCTATGTGATGATGCTAAGCTATACAGACAGCACAAGACCCGCGACAAAAGAGACAGCTATTCACCAAAGGCCCCCTTAAAAGAGGAAATGGAATCTACCTCAGTAGATGCACAAATCTAAGACCTCTGGAAAACATGAGGAAACAGACAAACAAGTCTCCTGTCCCCCCAATTTTATAATCCCTCAACAAAGGAACCCAAAATTATTGAAGGAAACAAAATTCCAGAGAAAAGCTACAAGATGTTGATTATTCAAATGATCAGTGGGCTAACAGAAGATCTGAAGAACAAATTAAGTATGGAGATTCCTTAGAGAGCTTGGAATGTATCCACCATTTGACCCAGCTATCCCACTCCTCAGTTTATATTCAAAGGACTTAAAATCAGTACACTACAGTGATGCAGCCACCTCAAAGTTTATAGCAGCTCATTCACAATAGCTAAACTGTGGAAGCAACCTAGATGTCCTTCAATAGATGAAAGGATAAAGAAACTGTGGTATATATATACATGGTGGAATATTACTCAGCCTTAAAGAAGAATTAAATTAGGGCATTTACAGGTAAATGGACAATATCACGCTAAGCAAAGTGAGCCAATCCCAAAAAGCCAAAGGCCAAATGAGTTCTCTGACTAAGTGAATGCTGATCCATAGTGGAGAGTGGAGGGACACTTTGGATTGGGCAGAAGGGAGGGTGGAAAGGAGAAGAGGGGGAATCGGTGGAATGAGACCACCATCATTACCCTATGTAGGGTTATGACTGCACGAATGGTGTGACTCCACATCATGTACAACCAGAGAAATGGAAAGTTGTACTCCATTTGTATAAAAAAAAATAATAAATTTAATTAAAAAAAAAAAAGAATCCTTTCAGTGAAATAATAGCAGAAAATTTACCAAACCTAGGAATGAGATGGACATCCACATACAGTATGCACACAAAACCTCAAATAGACAAGATCAGAAAAGAACTTCTCCAATATACATCTTAGTCAAAAATGCCTAACCTGAAAATAAGGATAAAATATTTAAAGACCCAACAGAAAACTGTCAGGTCACATTTAGAGGTAAACCAATAAGGCTTACCTTGGACTTCTCAGCTAAGTCTCTAAAACCAGGAGAGTGTGAAATGAGACAATTCAAGCTCTGAAAGAAAACAACTGCCAACCAAGACTGCTGTATCTAGCAAAAGCTCTTGTTTGGAATCTAAGGAGAAAATGCAAACTTTTCAAGATAAGGATAAACTAAAAGAATTCATGACCACTAAGCCAGCAATACAGAAAAAAACTTAAACATACTACACACAGAAGATCTCAAAAACAAACCCCAGAACTTCTGAATGACTAAAGCTCTCTAGATGAGCAGTTAAGCAAATGAAAATTAAGATAATCAAATATATGAAATAAGTCAAAATGGCCGGGAAAAAAAACTTCTCTCCATAATAACATAAGTGACTGACAGTGGATTAAAAAGCAAGACCCAGCTACATGCCGTTTGCAAGAGACCCATCTCATAGGCAAAGACAGCCACAGACTGAAAGTAAAAGGATGGAAAAAGCCCATGCAAATGGCGTTCCAAAAGAAGCAGGAGTAGCTATTCTCATGCCAGACAAAGCAGATTTCAAGCAAAAATTAATCATAGGAGACAAGGAAGGTTACTATATACTGGTAAAAGGAATAATTCAACAAGAAGATATAGCAATAGTAATTTTTTTTTTCATTAATACCAGTGCACCTAGTTACATAAAACACATACCTCTGGACATTATATCTTAGACCTTCATACAATAATACTGAGTGAACTGTCATCCACACATAAAATCAATAAATACACTCTGATCTAAATCACTCCCATCTAAATCAAATGGATCTAAGAGACATCTACAGAATATTTCATCTTACAAAAGACCATTAAATTCACTTTCTTCTTGGCAGCTCATGTAACCTTCCCCCAAATACAGACCATATTATAAGTCATTAAGTGAGCTTTAGCAAATACCAAAAACAAAAACAAATACACACACACACACACACACACACACACACATAAAAATCCCTTGCATAGTATCAGTTCACAACAGAACAAAATTAAAAATCAAAGACAAGAAATATAATAGAAAACACATAAACAGAAGTATATTAAACAATACTTTTAAAGGAGGAATGGATCACAGAAGAAATGAGAGGAGAAACAGATTCCTAGGATCAAAACAAGAATAGTGATTCAGTGTACCAAAATCTCTGCCACACAAGGAAGGTGGCTGTAAGAGGAAAGTTTGTAGCATTTAGTGCCTACTTTACAAAAACAGAAAGATCCCAAATAAACAATCTAAAGCTGTATCTCAAGGTCCAGGAAAAGCAAGAACTACTTCTAAAACCAGTAGAAGAAAGGATATAATTAAGATCAGAGCCAAAATGAATGAAAGAGATTTTTAAAACAACAAAGGATCAATGTAACAAAAAGCTAGTTCTTTGAAAAGATAAACAAGATGGATGAATCTTTAGCCAAACAAACCAAAAGAAAGAGAACAAACCCAAATCAACAAAATTAGAAATGAAAAAGGGAGATACCACCACAGACATTTTTGAAATCCAGAGAATCATTAGGAACTATTTTGAGTACTTTTATTCCAATAAATTGGAAAACATAAAAAAATACTGAATAATTTCTAGATACACGTGCCTTCCTACCTGAATTAAGTACGCCAAGAGGATATGAAAAACCTAAACAGACCAATACCAAGTAACAAGACTGGAGAAGTAATAAAAAGCCTTTCAATAAAGAAAAGTCCTGGACCAAATGTATTCTCAGATGAGTTCTAGAACAAATGCCAATCTTATTCATATTATTCCATGAAGTATAGAGGGGGGCAACACTCCAAATTTCATTCTACAAACGCAGTATCACCCTGATACCAAAACCAGACAAAAACACACCAAGGAAAGAAAACAACAGATCGATATCATTGACAAAACAGACACAAAAATCCTTAATATTAACAACCCACATTCAAAAATGCATTGAAATAGAGTACGCCATGACCAAGGGGGTTCAATCCCAGGGATGCAAGGCTGGTTCAACATGCTTAAATAAATAAATGTAATTCCACATACAAATAAGAGTTAAGAACAAAAAATTACACAATCTTCTCAACAGAGAGAAAAAGGCTTTGGCAAAATCCAGCACTCATTCGTGTTAAAAAACATTAAGAGGGGCTGGGGTTGTGGCTCAGTGGTACAGCGCTCGCCTAGCATGTGCGTGGCCCTGGGTTTGATCCTCAGCACCATATAAAAATAAATAAATACAAATATTGTGTCCAACCAAACTAAAAATAAATAAATAAATAATTTTTTAAAAATTAAGAAACTTGGGATAAAAGAAACTTACCTCAACATCATATTGGCTTACATACAACACACCTAAAGCCAATATTTTATGGACAGAGAAAAACTGAAAGCATTTTCCACTAACATCAGGAACACGACAAGGATGTCCACTCTCACGACACTCCTATTCAATATAGCTCCTGACACTCCAGCCAGAGCAATCAGGCAAGAAAAGAAAAGTAGCAAGGCACAAATAGGAAAAGAAGTACTCATGACATGATGACTTATCTAGAAGACCCAAAAAAACTCCACAAGAAGACTTCTAGAACTGATAAACAAATTCAGCAAAGTAGCAGGAAACAAGATCAACAAACAAAATCAACAGCTTTCCTATACATCAATAATAAATATGCTGAGAAAGAAATCAAGATAACAATTCTCAATAGCCTCAAAAACAAAATTAAAACACTTGGGAATAGATCTAACTATAGAGGAGCAAGATCTCTCTACCAGTGAAAATTATAGAACACTGAAGAAAAAAACTAAAGATCTTAGAAGAGGGAAAAACCTCCCCCCTGTTCTTGGATAGGCAGAATTAATATTGTCAAAACAGCCACTTTACCAGAAACAATCTGATTCAGTATAATTCCCATCAAAATATCACTAATATCTTCACAAAACTAGAAAAACTAAAATAAAAAGTCTTAAAATTCATATGGAACAACAAAAGACCCAGAATACCCAAAGTCATACTGAGCAAGGAGACATACTGCTGGAGACACCTCAATACCCAATCTTGCATTATACTACAGAGATATTTTAACAAAAACAGCATGGTACTGGCATCAAACCCAACACAAAGACCAATGCAATAGAAGACAGAGACGATCCCACACAGATACAGTCATCTCATCCTTGACCAAGGACCAAACACATGTTAGAGAAATGATAGCCTTTTTAACAAATGGTACCGTGAACACTGGATATCCACATGTAGAACAATGACACTAAGATCCCTCTCTCTTACACTGCACAAAAGTCAACTCTAAGTGGACCAAAGACCTAGGAAATCAAACCAGAGACTATGCAGCTGCTAGAAGAAAATACTCCATCATACTACCACACTAACTTTGTTCATAAGACTCCTAAAGCTCTAGAAATTAAAAACAAGAATTAGTAAGTGGGATGGCATCAAATTAAAGAGCTCTGTACAACAAAGGAAACAAGAACACGAAGAGAAAGCCTACAGAATAGGAGAGAATATTTGCCAGTTACTCTTTCAACAGAGGATTTATATCCAGAATATATAAAGAACTCAAAAAATACCACCAAAAACAAACAATATATGGGCCAATAAAGTCAACAGACATTTCTCAAAAGAAAATACACAAGTGGCCAACAAATATGTATTTTTTAAATGTGCAACATCCTTAGCAATTAGAGAAACACAAATCCAAACTACACTAAAATTATTTCATCTCTTTCCAGTTAGAATGTCAATCATTGAGAAGATCAATAACAAGCCAGGTGCAGCGGCACACATCTGTAATCCCAGCTGAGACAGGAGGATCTCAAGTTCAAAGCCCACCTCAGCAACTTAGCAAGGCCCTGAGCAACTCAGCAAGACCCTGCCTCAAAATTGAAAAAACTTTTTTAAAAAGGGAGGCTGGGGATGTGGTTCAGCAGTTAAGGGCCCCTGGGTTCAATCCCCAGTAACCCTCACCCTCCTCCCCCAAAAAGGGAATACAAATAACAGTAAGTGCTGGCATGGATGTGGAGGAAAAGGTACCCTGAAGCATTGTTGGCAGACTGCAAAGAGTGTAAGCACTTGGGAAAGCAGTGTGGAGATTCCTCAAAAGACTAGGAACAAAATCATCATATGATCCAGTTATCCTACTCCTTGGTATTTTTTTTTAATATTTATTTATTTGCTTTAGTTGTACACAATGCGTTTATGTTTACGTGGTGCTGAGGATCGAACCTGGGCTGCGCACGTGCTAGGCGAGCGCTCTACCACTGAGCCACAACCCCAGCCCTCTAAATAAAATAAAAAGGCTTTGGACCTGTAATTCATTGGTAGAGTCCTGAGGTTCCACTCCCAATACTGTCCAATAAAACAATAAAAGTACTCTATTTTGGCATAGTCCAAAATAGTGTTATCTGTAACACCCAAATTTAATATCAAGTTCAGTTACTCAAAGAAATCCTGTCCCAGCAGTATGATGCCATCAGAGTAACCCTGTGTGTGTCCCCAACAGCTGGATCTAAGAGTCGCCTGTGTTCCCAGACGCAAACACCTCTGGCCAGACAGAAGATGACTTTGCCTTACCAAAAATGCCTCAAAAAAGAACACTGTTTTAAATAAAGAGGCCTCAGCAGCACAAGTGCTGGGAGTTGTGCTGATCCAACCTGCAATTCTCACTCAGGACATCATTTCCCTTTGTTCCTCCCATCCTGGCTCACTACCGCACTCTGAATGACTGCTCCTGCACCAGCTGCATGCCCTGGAGGAGAAGTCTCCATCCCACAGGTACACAGGCCTGGCCACTGACAGGCACTGACCAGTGAGCCAAAAGGACAGACACCGGCTCAAGCAGAACACACACTGGTTCTCTGCAGAAGTGTGACGAGCTATGGTGTCTGAAACAGCCTCTCTGACCTTTTCATTAAAATGAGAGTGACAAAGCCCAAAACGGAGCTGCTGGGCCTGGACCCTGGAATACAGAAGACACCTGGAGCAGAGTAACATGGTCTGCAGCAAAACACCAGTGCAGTAAGCCTCTGTGCGCCAGGTGTGGGGTGTGGAACTGTTGGCTAACAGTGTCATCTAACAAGGGCTTTAACATCCTCTTTGAAGGAGAAAGCGTACATCTCCAAAAAACCTGAAAAGAGAAGACAAGACCTTAAGAGAAGCATTAGGTCATTCAGAATAAGACCGTTTAACAGAAGATGGTGGAGTTAATGCCTAATGCCTCCCAGCTGGCTGACGCAGCCACAGAATGCTCTGCTATTCAAAATCAGACTGTTCTCAACAAGCACTTACCACTCCCCAGTGCACAGGGTTCTCCCTTCCTGTCCAAATCCTAAACACAGTAATTACCTGACTGTTAATGACTGCTGTCTCATGGAAAGTCCAAGGAGAGACAGGAACGACTGCGCTGGCCCTGAGGAGCAAGCACTCTCCTTCAAGGAGACTCCACTGTCCTCTCAGTCAACAAACCTGTGCAGCTCCCAAAGAGGTGGCAGACAGTCAGAGGAGGGGCAGAGGGCAGCCAGAGGACTCACCCACTCCCACATACTGCAGTCACACCTGTTTAACCTCTGGGCACCGGCATTGTTGTGCGTTTCTACAATGACTCTAAACAACTAACACATATCACCTCAGTATCTGTGTCAGTGTTCTGAACAGCTCAGCTGTGTGAATGTGGCTCAGGGTTCCTTGAGGGGAGGACATCAAGGTACAATGGGAACTGAGATCACCTGGCACCCAAAGGTCTCCCTGGGCTGGGGATCTGCTAACGAGCAGGTCCACCTCAAGGCTGCTGGCAGGAAGTCTCGATTCCTCGAGTCCTCACTGCACGGACTGCACTACCAGCACACCAGAGCGAATGACACAAGCGCAGGCAGGAAGGAAGCAAGTGCCTGCAAGCTCAGGAAGGCACAACAGCTGAGACTTACTCTACTCACTGAGTGGTCAGTAGGGCCCACACCCCTGAGAGGAGAGCAAGGCTCCACCTGCACAGGAGACGCATCAGAAACCCTGAGCAGCGCCACCACTGCAGCTCTGCCTCCAGCCCTGCATTTCCCTCTTCAAATTGAGTTGTCACGGCTTCTCATTGGATATTTCAAATATCAGAGCCACTTTGCAATGTGGACAACATGACCAATAGGATGGGGCTCCCCGAGGCAAGAGGATGCTGAAGTCTTAGTGGGATGTTAAAGGCTCCCCTACCTACACCCTAGTATTAGTGAGTTTGCCTCACCTAGGCTTCCAAACTCACGAGCAGTACCAAAAATCAGGAATACCTTCCATGTGCTAAAAACATGAAAGCAAACTTTCCATCACAAAATAGGTTGTGTTAATTATCAAATATCATATAATGAAGATCCTGCAAACAAGTAGATTCTGATTTAAACTGGCCTAAACCACAACAAATAAGGACTCAGGCTCTCACGATGAACAAGCTGAGGCTGCAAGAGCCTCTCCGGATCTCACTCCTCTGTCCTGCGCCCCACAGTGTGGGCTACAGCTTCTGGCATGGTCTCCCTCATGAGGCAACAAGACTCCCAGCAGTCCCAGGTCTGCTGAAGCCAAGTGGACAGCCTCCACCTCATCTGCTTCCCTCCACCAGGCAGCAAGCAGATCCCATGGGCAGTCAGACAGAGCAAGGGGAGCTGTGCAAAGTGCCAACTACCACATGCACAGTGTGTGGCAAACCTAGACCCAACATGCAATGCAGAGGGCAAAGATTCAGGCAGGCCCTGGGGCTGAAGACCGCAGCACTAGCACCACCCAGACGCAAACCCATGGGACCTGAGACAGGATACACATTTCCAAGTATCTACATCTTGACACAACTGCTCTCGCACACCTCCCCAACACTTAGCAACAAATCACAGCAACCTGGCAAACAAATGCAGACTTATCCCCCCTCACCAAGTGTCCCACCTTCCAATACCAGATGAACAGCAGAAAAAAGCAGCAGCAGAATGGCTCCCACCTAAATAACACCCTGGCTGAGTACACCTCCCAGGCACAGCCCAAAACAAGCACCAGGAAAGGTGCACAAGAAAAGCCCCTCCCCCTCTCCGCACATTCTACATCTCAACATGATGGAGACCCCAGCAAGGGGACACTGGCCCAAGTCTTCCCCAGTTCACCAAAGCTTTAACATTCTAAGATCCACATCAGCTCACCTCCTCCAGTGAGATTAGAAGGAAACTATTTTTGACACAAGTCTGGAGTGTGGCTTGCGACGTTTAAAAATATAATTTTGTCCTATCACATTGTCAAATGGAATTTGTGATTTTAGAACAAGAATGAGTAAAAATGAATCTTAAATAAATGCTGCTATTTAAGGTTAATGCAAATAGTCCATATTGCTAGGAATATGTGAAAAGCAGAAATTCAGCACTGAATTTTTGAAATCTTAGTTTCTGTAAATTTTATACTAAATTCCACCTACTCCCACTCCCCAGGGATAAAATTATAGTTGATGAAGGATTCTATCCACTTCAGCACTTTCACCCAACATGCCCCCAGTTTACTTCAGCTTAAAATAGAATCAAATCTTCAATTTTGTGGATTCTACTGTATGAACACCCAAACACCAGGGCAGCAAACACATATTCAAAAAAGAAACAACCAAATATTTTTGGTGGTTTCCAGGAAGAGGTGGCAGAGCAGAGGGGGAAGCCAGGAGAACAGAAGAGAAGGAAGACAACCCACCTGCACCGGCATGGAGCAACCTTCACAAAGGTGCAGTGAAGCAAGCAGCAGCACCCCAGGCTCGGGGGCCACCATGGGCCATGCTGGCATCTGCACAGCCTGGACCTCACAGACTGCATGACTATTTCCTCTTACAGACAAGAAAAGGGAGCCTCCAAAAGACAATGTGGCAAAGGTGACAAAAGCAGAACCAAGTCACAGGCACCGAGGAATGGCAGAGTCCCACCTGGGCGATGCAGGTTTCCCACACAGCCTACATGGGGTCCCTTGACTCCACGCCCCTTCAAGGGCTAGGAATGCATGCCTACATGCCTGTCACCTGAACACAGATGACAACAGGACTTAGGCTGAGACACCACACCTGCTTGGACTAACAAGGAAAGTGACAGCAGTTAGAGCTACAAAGGCAGTAAGAACATTGCATTAACTTTAAAACTCAAAGAGTGAGCATTACAAAATCCAGGCTTGGTTAAACAGTTTGAGAGTAGACTGTGAACACACGTTTATCTACCATTCCTGGCTCTCTGAGTTATACATCGTACCCAAATGACAGGGTATGTTGAAAACTAATGCTTTGGCAGTTATATATCCTGAATCTTAAGCACATTTCCTTCCAGCTTTATAGTGCGGGTTTTATCACCTATATAGATTTGCTTATTAAA
Source organism: Tamias sibiricus (assembly GCA_025594165.1). Classification (NCBI taxonomy): domain Eukaryota; kingdom Metazoa; phylum Chordata; class Mammalia; order Rodentia; family Sciuridae; genus Tamias; species Tamias sibiricus. The sequence goes on from CM046663.1 coordinate 2,284,978, forward strand.
AATTCAAGATGCATAACTGCATTACATGGTTGATCCCTGAGAAGATCAATACCCAAGGATCTATGATCTTCCACCAACTAACTATATGGACACGTGAGAGGCCATCTGTAATACAAACTTAGAAGCTGTGGATTCCCCACAAAATCCAGGCTCGAGAACAACTTGAACACGCGTGAGACCCAGGACATGGCACGCAACCTCTTCTATACCTCAGTCCCCTCAGTGTCACAGCACTGCCTCATGGCAGATCTGGTCCTGAGGAGCGACTCAAGGAAGCAGCAGCCATGATTAGTAAGCTGCTGGGGTGCATTTGTTACGATTATTACCTTTCTGCTTCTTCTGAATTTCCGACATTTCTTCTCATGCATAAAATGGTTGCCCTATCTGTATTTGTTCCATCCTCCACAATTAACTTTTCTAATCACACCTGAAGTTCACATGGATCAAATTCAGTGGATGGCTTCTGACTCTTCAGAGTCAGAGACTGATAAGTGCTTGAAAATGAGAAGCATGTAAAAGTCACAGCTCAGCAGTGGATGGCCATGTTCTCAAATGATCACACTATGTTCAGTTTCTGGAAGCAGAGGAATGTTTCCTCCTCTCCCACATCCCAGAGTACACACAACCTGATCTAGAAGGATCAGACGCCCAGCTCCTCCTTCCAGTGTCCCTTACTGACCCACACTTGAACTCCCCGTCCCAAGGGCAGGATCACATGGAAAGACCTGAGTACAACTGACAACCACAGAGCAGCACGTAACTCAGGGAAGGGTCCTCAGTGGAAACAGAAGCACAGCAGACGGCTGTGGCACAGGGCAGGCAGAGTATTCCCTCAGTGCAAAGCAAACAGGCACCCATACAACAGAAACCCTAGGGACCCGCCTCAGCACCACCAGCAGTGAAGTGAGGTGATGTTAAGTGCCTTCTGCCATGACGGGATGGGAGGCACAGACCATCATCCGTGTGGCTTCTCGCAGAAAGCATTCAACCTGAATTCAATCATGGCTTTGACTACAGGGCGCTCCACAAAATACATGCCTGGCGTGATACGCAGCTTTTCATCACTGTGACCACAATACCCAACAAGAACAAAGTAAGAGGAGAAAAGGTTCATTTTGGATCGAGGTTTCAGAGGCTTGGTATGTGGTGGGCCCGACACGAGGCAGCACATCATGGCAGAAGAACATGGTGGAGGAAAGCCGCACAGCTCATGCAGCTAGGAAGCAGAGAGGGACGGGAGGAGGTCACAGGGGAGATGCACCCTTTCAGGGCATGCTCTCAGGGACCTAAGTCCTCCAGCCATGCCCTACAGTTACCACCCAGTCAGTTCATCCACTGAATTTGATTCCATGTGAACTTCAGGTGTGATTAGAAAAAGTTAATCGTGGAGGATGGAACAAATACAGATAGGGCAACCATTTTATGCATGAGAAGAAATGCAGGGTAGACGGATTAGGTTGCAACTCTCACAATTCAATCATTTCACCTCTGAATATTCCTGAATAAATACAGGAGCTTTTGGGAGGCACCTCACATACAAACCATAACACATAGACTCTTCAAAACTCAAAGTCAAGGGGCTGGGGTTGTGGTTCGGTGGTAGAGCACTTGCCTAGCATGTGAGGCACTGGGTTTGACCCCCAGCACCACATATAAATAAATGAATACAATAAAGTCCATCAACAACTAAAAAAATAAAATAAAATAAAAAATTCAAAGTCAAAAATGATAAAGGTGGAGGAAATGTTCTATAATAAAAGAAACTAGAGAGACATGTTAAGCCAAATGTAATGCACAATCCTTACTCAGAATCTACATTTTAAAAAAAGGAAAAAGTGCTATTCAGGTCAATTTGAGACTACTGTGGAAACTGGAACATGGATAATAAAAATAATGGATAATAAAATTATTATTAAAACAATGTGAAATGTCTTAGGTATGGTAATCTCACCAAGATCATGCAAGACAATGTGCTTATTTTAAGATACACATACTGAAGTATTCAACACATACTGAAATATTCAGAGGTAAGTATCACAAGGTCTATGATGTAGTTTAAACCATTAGCAAAATGAAGAGTGTGTGTGAACTCACAGAGAGAACGCAAAGGGTGGAGGGGTCAGTACTGCCAAGCGTGGAGAGGTATTGCCTACGGTGATCTTCCAGTCCTTCTGCAAAATGTTTCACTATAAATACATATGTATACATGTGGGTATATCTGTGTGTGTGTGTGTGTGTGTGTGTGTGTGAGAGAGAGAGAGAGAGAGAGAGAGAGAGAGAGAGAGAAATACAATATCTATATATAGAAAGAGCAGATGAGGAGGCTCTCTAGTATCTACTTACCATCTCCAGCCTCTCCTTGAAGTAGCAAGGGAAGAGCACGCACTCGCCATCCACAGGCCTTTCAGAAGCAAGCACCCCATGGACAATGCTTCTACTAGTGTGACATCCCCTCCCAGATACCTCTGCTGTGTCTTACACACCCCCCTGCATCACCCTACACAAGAAGGCTGGCCTCACTCAGTGCTGAGGGCTGGAGAGAAATGCATTTTCCTCTCAACCTGCTCTCGGCTACAGGCCTTTTGGCTTTTCTACAGGCCTGGGAAAATCAGGTGGCTCCCTCCCTAGTTGGGCAGCAAGCCCTGGCTACAGGTCTCAACTGGTCAGCTCTAAACACCAAACCAAGTCAGCAACTCTCCAGGACCCTGGAGTCAGGAATTTCTCAAAGCTCCCAAGGGGTACCGGCCCCATCTAACCTGTAAGTCTTCTCTACAGAGCACAATTCAGAATGCCACTCCCTCAGAGTAAAGTGGGAGAAGGTTAACGGCCACAGGAATCAATGCTGCACCACAACTGAACTGAAGGCCCAGTCAGGCTCGCTAAACTGTCAAACACGCAATACAGACTAATACAGATTTGGACAGAAGTACACATTCTGGATAAGAAAGCTATTTTTAAAAACATATTAGGTGCAGATTTCACATCTAAATATGGTATTAGAAGGACCTAGGTTATTTACTTGCTCACTGGGAACCTATCCCCTAGCTGGTTCCCAGGACACAGAGGCACTCAAGAATCCAAGTGCTTCAGGGCAAGTCCCTGTTAAGAAAAAGGAAGGGACAGCCCCTAGGTTTTCTCAATTTGTTTTCAAATGAAAATATAAAGGTGATGACTAAAAGATAACCAAAGAAACCTGTTTTACTAGACTTACAAAAGGTGGGAGGAGTAGGGGTTCTTACCCAGTGTGCTGAGGCCCTGAGTTCCAGCCCTAGCATAGGGTAGGGGAAAACAGGACACAGTGAGGAAGAGGTGAAAAGCAGGATTTTCCACAGACAGAACAGGAGGCACACTATCTCAGGATTCCCACGACCATGCCTACAAGCAAATTCAAGCTTCACACTGCTCCCACCCATTGGTCGTTGACTGCTATAGTCTCCTTTTCCATAAGTACTCACAGGAAAAATATATATTCGAGGTGAAGTTTTTTTCCCACTCCTGGCCAACATAGACAGCCTCATTCAATATCTAATTGGAAACTGCTGGGTAAAGAACATGCTCAGGACAACACAGAGTAACACACAAAACACCCTGTCTTACCACTCGGGGTCAATGACACTCTGCAGCTAGGAGAAGTACGGTCACTGGGCCAGTCCAGACAGGTGGCACCAGAGCAGTGGCAGCATTGCCTACAGTGACAACCACACGGCATGAAAAGAACCTCACATCACCTGCACAGCTCTGGGGAACCCAATCCAGATTTTGGGGAGGTATGATCCACCCTTCCTCTCAGAGGCACAGGTCCCAGCTGCCTGCAGAATCCCTCCCAGCCAAAGACAGAGCCTCTCCCCTCCCCTGCATACCTGACCTGAGCTTAGCTGGGCTCCTTCCAGGGTGGAGGGCAAAAGGATGCTGAGGGCAGCACCACGCACGGACTTCCTCCCGCTGCACAAGCCACCTTCCCAGCACTCTCCAACATCTCCCACAGTGGGGACTGACGGAATGCCCTGTCCCCAACTTCAAGTCTGACACAGCTGTGAACCACTTCCTGATGCACTGCCCCCAGCTCAGAACCACCATGGGCAGGGGAAGAAACTAGGCAGAATTTGCACTCTGTCCTGCTGCTGCCCTCCGGGGCATCTTCTCAGTTTCTCTTATCCCAGAGATAAAGAATTTTGCCAAATCCAATTTCCGACCAGGCTAAGGTCATCTCTGACTCCCAAACTCCAAAGCATCAAGTCTCCAGGACCCAGGTCCCTCCCACTGCACTCCACCACAGGAAAGCCAGTACCAGGGCCAGTCAGCAACCATCAGGCTACACAGAACAACGGGCAGCAAGCACCTAGCAGCTGCCTATCCTCTTACACTGACCCCATGGTCGTGACTGACAATACCCACCTGGCAGAATGGCAGCGTTCACATAAGCTACTTGACACAGAATAAAGGTTCGGTTGTCTGAGTGAGAACCAGTTTACGAAGCAAGGCCCTGGAAGAATGAGTGAAATATGAAAACTGAGTGGGGCTGAGAAAGAACAACAAAGTGTGAACAGTGTAGGAAGGACAAAGAGGAAAGGTAAAATTGTGAGAGAATGTAGAAGGAATGCCACAGAGCCCCTCTACCACCTGTCCCCGTGGTCCCTGATGGGAATGCCACAGAGGCCCTCTACCACCTGTCCCCCCGCCCCATGGCCCCTCGTGGATACCCTGGGGCCCCTAAACAGGCGTTCTGTTAGGCTTTTGCCAGTTCAACAAGTGCTATTGAGTTCCTATTCAGTGAAAGATACCACCAGGCCCCCAAGAAGCTTACAGCCCAGGTAAGGGAGAAACAGGCATTAAATACCACAAACAGAAGGAGGCAGAAAGCAGAATCCATCCAGAAAGAAGCAAGAGTGGAACAAAGATGAGGTCTGAGCTGATTTAGACAAGGATTCTGCAGATGGGCAAAAGGAAAAAAGGTCACTCACTCCTTGGGCAGACAGGAGGGCATGGGCTACAACCATACTCAAAAGCCCGGCCTCATGCTCACCAGCAGGGGTGCCCAGGGCTACCTTCCTGACCTCTGAGTGTCTCAGTCTCTAGCCAAATGACTTCCAAGAGCTGATGTTCATGAAGTCACTACTACAACAACTAGCACAGACTACAGGTCACATATCAAAAATAAGCCAGCCAATGAACACTTAGGGACACCTCAAATAGTGTGATGTGACTAGAACCAAAAATCCAGGGGAGCAGGAGTGGGACAACAGGAGGAGAGGTCAGGCCACAAGGGTGCCACCCATCATAGTCAGCTCCTGGTTGTGCCCTGTCCTGATGTCCCAGGGTTGCAGTTAGGCAGGAAAGTGACACACAGGTGACAGGTGGCAGCCTGGCAGGATGCTGGACCGGTGGTCACGGTGGTCATGTGGGCCATCCCACCAGGTGGTAGCACAACATGCAGAGGGAGGAGGAGGAGCAGCAAGCATAGGACAAACTGGGGAGGAGAGCTGAACGTGAATCCTAAGGGCCTGCTGTGTGAGCAGGTCAAGGAAGCCAGTGGTCACATGTCAAGAGAGGTCCCACATCATTCACACTCTCCTGAGACAAAAACTGCCCTTAGACCTCGAAATGCAAAGCAAGATTACAGCAGAAACATTGCTGTGCATAGCTCATTCTTCACCTTGGCAACAACAGTCATCTTCTAGCAGGGCACTGGGAATGTAGCTCAGGGATACAGCAAGTACTTAGCATGTGCAAGCTCTGGATTTCAATCTACGGCACCAAAACAAATAAACAGAAAACAGAAGTCCCCCGCAACGCAGTTTCTTGCCACAGTTAGAATAAAACCCACACTCTATCCTTGGCCTCCAGAGGGCCAGCAAAGTCCTGGGGAAGAGTAAGGTTCTAGGAGGAAACTGCAGCCCACGGTGTCACGAGCATTTGGCCTCTGTGCCTCCGTCTCCTCATCCACACAGGGGGGACAGTGCCTCCACACAGAGTTGTAGCCAGGGCTCTGTGAGCTCATGAGTCGAGCACCTGAGGCAGTCTGAGAGTCCCCCAGTAGAGGCACCTGCAGCAGCGTAGCAGCAGCTCACGTGGCCAGCTAGGCTCGGCTCCTTCAGCCCTTCCTACAGTGCTCAGCCCTACCTCCAAGCTCCGCAAGGGCCGGTCTTCTGCCTGAATGGTCTCCCTGACCCTCGTTTTCTTTCTTTTTTTTTTTTAGTTTGCTTTTGTTTTATGGTGCTGGGGATTGAACCCAAAGCTGCTTTACCAGTGAGCTAAATCCTCAACCCTTTTTTTATTTTGAGACAGGGTCTCCCTAAGCTGCCCAGGCCATGAAGGATATGGACAATAGGCCCCCCGGGGGAGGGGGGGGAGAACTGTCCCCTACCTGCCCTCCTGCCCCTCCCCACCACCAAAACCCCTCCTATGACCTAACCCTGTCCGCCAAAAAGCCCACAAAAGTAACTTAACGCCTCCCATGACCTGGCTCTGCTAAGTCCCTATAAAACTCAGACCCTCATGTGGCCCAATGCCATTTTCCCCAAAATATGTGCGTGCCCCTCCAGGGCTGAATAAAGCATCACTGGTCCATGAGGTCTGCCTCCATTTTCTTATTCTTTTTGTATTCTTTCATGCTCTTTCAGGCCAGACTCAAACATGCAATCCTCCTGCCTCAGTCTCCCAGACTGGAGGCATGTGCCACCATGCCTGGCTTCACATGGAGCTTTCTGCGCTAACAGATCACCCAAGGAGTCCTGCAGACCAGGGTCTTGCACAGCACCTGCCCACTCCCTCACCACCCTTGCTCTCTCCGTCCTCTTGAGTTCCCATCATCATCAGGAACCCTCCTGGTGGTTACATTCCCCACAAGCATGGGCCTTGTTTACAGAGCCACTGGCACACAGTGGGCACACAACAGGAATCAGACGAGTTATTAAATCAATTTCCTGGCAGCTATTCCCACTGAACTCTTATGAACAAAAAGAAGCAATCTATAAATGCTCAACATCTGGAGAAGCAAACCAGAAACTATGGAAGTTCATGGTAGGCAGCACCACACAGAAGGCAGGTGTACCTTCCAAAAGGTCGCAATCTAATTAAAGCAGAAGAGTCAAAGCTCACATGCACAATATGCACAACAACAGAGGATGCTAAGAAGATGCTATAATAGCTGCACACACACACTTTCAGACAAGGCCTTTCAACTCTGCCAGACACATGCCATGCACATCCAGACAAAACCCCTAAGCCAGGGCTCCTGACCCTGCTCACCCTGCTGAGGCATCAGCCCTGCCCACACCACCTCACTGCTCAGCACTGTGATGGGTCTCACTCCACTCAGACCCCAGGGACAGGTGGACCAGAAGCCGGCCGGGGCTGAAGCGTGTCTTCTAACTTGAGCGATGCGGATGTGTTCAGTTTTAAGGTCGAAACTGTGTAATCTTGGCCCCATGCCATCAAATATGCCCAGCTTCCATTGTGGGCCTGTCATTAACAAACCTTCCAACACAACAAGGCACCAATTACTGGTGACTATATTAGTATGGCATATTTAATACTTCCTTTTTCAATTCAAAAATTATCTCTCGGGGGCTGGGCTGGGGCTCGGTGGTAGAGCACCTGCCTAGCATGCGTGAGGCACTGGGTTCGATCCTCAGCACCATATAAAAATAAAATAAAGATATTGTGTCCCCCTAAAACCAAATAAATAAATTTTTTTTTAAATTATCTCTCAATCTTCAAAAGATTCAACTCAAGTTTGGAGTTCTATGATAATGCTATTGGGGAATAGAAAAGAGAACTTACTGAAATCCTATTCACAACCTCCAAAACATTATTATCTGCATGAGTACCCCTTTTTGATCGCTCCCTTTCAAGATTGACCCTAAACTATTCTTATTGATTTTATCTATCTCTACACAGAAACTCCCCTGATAATGCTCTAAGTCTTCTACTTGAAATTTTAGGGCTACCTCCCCTCTTAGAACATTCTGGAAACATAAAGATAAGGAGAAAAGTCATGTTTATCCTATAGAATAGCAAGAGCTGCTTGAAAAATCCCATGGCAGGTGGGATTCTCTGAGCTTGAATGGCAACAGTGCTTGGTGACTGAGCAGCTGGGCAGGGGTGGAGCCCTGACCTGACTGTGCTGAAGCTAGAACAGATATCACTCACCACAGTGGTGAGCAGAAAAGGCAGCAGCCCAGAAGCAGGCCCAGGTGAAGGTGGACCTTGCAGCTTGGTTCTCCTACCATTTCAGCCCTGCAGGTTTCCCTAGCACCAGCAGGAAAGAAGAGCCAGGGGAGCTAGGACCAGCCTCAGACCCTCCTCCACCCAACACAAGAGACCAGCAGGTCAGAAAGAGATCACTGTGCCGTGGTGGCACATTACAGAAGCTGACAGCTTTAGAGAATATTCACACCTGCTTCACCTCACTTTTACTTCCTCAGGTTTCCCAAGGAAGAGGTGGTTCCACCATGGTCTCTTGACTACCTTTCATTCATTCTGGCTCCTGGGTGTGGTCCTGCTATCAGGCAGAGGAAACTGCTACAGGGTAACACATGAGAGTACTGCTAGAGTGACTCAATTTCTGAGAAAAATGAATTCACGAGCACAATGGCACACACTGGTGCTCCGAGGAGGCAGGGCTTCCAGTGTGTCTCACACCTGTGCCAGCTCACCACCACAGAGTCATCTCTAAGTAAGGCACTGGCTAATGGCACCAGGGGATTCATGTCATACTTCCAGGAAAAAGAAATTGAAACATTCTCCTGAACTGGAGGAAGGGGATGTTGATAAAGGGAAACCAACAGAGAGCTATACCCTCACCTTAGACAATTAATAACTAAAATTAATAAATGAAGAAACAACACTGGAAGGATACTATGTGGAAACAGAGAAGGAGAGACCAAGAGAAACACCAAGAAAGCTTGCCTTTGGGGTCAATAGAGAGGCAGGAATGCTACACTTCCTCCTGAGGCTGTAAATGCAATTCATCTTTCAAGGTGTGTATGTGTCTTCCTGGACAGATGACATCATAAAGCACAACCTGTCAGCAGTGTGCCCTTGGCCCCTCTAAGCTCAGACACATGCAGCCAAGATAGCATGTCACACTGCTTGACCACGGCGTCCATCTTCCCACATTACTTCCTTGTGACTGTCTGACAATAGAGAAGACCTAACACCATGGCATTTGGTGAATGTCATGCATGTGCCTGACCTAAAAATGAAACAGATGTTTACTCAGGACAAATGGCTGGCTCTGCCAGAGAGAGCAGCAACAGCCTGCACACCTAGCAAGGAGCGGGCACAGGACTAGCTCCATGCTCCTCCCTGGCCCACTCAGTTCTTCTTCCCTCAAACTTTCTCTTTCAACAGGACATCGGACCACACAGCACCTACATCAGCAAGCTCTCCCCAGTTCAGACCGCACTCCTAGATTCCTACTACCCTGGGAACAGGCATTAACCTAGTAGCCCTCCAGCCCTTCCCCTGACCCTCTACTCTCATCCACACAGTGTGTTCCTCCACCCTCCTGAGGATGCAGCTCCAGGACCACCATGTCCAAGAAGCCCTCGCTCAGGCCCAAACCACCTGAAGCTCTACAGTGCTTTGAGTCTTACCCTCAAGAAGCACCTGCTTTCTCATTACCTATGCATGAATCCTGCAGTTCATCTTCTTCACCAGATTTAAACTTGCCAGAGACTCCAGCCATAATCACCCCTCAAACCCCACACCCCCGCCAACAGTGCCTAGCCATATCTGGCACACATAAGCACTAAGACAGCTTAAAGTGCTAAGGACAATCAACAATTATTGAGTACCCAGACTACTTCAATCCACCTTAACACTGCTCTGGTAGCTACTCGTCATTTCTCACCAAGTTTCTGTTTGGTTAAAAAGAAGAAAACAAGGCCCGGGGTAACACAGCTGTTAGGTACAGAAACAGAATTCCACCCCGGACACCAATCTCCTAATCTGAGGAATTGGGAACTGCCCCTTCCTTGCAGAGCACAGTGAGGATCAAGCAATGCACATGGACACCATGCAGACTGGACCAGGTAGACTGGACACAAAGCTTTTCTCAGCAAGTGCTCCTCACCCCTGCCCACCTCTCGCACGACCTATGCTCCCACTATGGTCTCTCACCACCAGGGCTGCTGAGCACCCACAATATGGCTGATTCAAACCAAGACACGTTGTGACTGTAACACACACACAACAGATCTGAACAAATTGATGTGATAAGAGAAAGGAAAATCTCTCATTAACATGTGTTTATATAATTACACATTGAAATAATAATTCTATGGATACAACAGCTTAGAACAGAATGCATTATTTAAAACAGCTTCAAGTTCCTTTTTAATTTTTTAACACAGCTACAAGAAAATATAAAAGCATGTGTTTGACCCGCATGTTTTTATTGGATAGTACTGATTGAGATAATTAGACATCCCAGAGATCTGAAATCAAGAGAAAAGTCTAGTCACCTAACGCAAAAAAGAGTGGATACAGAGCTGATAATATATGCTCACCCTACACAAGGTTGGCAAGACACCAAGAGAGACCACAGAGAGCAGCCCTGGACACCGCTGCCTGGCAAAATTAAAACGCAATTACAATGTCTAAGTAGAAACTGGTTTTGCTTTTAAGTACCCACAAAGTGTTCAAAGAACAGCTACTCAATTCTTCTTCCAGATGACACTCTCATCAATTAATTTAACTCAACTTCCTTAACTAAGTTCTGGCACGGGCATGAATAAACTCAAGAGTTTATTCAATAAATCAGCTAATAAATGCTGTTTCCTAATCAATCCTACCAAGATAACAGCACAGAATAAGCCCAGCTTAAAGAAAGAATGGTATGTGTGGCCTCAAACATACCCATGGTGCTTCCTCAACCTTCAAAGCAAAGTTGTGGTCAATGGCTTAATCACACACCTGTCTGAATCCAGGATGACGATAATACCTGGGTGGGGCATCTCAAGTCTTAGGAGAGAGCAGACTCACTTCTGTTTCTATGTCAATTAATTATGCATCAACAAGTTTTGACTAAGTTTCAGTGTAAACTGTCTCCATGTTTCAATTCTTCCAATGGTGTTTCTAATTTTTATTTGGGGCAAAATCTCAACTGTAACTTTGGCAAAAATATGTAGAAGAGAACATACCAGTAAGCCAAGCCACACAGTAAGCCAAAGATTCTATGCTTCAGAAGTACTGAGAAGAAATGATGATTTAGGAACAGATGTTATTCCTTATCCAAAACCTCACTCTCACCCAGTCCCTCCAGCTCATCACACAGCTGGACACCCACCTACACTCCTTCCCAACTCTTCAGCTTTAAGGGCAGAAAGGGAATAAAATCAGCAGCAGCACAAAAGAAAACCAAGCCTCTCACTATGCAAACAGCCCCAAGCTGCACTTCCAGCCAGAGCTCCACTTGTGCAGAGCAGCCCAGAGCCACCCTGTCAGTCCCTCACCCAGGAACTTGTGCCAAGCTGGAAGGAAGCACTGCAAATTTCAACTCTTAATTCCTATTCTAACAGCTTCTATTTCACATCCTCCTCCACTAAATCCAATGCAGAAAACACTTGACTTCAGTTTACCATGTACCCAGAAATGTGTGTACAAAGCAAGGTAAGAGGTTCCCACTCCCTGAGAGACAGGGACAGGCAGGCACAGGGTAGCCTTAGAATGAACATTTTCATACATTGCTAATGGCAAAAAAAGTGACAAAATTTCTCCAGATGCTATGGTAAGCAGGTGTTCAAAGCCTGTAAAAGTTTCTACTTTTGACCCTGCAGTGTCCCATCAGGAAATCTACCCTGTAAAGATAATCAAAGACAAAGGTTTCGGTACAGAAATGTCCATCACATACTTCACCGTTCACAATAGTTAAAACTACCTCAACATTCAAAATTGGGAATTATTAACCAAGAGGCAGCATTAAAATTAATAGACAAATATTCAACATGCCAAAACAATCACCCTGTCAAATTAAAGCATTACAAACATTATGTATACTATGATGTCATGAGTATTTTAAAAGTATATTTACATATGTGCAATGGGGAAAAAAACTAAATGATAACTACTAATTTTAACACTGATTATGTCCAGATGGTAGCATTACATGATTTTCCATTTTTTCCTTACATATCTCTATTTTCTGAACTTCTTGTAATAAGTATGAATTACTAGATAAAAACTTAAAAACAAAATACACAATATGGTTCAAACAAAAAAGAATAACAGTGGTTACAATGATCGGCAATTTCTATTTAGCATCTCAAACCTGAAAAGCTCTGTTCAAGGTGCCCTTATATTAGTTTACTTATTCTTACAACAAACACAAAGGGCAGGTATTATTTCCCCATTTCACAGGTGGCATAGCGAGCAAGGGCCACTGTACTACATAGTCCACCCCTGCCGAGGCCAACCCTGGCATTCATGGGCAACTACTAAAGGCAAACAATGACCTTGAAAGTCCCTGGAGTTTGCTGAAGACCAACACTACAACAGCCAGCAGCAAGTGCCCTGAGCTACCATTCAGCACCCATAGCATTACAAGCCTGCTTCACAATTCTTGTGAAGCGACCAATTTTAGTTTTCTGTGGAAAATTACTCTGAGAAGGTACCAATTGCTATAGATGATGACAAAAGTGAAGAGGTTAAGAAAGTAATGATTTCTAGCTAAAAGATGCAAACTTTTAAATAAGCAAAACGTTTTAAAATAAGCAAAACATCAGAGTTGGCAAATATTTCTATCTATGACATGAATGAGTCCACCCCTATCAGACAGGAAAAAAAAACTGAAGTCAAAGTCTAGCCAAACAGCTCTTCCATCTCTGGCGATGGGGATCCAGCATCAGCCGTTGTGACACCAACAGTGGTTCCCAGGGAGTTAATGCTCAGGACCAAGTGTCAGCAGAGCGCCCTCACCCACGGAACAGGGGTGTGGTGACTCACAATCCGGCAGGAGGAGTGTGAGAAAGAGCTTCAGGAGGTGTTACAGATTAAACACAAAGGCACTCACAGTTAACCAAGACCATGGGCCAGAGGGAACCTGGATAACTGTTATAAGCAAGAGAAGGTGGGGTCAGCATGGGCATCTCTCTCTCACCTAGCACTGCATTTCCGCCTAGAAGGAATTCTGCGCTCATTATAGGAAGCAAACCAGGGCTTCTAAACAGAACATTCTGAAGAGCAGTCCGAATCACAGAGCCTGCCTACTTGTATCAGTAAATTTAACTTTACAGGAAAAATGCCAATTAATTATTAGTATACACATAATTCTAAACCGGGTTACCTCACATAAGAGTTTACCTTATATCACTGGAAATATGGGGTGGGACCTTAATTTTTAATCAAATTCCATACTATTTAGGGAAATAAAAGAGGAAGCTTTTCCTCTGCAATCAGGAACAAGACAAGGTTCCCCCCACCACCACCATTTCTATTCAACATCATACTGGGGATAACAGGCAGCAATTAGCCAAGAAAAAAGCATCCAAGAAGTAGGAAAGAAAGAACACCTCTGTTTGCTAAGGGCAAGCTCTCACATACAGAAAATCCTAAAGACCCCACCAAAAAATATAAAGTTACAGATTACAAAATCAACATGTGAAATTTAGTATTCATCTATATAATAATAATACACTATCTGAAAAACAAATTAAGAACACAATCTCATTTACAATAGCATCAAAAAAATTATGAATAAGTTTTTTTTTAAATTTATTTATTTACTTTAGTTGTACACAATGCAATGCATTTATGTTTACATGGTGCTGAGGATCGAACCTGGGCCGCACACGTGCGAGGTGAGCGCTCTGCCGCTGAGCCACAACCCCAGCCCCATGAATAAGTTTGACCAAGAAAAAAGTCTGTAAATTGAAAATTAAAGTGATAAAATTGAAAACAACATAAATAAATAGAAAGATATACTATGTTCATGTAGTGGAAAAATATTAAAATATACATGCTACCCAAAGCCACCTAAAGATTCAGTGAAATCCCTATCAAAATTCCAATGGTGTTCCTCACAGAAATGGAAAATAAAATTCCTAAAATTCATGCAAAACCATACAAGACCTCAAATAGCTAAAGCAATCCTGAGCAAAAAGAACAAACCTGGAGGTAGGTGTAAAAAAAAAAAAAAAAAAAAAAAAGGCTTCTCTACAGTGACAGAAACAATCAACAGAGTGAAGAGACAACCATGAAATTGGAAAACAATATTTGCAAGCCACATATTTGACAAAGGGATAAGATTCAAAATACCAAAATAAAAGTAACTGAAACAGTGAAACAACTCGATAACCAGAAAACCCAATCAAAAAAAAAAAAACACCCAAATAAACATATCTAAAAATATATATAAATGGCAACAGATAAAAAGGGAATATTTGCACTTGGTTGATGGGAATACAACCTAGAACAACCATTATGAAAATCAGTATGGATTCCTCAAAAACCTAAAAATAAAATCACCATATGATCCAGCCATCCTACAACTAGGTATGTATCCAAAGGAAATGAAATCAATATGTTGAAGAGACACCTGCGCTCACACGTACACTCCTGCGTCATTCACAAAAGCCAAGACACAGAAATAACCTGAATATGCGTCAACAGGTGAAGAAAGAAAATGATACATGTATGTAATACAAGACTATCCAGTCTCAAAAAAGAAGGAAATTCTGCCATTTGCAACTACATGGATGAACCCAGAGGACTTCATACTAAGCAAATAAGCCAGGCACAGAAGACAATGCATGATATCACTTACATGTGAAATCTAAGAGTCCAACTCACAGGAGAAGAATTGGCAGTTACTAGGGGCTGGTAAAGGCTGGAAGGAGAAAGGGGAGATGCTGATCAAAGGGTACAAAGTTTCGGTTAGGAGGAGTAAGTTCTAGTGACCTACTACTACACAATATGGTGACTATAGTTAATAAAGATCTATTACTGCTGTATATTAGAACTGCCAAAAGAAATGTTAAAGTTCTCACCACAAAGAAGTAAGTATATAAAACAATGAATGTGTAATAGCTTTATTTATTTCACATGCATTCATGTATAATATCATGCTGTACTCATAAATACGTTAAGCCATATGTAAATTTAGAATATAAAATATATGCATATTTTAACAGTAAGAAACTAGTTGTAAAACAAAATTTATAAACAGCTGGTCTACATTTCATACTGATCTGAGATCAAAAAACTAAGCAAAATTTCCCAAGAGTAAGGGTGAGAAAAGAACAAATTTATTCTAAACCACCTGTGACTTTGAATTACTTCCACTGTTCTACAAGAACAGTTGATTTATTAAAGAAAAGAAAAAACACCCCGGGGCTGGGGCTGTAGCTCAGCGGCAGAGCACCTGCCTCGTATATGTAAGACACTGGTTGAACCTCAGCACCCCATAAAAATAAATAAATGAAGATGTTGTGTCCATCTACAACTAAAAATATATTTTTTTAAAAAATCCTAAAGCCAGCAGGTAATTTGAGTATTAGGTAGTGTGCCAAGTAGGTGGTAATGAAAGAGGGTTAGCATCCTACCAGGTCAAACATGCCAGTTCCACTTGCATTGCCAGGCCTACTTGCATTTGACAGATTCCCTGTATTTCTTTCTGGACAACCCTAAATTTTACCTGAAGTATTTTCCTTTCCAAAGCAATGATGGCAACATTGTATGGGAATCCATAATCAGTTCTTAAGCAGAAAAGCTTGGGTAACATTAAATTATCTGCCAAGAGTCCCCATGTTGAGTCAACCAATCACCTCTTGCCTTCAAGGATGGCTGATCCCAGATGGGCAGAGAACAGTGCCAGGAAAACTGAAGGGGTTGGGGTGACAGTACAAGTCAAGTTCAGCTCTCACTTTATAACTACAATTCGAACTTTAGAGTAGCTTGAAAATTCAATAAATTTAAATATCTGCATTCATAACAACACTAACATCCATCTTTCCTGTAAACTTTTCTAAATTAATAACTAAAAAGCTGTATTATACTATCACCGAATGTGACTATAACTAGTGAGAAAAGTGGACATTTTTCTTCAACAACCAAAATTCATAGCTATATTATATTACATAATACTTTCCTGATAATATCCCTGAAATTATGCTATTAGTTATTAGTGCATAACTTAATAATGCACCATATAATCAAATGGGCTCTTCTGTTCTTAACTTTGGGTCTTGAAATAAAAAGCAGGCAAACATGCTACACATAGGATGTTTTAACCAAACTCAGCTTTCCCTGGGAAGGCAGCCTCTGCTTCTGACAGTTACAGTTCACCTGCCTCAGTAGATTACAGATGCTTCACTATGAAACACTGTATTGAGAAAAATGTGGCAGCTGATGCTCTGTAGTCATTCAGAGCACACACAGCCTCACAGCTACAACACTTGGGCAAAAGTCCAGAAAGTAACACAGCAAAACCTTGGAAAACAGATTCTAATCCAGATTTCTCTTGACGTGAAGAAATGATCTATGATTTGCTTGACAGGCCTAAGTCACTTCATAAACTCCTCATCATCATCATTTTGGTTGTTTTTTTTTTTTTTTTTAATACAAATGGAAGGAAACTGGCATTGCTGTTCCCAGTTTTTCTATCCTAGACAAAAAAGCTTCAAAAAAGACAAGTAGCAAAGGAAAAGTTATAAGAAAATGATGAGGTCAACTAAGTTGTACACACTGCTTTCCAACACAGAATTGCGGGAATTTTAAAATTTAAACAACAACAAAAATCCAAATGCAAAATTTTTTCAGCTTAAAATGTACACTACTTCTCAAAGTTTAACAATAAATGCAAACTATGCAATATTCCTTTAAAATTAAATTATAAAACTCCTTTCATAATCAGAACAACCTGTTGGAGGACATCTGACATTTTCCAGCTAATTAACATGTATATGCATTAAAGAAACTGATGTAGCAACAATCACTTTTAGTTCCTCTTTTCAAGAAATTACTAGGTGAGTTTAAATTGGCAATAAACTAGAACATATACATACAAAAAATAGTCCAAATACAATTCAGACTGGAATAACTCCTGATAAAGGACCCTGACATTAATTAGGACAACAAATACATATTTTATTTTGTGTATGTTTTCAGTCTCTCACCTTTCAAAATTTGGTGGAAACAGAAAGGGAAAATCCTAGAACACATGTCAAGAGTATAGAGCCCTTCCCTCCTGACTAAGTACTGCTCTCTATGGGAAACAGGACCGCCCAGCACAGGCCTATCTCCTCAGGAGTGGGAAGCCCAAGTTGGAGCTAGAGTTCCTTCCTTGGCAACTTCCTAAACATCATGGCAATTAAACAATTTTTTAAGTGCTTTTTACTGTTTTTGTTTTTATTATCTCATAGGTAATTAGGAGTTTTAAGCGGGATGTATTGAGTTTGAAAGAATAGTAATTTTTTTTTTTTTTTTTTTTTTTTGGTACAGGGAATTGAACTCTGGGGCACTCAACCACTGGGCCACACATCCCCAGCCCTTTTTTGTATTTTATTTAGAGACAGGGTCTCACTGAGCTGCTAAGTGCCTCGCCATTGCTGAGGCTGGCTTTGAACTCGTGATCCTCCTGCCTCAGCCTCCCAAGTGCTGGGATTACAGGCATGCTAGTATTGCCTCTGCTGAACTTTAAATTGACTGGAAAAGACAGAATAACTCAACTGACTTTTTCATTTAAAAAAATACCTATTGCTATCAACTTCAAGCTTATTTGATCAATAACAAATACCTATCAAAGGCCTATTCTAAGCCAAACATTGCCGTAGGTGACTGGGACATGTCAGTTAACAACTCTTCTACAGCCCCTTTATATGCACTTGTAACATAAAAAGCAGGTACCACATCAAATATCAACAGCAACCTTTGGAAAACTAAAAATGTGGGTTTAGCATTCAACTACCTTTAAGTCTCACACTGAAGTTATCATGATCTCAATAAAGTAAGTGGGTTTTAAGATATGGTAACATACACAAAACAGTAGTTTGAAGAGGATAATAAAATGTTACAGCAAAGGTCAAAATAAAGTAAAACTGCTACTAACAAAGCATGTTATCACAACTCAATAAGGAAATTTAACCACTGAATGACAAGGCAGATACAACAATGGGAAGATCTATTCAAACAATGTCCTTCTCCTTTTTAAAGAGCCATAGGGATTTTTGAGATCTCCCTTAAGTACTTCCCACTTATTTCACTTATTTGTAATATCTCCTCACCCACATCAAAGGTAAAATACTTTTTTACGATCATTAACAAAAACAGTAAGACTTTAATCTCCATAAATTCCTATGGGTCTCATTTCAATCAAGCCTTCCACATTATCTTCCCTCATAAATTTGATGGCTTCTACATTTTTCCCCAAGAAGCCTACTATGAGAGACTTTCAGGAAAGAAAATAATCTGTTGGGTAATCAGATCTGTTTTCATATATGTGCTGATATCTGGGAGCTTGGGTTAACCTACCTCAGTTCTCAAAGAACAAACCTAAGCATGGTAAGTAGCAAAATTGACAGCGATTATATCAACCTGCTGCTCCCAAGGAAGGCAAAGCTAGATTTCTGGATTTTATGCGCTATCCTAGGAATAAGAAATAAGACAAATGGTAAACCAGATAAAAGAATTCCCAGAGAGCTGCTACTCAAAATGGAAAAGACCATGGTTTAATGCATTGACAGAACATCATGCAAGTGAAGGAGACATCCCACTGGGTTTGCTCCCCAAAAGCACGTCTTGAAACCCAAACCCAGGTTCATAAGAATCGTCTAACTTAAATATGAAATGTCAGGAATCCAGTAAAACCACTTAATTTCTGGCCTGAGGAAGAAAAGGCAGAGAAAGGAGCGAGGCCAGCAGGGTTTGGGGCCCACTTCATTTCAGCCCAGCCTCGCCAGATCACCTGCTGAGGACCAAGCCACACGTGGACACGGTCCCAGATAATCCCTGAAGGAAGAGCTCAGGCCGGCAGGCATCGCCCCTGCCCATAGGAGGAGGGCAAAGCTGGGCGCTAACGCAGCATCCCCCGCCACTTCGCCACGCTCCGCTCCGCAGGCCGGAGGGGACGGCGACGCCGACCCTCCCAGACCCTGTCGCTGGCCCCCAACCCCCGACCCCCGTACCCGCCCCTCCCGCAAGCACCCAGACGGGCGACCCTCCAGGCCCACCGCTGAGCCCCTCCCGTCACGGGCCCCCATCGCTGGACGCTGACCTCCGGCTTTCAGCCGCCAGCACGACCTCGCGGTCCCCGTGGCCGACCCTCACGCCCCATTCCCGATCCTCCCACCCCCGGCCCCCGGCCCTCACGGCGCCCGCTCGGCCCTCCCGCGCCCACCCCGACCCCTAAGACCCCCGTTCCCTACCCGCGCGACGCCCATCGCCCACCGTCCCGCACCCACCTTGGACCCTCACCACCCCATTCACGACCTCCATCTTCGGCCCTCACGACCCCCATCCACGACCCTCCCGCGCCCACCTTGGACCCTCACGACCCCCATCGCCGATCCTCGTGACCCTCCGCATTCCCGGCCCTCAGGACCCCCATGCTCGGCGCTCCCGCGCCCCCACCCCGCACCCTCCCGGGTCCACCCCGACCCTCCCGCGCCCACCGGACCGCGCGCCCCGCCCCGCCCCGCCGCGCCCGCTCACCTCCAGGCGCAGGGAGGCCCCGCAGGCGCGCAGGAACTCGCGGATGTTGCTCAGGCACTCGCTCTCGCTCCGCGGCTCCGGGTACACCTGCAACACAAGCGCGGGCGCTGAGCGCGGCGGCGGGCGGCCGCGCGGCCCCGAGCCTCCCGGCCGCCGCTCCGCTCACCCTCTTTCCTTCCTGCGGGCGGCACCAATCTCGGTCCCTGCCCGCACCCGGAAGTGGGCCGGAGCCGGAAGTGACGCCATCATACCGCGCCGCGCCCGCCGCGTGGGCCTCTTCCGGCCGGCGCCGGGTCCTCGCCCGCCGCGTTCGCCCGCTCCCGGGGCCAGGCCGCCCCGCGCGCCGGCCGGCGCCCCGCGCCTGCTCCCCCGGCCAGCGCCGCCCACCCGGAGGGAGCCGGCAGAAGGGCCGCGGCGGCCCGAGCACCCCGACGTCCGTGCCTCCTCACCCGGGCCCAGGGAGAGTGCGGTGTTTGTTCTCCTGCGTTAACGTGAATGGCTCGCAAGGTAAGCACGGCGTTGGGTTAAGGTGCCACGTTCTCGTCCCCCGATGCAGGCCGTGTGCTTCGCGGACGGTCAGCCCGAGCCGCGCCTACGGCGACTGCCCGGCGGAGCCTGCGCCGCCACGGGGCGCCGGGCGGAGGCGGCCCGACCGCCCGCGTGCGGTGTCCCGGCCGACCCGTGGCGGGAAAGCCAGCGAACGGAGCCACGGGGGAGCCTGAGACATCACAGCGGCCATTCGTTCTTAGTCCTAAGGACATTTCCGTCCTGAACTGCGTCAGATTGAGCGTTCTGTTCACACTTGCACCTCGTCCAGACTTGTGGCATCGAGGACACGGAGGGCGTTTTGAGCCTTCCGTCCTGTGGGCAGGAATCACAGCGTTCAGTCCATCGGGCTGCTCTCAGTAATACTGTGGATACGCTGCAGTGTTTGGGCCTTTTAAAATTAGTGAAACTGAAGAGTAGAACAGCAAAACCAAAGTCACCTCCCCGTGCACCGTGCTCCTCTCCACCCTGGAAGAATTTTCTAGGAATATGCACCACATATGTAGTTTCTGAATTTTCTTGTTTTAAATATTTGGAAAGGATATGACTTCTGACATTGTGATAACAGCATTTTAAAATTCATGTTATTTATTTTTTAAAATACCTGGTGAAATCTTAAGTAGAGAAATTATATCCATTCTCCATCTTAAGAAATTTATGGAGAAACTCTTCTTTCAAAGGCAAACATTACTTTCTCCTTTAAGTCATTCCCATTCAATTCATCCCACAGAATTCTTATGCTTATTTATCTTTATGCTTTAAAGCCTTACCGATCACAGCATCTTTTTTTGCAAGAGACCATACCAGTGTAGCCCCAAAACAAATACTCATGGCACATTCTCAGGCATGTATTGACAAGTGCAGAGCAGTGAGAAACTCTAATTGCTTTGTGTGCACATCCCACTGGGATGTGAAGAAGTGTATGCTCTGCTTTCTTGTTAGTTCTCAAACTATAAACAATATCCTTTACACAATCTAGGAACCATGTTTTTTGATATTTGTACTTTTAGTTGGTGATTTTACTGTTTTAAATGGCCTCCAAGCGTAGTGCTAAAGTGCTGTCTAGCATTCGTAAGCGTAAGAAGGTTGTGATGTGTCTTACAGAAAAAATACATGTGCTAGATAAGCTCCGTTCTGGCATGAGTTATAGTGCTGTTGGCCGTGAGTTCAATGTTAATGAGTCAACAATACCATACGTCCAGAAAAAGGAAGAAGAGATTCGCAGGTCTGTGCGTGAGGCTGCTCCAGAAAGTGCTAAAGTAACATCTGTAGTGCGTGATGAGCCATGGAAAAGATGGAAAAGCAGCTAAATTTGTGGATTCATGAGATGATGACCAACAAAAATATAGTGGACAGCATTGTTGTGAGGCTGAAAGCTAAAGAAATTTACAGTCACGTAACCCAGGGTCAGGAACATGTTAAGCCCTTCTCAGCTAGTGCAGGCTGGCTTGCACGTTTCAAAAGACGATACAGCATGAAAAATTTTAAGCTTGCAGTTGAGGATGGTTCTGCACACCAAGAAGCTGCAGAAGAATTTAAAAAGTACCTGTTGAGTGTTATTCATGAAAAAGGGTTATGTTGAAGAGCAAGTTTTCAATGCTGATGAGACTGGCTTATTTTACAAGAATATTGGCAAATGAACTTATGTGATGCAAACAGCTACCCAGGATCCTGGTTCTAAAATACTCAGAGATCATACAACATTGTTGTTGTGCACCAATGCCAAGGGCGACTTTAAATACAAGCCTCTAATGGTGTGCAAAGTCCAAAACCCACGTGCAGTTAAAGGGAAGAACTTGAACTGTATGCCAGTCCACTGGAGATGGAACCGAAAAGCATGGATGGCATCTGAAATATTCTGGGATTGGTTCCACAATTTCTTTGTCCCAGAAGTTTAATGCTATCTCCAGAGTAAAAACCTTGCCTTCAGGGTTTTATTAATTTTGGATAATGACCCAGTTCATTGCCATGAAGAACTAGAAAATGCTCACCCCAATATGGAAGTTCTTTTCATGCCCCCAAATACTACATCTCTCATCCAGCCCCTCAATCAAGGCATAATAAAAGCTTTCAAGGCACAGTACATGAGAGAGCTTTACAGTAAAGCTTGTGAGACTCTTGCTGCCAATGAAGAAGCCACCGTGATAGATTACTGGAAATCAGTGACTATCCGCAATGTTATTGATTATGTTGGCACAGCGTGGGATAACATCAAACAGGCTATTTTCAATAACTGCAGGGAAAATGTTTGACCGGATTGCGTGAAAACTTTTGAAGGTGTTACAGAAAATATAAAGAATACTGTCAAAAATATAATGTATACTGCACAACAAATAAGTGGAGAGGGTTTCAGTGACATGAAGGAAGATGTGGAGGAGATTTTGGCAGAGAAGGCAGTAGAACCCACCAACAAAGATCTGGATGAGATGGCAAAACATGGCATTGGAGTCAACAATGAAAGTCAAGACAGTGATGACGGTCAGCCCATGACTCCAAGAATTATTCCTCTTACAGCAGCCAAAATATCAGAGTGGCATTCTGCCTTGGAAAAAATTTTCAGTGACATGGAAGAGTGTGACCCTATGCTTGAACGCAGCCTCACATTTAAGCGCCTCACCTCCACTGCATTTGTCCCTTATTCAGAGACACTTAAAGATTTGAGGAGAAAAGCCAGGCAGACAAAGCTGAAGCAGTTTTTCTAGCCAATTTGAGGGGAAAGATACAAAAGATGGAACTGCTGGATCACAATGTACCACCTCATTGACGTTTCCTCTCCAGAGTAAATTCCACCAGTCCACCATCTGGTCTTCACAGGCAAGCCAAAGTCTTGAGGTTAAACCACACATCCTGCAGTTCCATCTACAGTAAGCAGTTAACATTTTTATACAATTTTAAATGCCTAACTTTTGCTTAATGCTTTTATCAGAACTTGTTTGCATTCCATATTATATAGTATGTGTTCACCGGGCTGTGCTTACTGTCTTTATGAGCATGCTGTATGTGTATTGTGTGTCTGAATGACTCAGTGGAACAGTTCAACTAGTACAGCCGTGGTAGAGCATATTATATATGCTGTAATTGAAATTGTGTTTATTATAAAGAAATTATCTATACAGCTCTTTGTAATATATATTAGCCATCTTTAAATAAAACAAGGTCATGTATCAATTGATACAAACTTAATCCTGTATCTCCCCTAGGAGCAATGTCTCAGTCATGGAGAATTCAGTAATTGAGATAACTATGGAACAGAGCTACCACAAATAACAAGAATTTATTCTACACTTAAGATTTGTCAGCCATAAGGACCTTATTTTTTAAGATTTTTCTTCTGACTTAACTATCATGAGTATACAAATGATAGAAACAACATACTACAGTTTTTGATAATTATTAAATACAAAAAAAAAAAACAATTTGGAAATGTATATCTTAATGAGAAATATGGGGCTTCCTCTTTTAATGAACTCATTTGCCCATGGACAGTTATCACTTTTCTGCTAGAATGAGATGTGGTCTACTTTCAGTACTTTCCTGACTAGGGCTTTTTTACACACATGAGAAATTTTGTTCACAAAGATAAACACATGGATATGAAAGTAGTTTGTGATGTAACTTAATTCATTGCATTAGGAGCTGGAGTGTAGCTCAGTGGTGAGCACACCACCCACACAGATTACATGCTTATTAGCATGTGAGTGCATTCCCTAACATCTAAAAATAAAATAAAGCTGATGCTTTCTGCACTGCATAGCCAAAGTCTAGATATGACCTATCATAAATGTTTTGAATCATCAGTTAATAACTTGACTAGAGTCTGCTTCAGTTTCTATGAAAGCTAGGTAGTGGAAACCCCAGAGTTGCAGAACCGCCACTGACACCTCAATACCCTGGATATGTCTAGTTGTCCCTTTGTTACATGGCCTTGAGGTTTTCCATCTTGCAGCACCACACCTTAAGAGGACAACACATGGGTGAAAGGTCTGCCTTTTTGTGCAAAGTAAGAGAAGGGCTGTTACGAAGAGGAGGCAAAGTGGCCAAAACACCACAGGCACCCTCTTACACCAGTCAGCTGCAGGTGAGTATATGCAGGCCGAGGGTCTGGAAATTGGTTCCCTGGAAACTGTGTAGTGCCCACAAAGCTCTTGAAGTCTTCCTCTATGCAGATCTGGGTGCATATAGCTTGCTACTTCAAAGAACAAACCTGTTTGGAAAACTAGTATCAAAGATTCAAAACTTTATAGTAAGTAAATAGTGCCTGGCTCTGTAACATGTCACCTAGGACAAGTCATTTGACCCCTCTGGATCCATACCCTTAAAAAAATACCTAGTGAAATCGAAGTATAATAGAGAATTTTATAATACCTATTCTCCACCTTAAGAAGTGAGGCTAACAACCTTTCTCATTGAGGTGTTGGGAGAATCAAATGTATAACAAATTGTCAGCAATATTCATTGAGCCCTGACTCCATAGCAGATCATGTTACAAGCACTATGAATGCAAAGCAGAGTGAGATGGGTCTCTGGCCTCAGTGAGGCAAGAATACACACAGCACTGTAGGTGCAGCCACAAAGATGCACACTGGGAACCACAGAAGTACCACTGACAGGGTGGGGCTAGAGGCTTACCCAGCACAAAACATGACCTCAAGCTTGGTGGGTGAAGAAGCAAGTGGAACTGCATATTCAAACGTGACATTTTAAGCTGGGCATGGTGGTGTACATCTGTGATCTCAGCTAGTGAGGAGGCTAAGGTAGGACATCCCTTAAGCTCATGAGTTGAAGATTAGCCTGGGCAACATAGCAAGACTTTGTCCAAAAAAAAAAAAAAAAAATAGTTTTTTAAAAGTGTGACATATTAGAAGTCTATGGTGTTTTCAAGAAAGGCACCTAGTCAAGGGCACCTGAAATCATGAATGAAACTACATTGAAAAGCAGTGGAATACTATGATACAAAACAAGACAGGTAAAAGAAGATGTGCAAAAGATCAGTGAGCAAATGAGGAAGTATTCTACATTATTAGTCATCCCAGAAATGCAAATTAAAATCACAGCTAATACTGCACACCCACCAGAATGGGGCATGTGGAAAATGCAGACAATATCAAATGTTGGCAAGACTGAAAAGCAACTGGAACTCTCATACATGACTTGACAGCATAAATGTTATACCTGAAGAACTGGCAGTTTCTTGCCAAGTTAAACTTAAACCCTGAGTTCCAGCAATTATTTCCCCAAAAGTGATGGAAACTCATCCACAAAATGCCACATAAGAGCATTCACAACTGAAAGGAAGGGCTCTCCTCCATGTACCCTCTAGGACTCAAGTGACCATGAACTCCGCCCAACTTACTTCCCAGAAGTTCTGTCCCAAATTCTCCATGATAACAAACTCCTGTTTGTTTGTTTCATTAAAAACTAATCAGGCCAAGGGGCTGGGGCTATGGCTCAGTATAGGAGGCTCCCCTCCCATGTGTGAGGCCCTGGGTTCGATCCTCAGCACCACATGAATAAAATAAAGGTATTGTGTCCACTGACAACTAAAAAAATATTTTAAAAAGGAAAAAATTAAAAAAAAAAAAAAAAAACAGGCCAAGGCAGCTTTCCAAACAATTGCAGTTTCCCCTAGAAATACAGTGTTGTGCTTAATATTTGAGGAAGGTGTGAAATTGGCCACATAATAATCTCAAGGCAATGTTAGGATAAAATTCTACAAATGTTTGCAGCTGCCTTCTGCATTCAACAGCTGCCCAAGGCCAGGGACAGTCAGCTCCACCCATAGTCACTGCAAAGTGCCAATTAAGGCAGCTGCCTTCATCCAGTCAGACTTGGAAAGTGTTTAAGGAGTGAGAGCCAGGCACGGTGGCATACACCTGTAATCCCAGCAGCTCTGGAGGCTGAGGCAAGAGGATCACAAGTTCAAGGCCAGCTTCACCAACTTAGTAAGATGGTGTCTCAAAATAACAAGGGGCTAGGTATGTTGCTCAGCGGTAAGCACCCCTGACTCAATAACCAGTACCAAAGAGTTCGAGGACAAACTGCTTGAGAAGGAAGGACAGGCAGCATCAGCAAGGTAAATGAATAAGCAGGCCCGGTGTTGCCTTAGCAACACAAGGAAGATGACAAAACTGCCAGAGCTCCATCTGACTCCCACCAGCCCTGGTTCCCAGTGGCTCTCACTGCACAGGCTCTCGTGTGTGAAATCCCCGCCCTGCTTCCAGTCTCCAGGGGTTTGAGAACCACTGGTGTGGAATAACGTCAGAATCAACTGGAGTAAGAGCTGTAGGTGGAACCCAAGAATACTAATTTCTACCAAGTTCATGGGAGATGCCAATGATCCCAGGACCAGACTTAGAGAACTAGTGGTATATGCCAACTGAAAGTAAGAAAGTGGTGTTCCTCCCACTAGAATAACAACTCCCTGACCACAGAACAAAGGTCCCCAGCTCTTTGTCATCAACAGCCTCATCAACCAGCTGGAGAGGATCACTGCCTTTGAGCACCTGCATCCTAGCTGTGGCACCCATTACATAGCAGGACCTACTTGTGCACAGCTTAACTCCCCACTAGACATCTCTTCTCTAGTGGCAACCCACAGGCTCCTTGTGTTAAATAAGTAACCTGACCAACATGGAACATGGAAGTCACTATGACAGAGCAAGTGAGAGAACCCACAAGTGGAAAGTCATAGAAAACATCTCAGGTTAGTCTGTTACTTTACTTAGTGGTGACATGACTGCTCAGAATGACATGCTGCATACATCATTAGTGCACTCTGCTCTGGGAGGCTGCACTTCACCCCGGCTCCCTGCACCATAGCCTTTGGTTTCAGCCATTAGGAGGCCATGGCTGGGAAGGGGGGCACCGCCTGATAAACAGCACTAGGTGTGTGCTGGTGTAGGTTCATAGAGCTGGCAGTGTCTCACCCCCACTCTGCATTCAGTAACATCACCTTGCAGCTTGAAATCAGCCACAATGGAAGTATTTATACCTCAAAGATCAGCAAACACTGCACATCAGGGCCTCCACCCCAGAAAGCCAGCCATGTTCCTCTGCTGACAACAGCTCCCATCAGGAAGCCCTCCTGCAGCTACAGCTTTCCCTAGCCCAGCGGCTTCCTGCTTCTCCCCAACAGTCCCTGCACACCTAGGGCATAATGGCCTCCAGGGAACTGCCACATCTCAGGGTTCTGCTTGTCCCTGCCCTCACTTCATACATGGTCTCATTAAACTCTCTCCAGCCTCTGTTTTGTGGGCCATCTGTTTTCTGCTGTGACCCTAACTTGCAAAGCTTCCTCATGACAGCTGAAAATAGAGTAGCATGTAATTCCAAAGACAGGAGACAATTTAGAAAGCAGATTAAATGGACTACAGTGCTTCCACAAATTGGACCAACAACTCTATACGATCTCTAGGTTACATCAAGTGGGGGGGGGGGGTGGAGGGAAACACAGGCAAGCATATACCAGACACTTGTCAACAGAGGCCACCCCCAGAGAGATGGAACGAGGCCTAGAGAATGGGGACAGAGGCATGCTTTTTACTTTCTACTTACTGTACCCATTGAATTCTGTACCACATGCAAGTGTGAAGAAAAGATGGCAATGACAATTCCCAATCTAGCATTCTTCCCCTCTGGTCAACAAGCCTTGGTGCAAAGACAGTCCTCCAGGGCCCCAAATAGATCAGAGCACCGGAGTCCTTGCAGGGCAGATGCAGTACTTGGTTTGAAATCCTAAATTCACCTTTAAAAGTCTACTTAGCATTTAATGGCTTGTCTAACATTTAACTACATGGTAGCCACTGCTTTATTCTAATTAGGCTACTGCGACTTCGTTTTCTTCCTAGTGCTCTCTGCATATTATTCCACAGGCCATGATGTGGAGTGGAGTGGAACACGGTGAAAGGAGCTCACATGGCCGCCCACCCAACCAGACAGGCCTTCCAAATCCATTGGAAAAGAAATGAAGCAACAAGCAGAAAGTTAAAAGATTTGGTTGCTAAATAGCAGATAAGTAAACTACTTCTCAAAAGCACATAGCCTGCTAAACCAGTAGTTTGCTGAAAGACACTTACGTTTTTCACATTTTCTTTTGCTTGCTTTCTTCAACCTACCCCAAAACCCAGCTCCCAGATGGAATGCTAGTCACATAGGGAGAAACAAAATATTTCCACTAGTTTGAAACTGGCCAAATTTATAAAGGGTAACATGAACAAATATATAGTCAGATCACCAGAGATGTGACACATGGAGGAGATGACCAGGGCTACGTTGCTTAAATCAACTCCCCTGTCCCCTGAGGCTTGGTTCCCACAGACTCCAAAAGCATGTGAAGTCCTTTGGAGCTGGTGGCAACTGTCCCAAATTCCTGCCAATGCCAAAAATGGATAAGAAAATGTTTAAGGATAAAGTACCCGTCATAACCTAGAATAAATCTCTCCACAAGCTGTATTTTGTTCTCCTGATAATGCTAGATAAACACAGGCAGCTGCGTGTTAGCTGGCAAGCAAAAGCAACCTGGAAAGGACAGAGGTGCTGCCATGGCTGGAGGTCAACCCCTTGGTGACACAGATATGGGGCAGGCGGCAGCCAGCAGAAGGCATGGCAGCAGCTGGTTGTGCTCCCTCAGTGGAGGATCCTGACTCAGGAACATGGGAACAGTACACATTCCTAAGAACTCAGAGTAGGTCTCATGGCCAGAGATTGTCTTCAAAGTTTTACCTGTTCATTGTGGCATAGTCACCCTCCTGTGTCCACAGTCGTGCTTGTGACTTAAACGCTTGTGCTAAAAACAGCCCAGGTGTTACCGCATGGCATTGTGTGGACCTGAGCCACTGATTCCATGCTGCCTGTGCTCCATTCTTCTTGGCTTCTGATCCCTCAGTGTTGCTCTTGTCTCCTGCTGATCCCATCTCAGGATAGCTGGTGGTTCCGTTTCTAAAGATCCACTGTTGAAGGGTACTGTGGAGAAGGCCTGTGGCCTCTGATGGAGGAGTGGGTCCTTGCTATGTGTGCTGGTGCAACAGTGTGAGTGCTCCAGGTGCAACGAGGCTCGCCCTGTGAGCTCATGCATCCACTCTGACCAGGCATACCTCACACATGTGCCGTCTGCTACCAACAACCCAGCATCCCACCTTGGATTGGAGCACATCATGGGACAAGGGAACATCCCTCCCCCAGAAGTCCCTGATGGCATTCCACATTTAAATTTTGTTCGCAGAGAAGTCTCAGGGCTGCTGATGGCTGCCCTGCCGTTTCCCATTTGGTTTGAATCTGCTACTCAGATTCACTTCTGAGGACTCTCCCACCCCACCCCCCTCCACACACAGTGACACCAGCTGTGACTGGACACTCCAAGTAGTGCACAGCCTTTGTTCCAGTCCCTCCCAGCTGAAGAACCTGTCTCTGCTTTTTAAACTGCTCAAGAAGCTACATTTATGGCAAGGAGAAGCCGCAGAGCCATATTACAGAAGACTGGACATGACCACCTGGGCAGAGTGCCACTGTGGTCCATGTTTGAGAGATCACTGAGGAAGTACAGAGAGCACTGGCACATGGTGGAGAGGAACCAGTGAAGCAGAAGGGAGCCCTTCACTCGGAAGAACCAACAGGGGGGCTGGGAACAGCAGAGGACCTTCAGGGCTACGCACATCTATAAATAGAAGGTAAGCCAGCCTGAGCGAGGACAACCACAATCCAGGAGGAAGGTGAGAGGCAGCACTAGTCTAGGACGCTTGCAGGAAGTTAAAAAAAAAACACACACAGGAAAAATTCAGAGCCAGTGGAACTTTCATATTATCAATAAGTGTCCAAAAGCTATGGGAAACTTCATTGCCACCCAAAACTCAAGTTATCAGCAGAATGTGACCTGAGTAAATAGAGCAGAGTTGTCAATAAGATGTGCAGCAGTCATACTTGGGGAAATAAAAATTTTAAAAACCACTTAGATAAACTGATCTTCATTAATTGAAGATAAGGCTGCCAGTATATATGCAAGCAATCTGTTCATGTTACTATAACTGAGCTATCTCACTACTTATTTATAGTTTTCCTGTCACATCACTCCTCTGCCCAAAACCCTTAAAAGCTCCACACTTTTTCATGCAGAGAAAAGCCACGTCCTATGAGAGAATGAGAAGACAAACCACAGACTGGGAGAGGATTTGCAAAGCACATAGCCAAAGACTTGTATTCTAAATATACAAATAATTCTTAAAACTGAACAATAAGGAAAAAAAATTTAATGGGCAAAAGAAGCCAAGCATGGCAGTAAGAAGATTCGTAAGATTCATAGATGCCAAGTGTGTTAGTCAGCTTTCTGTTACTGGAACAAATACTTGAAATAAATCCACTTATGAAGAGGAAGGGTTTACTTTGGCTCATGGTTGAGAGGTTTCATGATCATTTGGCTCTTATTATTCTGGGACCAGTGGCAAGGCAGGACCATGTGGCAGAAGGGGCCAGGGTCCCAATACCCCCTTCAAGGACATGCCTCCAGTGACTCAACTTCCTCTCACTAGGGACCTACCTCCTAAAGGTCATACCACCTCCCAGTAGCACCACAGGCTGGGGACCAAGCCTTCAGCATGTGGGCCTTGGAGGGACACTTGCCCAAACCACAGCACATGTAAACACATGAAAAGATGCTCCACGCTATACATCTTCAGGGGAATGGAAATCAAAGCATCACTACACACATATTTAAGTGAACCAAATCCAGAATGCCAACAACAAATGCTGGTGAGGATGTGGAGCAACAAGAATTCACATTCATGCCAGCAGAAATACGAAATGGTATGGCCCCTTTGGAAGGCAATTTGGTGGTTTCTTATAAGCTAAACTTAGTCTTATCATACAAGCCTGCAATTGTGCCCTTTGGTATTTACCTAAATGAGTTTTAAAAAAAAAAACTTAGGTCCACACAAAAATCTGTAAGCAGATGTCTTTATCAGCTTTATTCATAATCTCTAATATTTGCAATTCACCAGGATGTGAATTGATAAACAAATAATGGTATATCAAACAACATTTATTCAGTGATAAAAAAGAAATGTACCATCAAACCATGAAAAGATGGAGGAACCTTAAATGCATATTAAAAGAAGCCAGTGGGGAAAAACTATATACTGTATGACTCCAACTATATAACATTCCAGAAAAGACAAAGCTGTGGAGACTGATCAGTAGTTGCCTAAGGCTGAAGGGAGGGAGTGTGAGGGGGTGAAGGATTGGAGCAGTGACACTGTGCTATACAATACTATAAAAGTGGACATGTCATTGTACATTTATCAGGACCCAAACAATGTGCAAGATGGAGTGAACCATAATACGAACCATTGCTATTGTCCAAATGTCCACTCCAACGCTCATGTTGAAAATGCACTGCCACCACCGCTGTTGAGAGGTGGGACTGTTAAGTGGGTATGTGGTCATGGAGGCTCTGCCCTCGTGTGCTGACTCATGTCATCATCACAGGAATGGGTTCCTAATAAAAAGCATCAGTTTGGCCTGATTTGCCCTGTCTCTTGAGTGCTTGTTTGTCCTTCTGCCGTGTTGTGAATGGACAGATGAATGATGGTGCATCAAACATGTTATTCAGTGATAAAAAAGAAATCCCAGATGTGGTCCCTTGATGTTGGACTTGCAAGCCTCCAGCACCCTGAGCCAAATAAATTTCGGTGTTTGTCATTCTACCAGTCCATGGCACTGTTATAGCAGCAGAAAACTAGATGCTGATAATGAGTCAGTATTAGTCACCAGTTCTAGCAGGTATATCACTCACACCAGATGTTAATTGGGAGAGCTGGGGGATGGAAGCAGAGAAAATATGGGCACTCTCTGTGTTTCTGCTCAATGCTTCTAGAAACCTAAAATAGGTCTTTTTAAAAAGCCTAATAATAATAAGCCAAAGCCCTTACAGCAACCTGTGTAGCCCATTCCCTTGCTACCTCCTTGACTATGCCAGCTACTGCTCACTCACACTAGCTCTGCTGTTCCTGGACTTGCCAGTGACTCCTGCCTCAGGACCTTTGCACTAGTGATCCCCTCTGCTAAAACACTCTCCCTCCTTTGCTGTGATCATCATCAAGGCTCTATTCAAATGACACATCTCAGAAACTCCAACCCAGTGACCTGACAAACAGCTGTAATGCCACCCTGGTTGCTACATGCCCCTATCCCATGCTGCTTTCCTCCACAGCACTTCCACTGGGGAAGATGCTGTACAATGTGCGTAAGTCCTGCGTTTACCAGCTTTCTCCCTGCACCATACAGCTGTGCTCCACAAGCACAGGACTGGTCTGAACAGATATGTCTCATGATGGCACATCTGGCACCTGATGGGTTATTTGTTCAGTGAGTCAATGAATTTAAGGGCATATGCCTAGGACACTCTTAAGTAAACCTACCAAAAGTGAAGTTGATGCTGTGGCATCTAGAACCAAAATGTGACAGTCACTGGATATGGCCTGAAATGTGTCACTCAGTGATTCTGTCATGGTGTGCACAAACTAAGCCACCATGTCACTTGGTGACATTACTTACGAGACCACTTTCATGTATGCAGTCTTATTGGTCAAAACAGCACAGCAGGGACTGGGATTGTGGCTCAGCGGTAGAACGCTTGCCTCGCACATGTGAGGCACTGGGTTTGATCCTCAGCACCATGTGAAAATAAATAAAGGTATTATGTCCGTCTACAACTAAAAAAAAAAAAATTAAATACACTGCTCTGATGATCTAAGACAGAACTATCCTGAAACTTGGAAATACAATCACTGTAAGAAAAATGATGGAGAAATCAAAGACTCATTTTGCTTTTAGACATACATACATACACCTGTCATACCATTTTGCCTGAGGCCAGCTGCCCACCTGCTGCCCAGCTCTCCCAGGACTGTCCACAGGCAGGGTCAGGGCTCAGCTTTCTCTGTGTGTGCATCAAGACATCAGTCCAGCAAGGGCTGCCCGGAGGAGCTCTGGTTACAGCTCTATCACTGAGGAAAATCACTGGCTCCGAGCTGGGTCTCCTCAACCAGCTGGCCTGCTCCCTCCTGGCTCAGTTCCTGTCATTCACATTTTATGCAGGCATCCCTAACATCTGCGTGTCCATAAGGCTGCATTATACTTGTCCCCTAAGTTTCAAAAGGGGGCTCTAGACCTCTTGGGATTCTGATATTTCAGAGATGAGAGACAGAAAAAGGGGAAAATTCAGACAGAGCTAGAGAGAGAGAAATAAGCACCGAGAAAAGGGGAAGAAACAGACATAGAAAGAGAAGAGGGAAGGGGTGAACAAGGGCAACTGCACATATGCCATTGCTGACGAGTGTCCTGCCAATGTCACTTGAGGGGAGGGCATAGCCCAGCAACTTGCCGCGTTTTCCTCATGTTTCTCAGACCTGAGCTCTCCATTGGTGCTGAGCACATTCATGCCATTTCCTTAATTACTGATTCTGTCTTCTGGCCTCTCCACTGTTTCTGGCCCATCCAATGTCACTTCAGTGACTCTCCTTCAGTTCTGTAACCTCCACTGGGTTCTTTATAGTTGTTTCTTTGCTGAGAGGGTCTATGTTTTCATCAACATCCACTCTCAAAGCCACCTTATGGTGCCTGCTTGGCCCCTCTGTAGGCGGCTCCAGCACCACCCATGGGGGAGAAACACTTCTAGCAGGGCCCCAGCAACCTCTGGAGAAGGAGCTCCCGTGCCCACCAGATTCAATTCGCCCCATGCCTGATCTAGTGTTTTCTCCTGCAACCAGACTTGGGGCTGGAAATTGTCCAAAGTGTCAATGTTTTCTCCAAATATGAGTAAAACATGGATTCTCGGTTGGTAATTGAATGGAAAGCACCAATTGGAGTGACTTCCCCAGAATGCTTTGGGGTTGACTGAAAGGACAGTGCAAATTCCAATGGCTATTTCAGACTTCAGGGAACCATGGTAACCTGGTGGATGGACACACTCCACATCCCTTAGAGGCAGTGTCAGGAGTAACAGCCAGCTGAGCACCATGAAATGAAATGTGTCCTTAAGGAGCAATGATTGGCTGGCATGGTGGGAACTGGCTGCCAGGCTGCGACCTGGGGCTCTCCTCCCTAGGGCTCTTCCCTAGGGGTCTTCCCTAGGGCTGCTCCCTGAAGTTCCTCTCTAGGGTTCTTCCCTCGGGCTACTTCCTGGGGCTGCTCCCTGGGGGCTATTCCCTGAGCTTTCTCCCTGCTGCTCTCAGACCCATAGGCAAGTCACAGGGTTAATCCGCATTTTCCTGAAAAGCCCCAGTACTGAAGATGCCTGTACCTCCTCAGGGTCTGCTTTATTCCTGGAGAGTTTCTAGTGACTCGCGTCTGGTTGTCTGGTTCAGCTGCAGCTACTCCCATCCCGGATTCAAGTGTTTCAAGGGTGTCTTGATGCCTCTAGCTAAGTCTCATTTCCCCAGACCTTGGCCAAACCTCCTGAGCTTGGTCTCTCAACAAAGATTATGTTTCTCTTCCACTTTAGAAGAAAACTTCTGTGCAAATGGAAATGCCAACTTTTCAGATAAATTCTGAGTCCCCTTCCAACTGATGTGGGACTTTTTTCTCCAGTCTTTCTGCTCCATGTTTAACTATTGCAGACCCACAGGGAAGCAGACCTTGGGTGCTGTACTGCCTGAACTGAAAAGGCACTGGCTGGAAAACACCAGATGTGAGGGCCACCTGTGGGAGATCTCCTGGGAACACAGCCGGGCCCCAGTTGCAGTACTGCCGGGTGAATCACAGTGGTCTGCGTCATGGTTCTCAATTGTGGTCCCCTGGACCACCAGCATCAGCAGCCCCTTGGACCTCAGAAACATGCAGCTTCTCCATCCCAGCTTAGGCCTCCTGCGTGAGCAGCTCTGAGGGTGGAGACCAGCTCTGTATCTGCACATGCTCAAACTGAAGGGCCACTAGACCACTTAGACCCAGGTGAACAAGATGGAAGGGCCGCATGACTTGAAGATAACTGAAACACATGTACACTAATATCACTTACTTTTGGTTTTTCTTTTTTGCTATGGCACTGGGAATTCAGTCCAGGGACACTTGACCTCTGAACCACACCCTCAACTCTTATTTTTTAATTTCATTTTGAGACAGGGTCTCACCAAATTGCCCAAGCTGGAATCAAACATGGGATCCTCTTGCCTCAGCCTCCCGAGTTCCTGGGATTACAGGTGTGCACTACCATGCTCGGATCACTAACATTTTAACACACCATGCTGCCTCTGTCCAGAGGAGCAGAAAAGCCAGCCCAGGTGACGTTTTCAGCCCAAGAGCTTCTTAACAAGATGTGCCTCCCACACCTTCCCTCAACTTCCCTGAATGACTCCCATAAATACCCTCCACCATCCTCTCAAAGTGTCACCAAGGAAGATTTAGATAAGCCCTCTAGCTTCACTTGCCCTTAACTGACTTAAAAAGAACCAATATTGGGGGCACACTACTAGTCTCCCACTGGCTCTGCTGAGCTCACACCTCTGACATGATAATAATGGCTGCCTGGGTTACTCTTCAGAGACCTCAAGGCTGCCTTCGCTAGTACCACTGGCTCTTCACTTGGGCCTGCAATGTCCCACAGGTGACTGGAATGGGGTGAAGAGGATTGGCATCTCTGCCTTCATGTTGAGTCTACCTTTGGGTTCAATAACAAAAGAAGGAGCAAGGGGGGGGTGGGAAATGGTGCACTTGCTTCCCAAATCATGGGGACAAGTTGAATTATGCTTGCTTTAAACTGGAAAAAATAATCCCCAAAACATTGCTTACCTTTCCTGCAGCTATTTAGCAATACTGCTCCCAATAAACAGCATTCCCTCTGCTCTCCTCTCCCTCTATCCATCGTGATATGTCACACATTATGAGCCTTTTCTAAGGGGAAAGAGAGAGCAAATTCCAGAAGAGACCATGGGCATTCATCAAATTATGATATGAATAGCCTTCAACTTGAACCTGAACTTTCTAAAAAGCATATATTGACATCCCTAAAATACCTTTACCAAATGTGGACTTTCAAATGTCAACTGCAAGACAGGAAAACACAGAGAGCAGTTAGATTTTTGGCAATGTCACCATCCTTACCTAAATGCCCACTCATTGTCAAATGAGCCAAAGGGGAAAGATGATACACCCAGCATTAAAACATTCAGAAGATGAGGATGAAGGTCTCAGAAGTTCTCAGGGTGATGGCTTCTTGGGCTCAGCACAGCACTTACTGAACTCAAGCCAATGGACTCATCCACTGAGAAGGAAAGGAACACACTTTAAAACATGGCAAATGAACAAAACTATGCTAGGCACATTTCCCTGAAACTAGTGGAAAGGACAGTTTTCCAGTGTCTCCTGTGTCCAGAAAAGCATGGCTGACGTCCACATCCTCTTAACAGAAATTGCAGTGAAATGCCAACTCATTGCTGCTCCTCCACATGCCATGTTGGGGTTTCCACGTGCCCAGCCTCAGCTGTGCCTGTGGGCTCAGCCAATCTCTCTCCCACAGCTGTTTCCAGAACCTTCCAGTCCCCACAAACCTGCAAGCTCAAATCTCTCCTTTCCACAGACCCTCTCTTCTGTCCTAACTCATGGGCCCTGGCTGAGGTGACCAGTAACAAGGGTGGCCCCATATCCAGGTTTGCCAGGCCCATCTGGCTGTGCCCAGTGCCCTAGAGCAGTCATGAGTGGGCCCTCCTTCCCCCCAGCTCAGCCAGTACTGGCAGGCCTTCGGTGGCACACACTTGGACTCTGGCAGCACACCAGTCTCCCTCCTTCCCACCTCTTGTCATGGTGCCCTCTCCTGACTGAGCCCCTTGGCCACCCTCCTCAGTCTCGTGGGGCCGTGGGCACTGCCAGGTTATTCATTTCCAAGTTCCCCCAGCTGAGTGTGGCCTTCACACAGAAGCACCACAACTCCCCTAAGAAACTCACCATTCCTACAGCTGCGGGTCACAGCTCTGCACTGTGGTTCCCCAGAATATGGCCGAGTCCAGGTGTCCTCCAGGCTCTCACAGCTCCACACACACACCCCAAGTCACGGAACCCATTCACGACCTCCATGCACCAGCCCAGGCCACATGCAGGGTTTGCTCAGAGGTGACCCCATGCCTCTCCTGCTGTGCAGCCAGAGACGTGGGGGTGGCTCCAGAGGCCTTTCCCAAGTCAACCCACCACCAGCCCTGTGACCTTCTTTCCTGGAACCCCTCTCAGTTCTATCTTCCTCTCTTTGGCATGCCTGCTCCACCCTGACCCCAGCTCTCAACAGCTCTCTGCAGACAATCCCATCTAATTTTCTACATGTTTTCTAAACATGCAGCTGATCATATTATTCCTTCCACAAAACCCTGGGAAAGCAGGAAAGCTTTTATGAACAACTGGCCCACTAGACCCTCTGCCACCTGGCCCTGCCATCTCTCCTGGCATCCTTGTTCAGTCCGAGACCATCCAGGCCTCTCCAGGGCACTCCCAATACACCAGGAGCCCCCCAAGCCAGGCCACCCCTCCTCCAATGCAGAACCCCATCCTCCAGAGCTCGACTCCAATGCCAGTGCATGACATGAGCCTGCCCCAAACCATGCCCGCTCCATCTACCAAGGTCAGCAGGTCCCTTTGCTGAACGTGTGGAAATCCATCTCTCGCCTTCAGAGCACACCTCACCCGCGACACAGCCGCTCACGTCATTTCTCTAATGTTACCCTCCTCCACCACTGGGTTGCTTTTGCAAGTCATAAATCTCTAAGGCCCTGTGCAATTCTTGGAATACAGTAAACAATCAAGATTTGAGACATGTATGAAGACACAATTGTTGTAAAAATACTTTATGTAAAACCAGCAACATGAAAAATTGTGCTCTTTATATGTAATATGAAATGAAATGTACTCTGCAAACATGTATAACAAATTAGAATAATGAAAATTTTAAGAAAAAAAGATTTGAGAAGAAAATAAACAAATGAACAGATAAACAGATGAGTCTCTGGCAATAAATCCCTTTCCCCTTAAAATGTAAGTACACTGTACATGTTTTCTAGAATCACAATTAGGTTCAAAAGTAGAAGACAGCCAGTAATATGAGTTAAAATGCCATTGCACCAA
The DNA here is from genome assembly GCA_025594165.1 of Tamias sibiricus. NCBI lineage: Eukaryota > Metazoa > Chordata > Mammalia > Rodentia > Sciuridae > Tamias > Tamias sibiricus. The sequence goes on from CM046663.1 coordinate 2,323,264, forward strand.
CAAAAACAATCATGACAGGGCAAAACTATGACGGGCCCTGGACTGAAGCACCATCAACACCCCAGCCTGCTGGTCTTTCAAAGGTGCAGTCAGATGAGCACCAACATGGGCGCGCCCTCACAAAACCCTCACAAGGCCCATGAGCACATCTGCTGCCCCTGGCTTTACGATCACCTCCTCCATCCCAGGTCCCCAAACAAGGCCTGGCCCACTGTCACTGAGATACCGCACACCTGCAGGAAGCTCAGATGGTAGAATCTGAGGGTAGGTGTGTGCCCTGCTCTAGTTTCTGTCCTTCAGCATAATGTTAGGCTCAGCCGGGCTCTGGCTATTCTCTCACCCATGGTAAAGACAGACCACAATTTGTCATTCACCACCTGGAGACATTTGCTTGTTTCTACTTTGTGGCTATTAAAAATAAACTGCTGTGATGCTGTGAACATTTGTGTAAGACTCAATATCAACACATCATTTTCTGGGGCAGATACCTAGAAGTGGAATGGCTGAAACATTTGTTAGGTGTACGTTTAGTGTTTTAGAAAACTCACGATCCATATTCCAAAGTGTTGTCTGATTTTACATTGCCACCAGCAGCCACAGTCCAGCTCCTTCCTGCCCTCTCCCACACTTGGCATGATCACTCTTCCCAGCGGTCGTGATGACAGGTATGTGGTGTGCAGCCCTGTCTCACTGGGGCTTCGTCACTAATGAAGTCGAGCTTCTTTTCATGTGTTTATTTTCCATATTGGTGTCTTCTTTGGTGAAGTGTCTATCCAAACCATTTATTTCCTTTTGAAACTGGGTTGTTTCCTTACTGAGGTCTAGGAGTTCTTTATGTATCCTGAGTTCTTAAACACACATATGATCTGCAAATATTTTCTCCCAATCTATGTATTGTCTTTTCATTCTCTTAACAGTATCTTTCAAAGAACAGAAGTATTTCCTTTTGACTAAGTCCAATTTATCAACTCTTTTAGGGATCATGTTTTTGGTGTCATATCTAAGAAATCTTACCTTGCCACAGTTACAAATCTTTGCTCTTGTGTTTTCTTTTGGTTGTTTATGGTTTAGGCTTTACATCTAGATTTATGATTCATTTCAAATTAACTTTTGTATGCTGGGCACACATAGCCTGGAGCTCATTAAAATATGGTTTCTAATCATTCTGGCACCATCACAGAAGACACTGTGCTTTCAATAGTGAATTACCTCTGCACCTTTGCTGAAAGTCAGGTGTCTTTTGTGAGTCTATTTTTGGAATCCATTCTGTCCTGTATATTTATTTCTCTGTCTTTAGGACAGTGCCTCAATTACTGGAAACCACGTCCTCCAGCCTTCTTCCTTCTCTCAGTTCTTGTGGCTATCCCGGGTCCTTTGCATCTTCATGTATATTTGGAATTATTTGCCAGGTGCAATGATGCATGCCTATAATCCCAGCAGCTCTCGAGGCTGAGGCAGAAGGATCCCAAGTTCAAAGCCAGCCTCAGCAACTTAGCAAGACCCTGTCTCAAAATAAAAAATAATAATAATAAAAAAAGACTGGGGACGTATCTCAGTGGCTAAGCACCCCTGGGTTCAATCCCTGATACCAAAAAAAAAAAGAAGAAGAAGAAGAAGAAAATCATTTGCCAAGGTCTGTCAAAAAAGAAAAAAGAAAAGAAAAGAAAACGCTGGGATTTGGGCCATGATTCTGCTGCAGCTGTCTGTCGGTCATAGGGGAACCAGCACCTTAGCACCAGAGAGACTTCTGCTCAGGCTTCAGGTCTTCTTCCACGTCACCCACCAGTATTTGGCTTTTAGATAGCACACATCTCACTTATTGTTGTTATATTTATCCTCAATCATTTCTCTTTTCTTCCTTTTCCTTTTGCTACTGCAAATGTATTTTATTTCAATTTCTGATCATTTTGCCATATATAAAAATACAATTGCTTTTTTTTCTTTCTTCTTTCCCCACAACACAATTGGTCTTTGTATATTAATCTTATATACTTCAATCTCACTGAACTCACTCAGTAGTTCCAGTGTCTACTTTGCAGATTCCATTCAATTTTCTGCACAGTTTAAGGACACATTGTGGCTTCCTTTCCAACCTGGACGCCTTTGATCTCCTCTTCCCTTTCCTCGAGTACCCAGTGCAAGGTTGAACATCCCAGTTTTGCTGCCCGTCTCAGGGAAAGGCTCCATCTTCCACATCTGGAGTGCTACCCACTTCACCAGGAACAGATGTTGGTGTTTTCTTTGTTTTCGTTTTTGTCTCTGTTTTTGTTTTTGTGGTGCTGGGGATTGAACCCAGGGCCTTGTGCACGTGAGGCAAGCTCTCTACCAACTGAGCTATATCCCCAGCCCAGATGTTGGGTTTTATCAAGTGCTTTTTCTGCATCTATTGAAATAATCCTCTGGTTTTCCTCTTTTAGCCTGTTAATATCATAAATTACATTGAATGATTTTCAAAAGAGAAACCAACTTTGCCAACTAAGATCAATCCCTCTGGGTTATGATGTATCACCGTTTTCATATAATGCTGAATTTGATAGGCTAATTAAGCTTTAGACCTATATTCATGAAATTATTGGTTTATAATGTCTTTCTTACAATGTCCTTGCCAGTGTGTGTGTGTGTGTGTGTGTGGTGCTGGGGATTGAACCCAGGGCCTTGTGCCTGTGTAGCAAGCACTCCACCAAATGAGCTATATCCCCAGCCCCAGGGGTTTTTTGTTGTTGTTGTTGTTGTTTCTTTTCTTTTCTTTTTAATCAGGGTAAGGCAGACTCCACAGAACAAGTTGGGAAGTATTTCCCAGGACCACTTTTTTAGAAAAGTCTATTGAACTGCCATTATTTTCCCCTAAATGTTCAGCAGAATTTACCAGGGAAGCTATCTCACCTGGAATCTTCTTTATGAGAAGGTTTTTACCTACAAATGTGATTTCTATAACAGACAGGACTATTCAAGTTACCCACTTCTTCTTGAGTGAGCTTTGGTGGCTTGAGTTTTCCAAGGAACGTATCTATTTCATCTACACTGCAGCATTCACTGGTACATCAATAACACACCCTTGTCCCTTTCGCTGCCTGCAGAACCTGCAGCCACCCTGTGTTGGCCGTCTGCCTCCTCTCCCTTCCCATCATTCTGGCAAGAGGCTTATCAAGCCTCCTGACTCTTCCCAGAGATCCAGCTTTTGGTTTCATGGATTCTTCTTAGGCATGCTCTCCTGTTTCACGATTCCCGTCGCATTCCTTACTATGCTTGCTCCTTCCTCTGGGTCTAATTTGCCCTTGTCCACCCGTTTCTTGGGGCGGAAGCTCCTTCACAGATGACTGAAGACTGGCCCAGGTGAGGTGGGCAGGGCCTCACTCCCCAAATACAGGCCATGAGCTCGGCCACGCTGGCTGCTGCCCCTCAAGAGCCAGCCCTGGGGAGCTCACAGCATGGCCACGGGAGGGACGTGCTGGTCAGAGGGGCAACAAACCAACCATGGGTTGATGAAGCTGGCAGACACTCGATCCTCCTCTCCGCCACTTAAACATGTGGCCTCTGTGGGGCCTTCTGGAAGCTTAACCTTCCACACAAGTCTGTAAACAATTCAACCACATGCTGTTAACAGAGCCTGTTTTCAAAAGAAACAAAAATACATTTAAAATAGGAATAAATGTAACCACAAAATTCATTTCCACTAGGAGAAATCAGTTACCAGCACCAGTGTGTCATGGGATTAATTATATAATCACAGATCTTAAATAAGGTAATTTCTTCAGCACACAGAAAAACCACAGAGAGATTTCTCAAGAGCACTCTGGGCAGGCTGGAGGCAGGCTGGCCGCTCCAGGCAGCCTCCTGTTCCTCCTGAAGAGCCCCCAGCAGAGGCAGGGAGAGCCAGAAACATTCTTCAGAAACTCCTGATTTTCTGTCAAAATCACTGTTATGTTATCCCTTAAATTGAGTGTTAAACTCATGAATCTTTTGGCATGTGTTCAGAAAGCAATAGACTTTTTTCAGAACTTCTGTTTCTAACCAAAGACTTCTGAAACTTTGCTAACTATAAATGGAAACGTAATGCCACTTATGAACTTGAACTCCATCAAGGACAGGAAATGGTTGGAACGTCTCTGGCACAGAGACTTAGTGGTGAGACCCTCGGAACTAAGGGAGAAAGGCCATCGCAGGCCTCAGTATTTACAAATCATCTAAAACTAGGCCCTTTTAAAGAAGGCGTTGTATGAAACAAAACAGAAAACATCCTGTCAGGACCAGACTTCATCCCAAGAAGCTATGCAAGATCAAAACTGACTTGGGACTGCGGACTCCCATTTTAGACCTAACAATTTAACATACGCTGGAAGCCCAACTGCGTCCACATAGACTTTTTTCAGGATCTGAAGTAACATACAGCTTCTTCAGAGAAAGAGGGGAATATTATCAGCCCCTTAAAGAGAAAACTGCTCCAAGTGTGATAATGAAGCTCCGGGTACCACACCAAGCAGCAAGGAGAGGTGGGTGTGGATGATCCTCGCCACGGAATCACAGGTCCCAGGATCGCCTCGTGGCTCTAGGAGGGTTCCTCCAAAACACCAGGAGAAGGAACACCAGCAGCACCACGGCAGCACCAGCCGCCTTGGCAGGCCAGGACAGGGATGCCTGGGCCACCCACCCGGCCCTCCTGGCCGCCCTGCCGCTGCCCAGGCAGGAGTCTGAGACTATGGGGAAAAGTGAACCAAGGAGGCCCGGGACTTGTGGGGAGAGGGCGTGGAGGAAAGCCACGGCAAGGCGGGCCTCCCTGAGGGCCTGCAGTCCCTGCCAGGGGCCTCCGAGGGGACGGCCACAGGCACAGGCCCCCAGCCCTGCCAGTGGGCACGTGACTTGCTCTTCACCCATCACCAGTGATCGGCACAGTGTCCAGTGTGGAAGACACATTCCCAAAGGGACAGCGCGGGCAGATGCCATGAACACTGGGGACCGATGGACACTGGGGCAGGAGGAAGGAGCTCCAAGTGGTCATCAGAACTGGGAGGGACCCAGGCGGGGGCCGCGGCTCCGGGGCAGAGCGCTTGCCTAGCCCTCGTGAGGTGCTGGTCTCCATTCTCAGCACCACACAGACAGATAAATAAAATAAAGGTATTGTGTCCATCTGTGACTAGAATTATGAGTTTTTTTACTAAAAAAAATTTTTTTTAAAGAATTGGGGGACAGAGAGAAACATTCAGAGAGAGAAGGAAAGGAAGGAAGAGAGGGAGAAAACGAAACCAGATATTAAGAAACAAGGACACCTAGAAATTTAAAAATGATAGTCAAGTACATACAAAACAAAAAAAATTCTGTGGAAAGTTGAGAAGGTCCAGAAGTCAGAGAAAAGGCTTGGGAGGGGAGCACTCGACCGCCAGGACAGCCCGGCCTGGCTGCTGGCTGCAGCAGGACCACCATGGCCTCCCCCGGGCCCGGCTCTCCTCCTCTCTTCCGTCAGGCCCCACAGCCAGCTCCAGGCCCGGCTTGGTCCTCGCAGTGGGGCAGGGCCTGAGGAAGGGTGGAAAGGGCAAGGCCTCCACGGCTGGGCTAGAGACTGGTACTGGGCACTTGTGCCCCCGGCTCAGATTCAAGAAGGAAGCAGGGAGGCTCTGGATGGGGCAGCGCGGAGCGCGGGCAGCTGAGCCACTTCTGTGCTGGGCCACACCTGCCTCCCCTCTGAATCCCAGGAGGCCGCCTGCTTACCCAGGCCGCCTCCTCCACAGGCCCTGGAGCGTCGTTTAGACTGCAGGACTCACCCAGCCGAAGGCCTGCGAACCAGGAGTCGGGCCGGGCGACCACTGTGTCCCGTCATGCTGAGACGCTGCACACTGCAGGCCCTGCTTCCTCTGGTGGCTGGACAGGCACTCCATACACGGGCACGCGTGTGATGTCTCCCTGCACACGGTGGCCTCCCCAGCACGAGGTAACAGGCACCCACAGATCCACTGGCCACAGCAGTGAACTTTTCTCTTTTCTTGCAGTGCTGGGGATTGAACCCAGGGGCACTCTGCCACTGAGCTACACTCCCAGCTCATTCTAATTTTGATTTTGACACAGGGCCTCCCAAAGTTGCTCAGGCTGGCCTCCAACTTACAGTCCTCCAGCCTAAAGCCTCCTGAGTAACTGGAATGGCAGGGAAGCACCACTGCACTGCATAAAATAGGCATGTGTGGCCGGGCACAGTGGCGCACGCCTGTGATCCTAGCAGCTCGGGAGGCTGAGACAGGAGAACTGCAAGTTCAAAGCCAACCTCAGCATCGGCAAGGTGAGGCGCTAATCAACTCAGTGAGACCCTGTCTCTAAATAAAATACAAAATAGGGCTGGGGATGGGGCTCAGTGGTTGAGTGCCCGAGTTCAATCCCTGGTACCAAAAAAAAAAAAAAAAAAAAAAAAAAAAAGGTGTATTTGAAGCAAACTCTGCACGGGTCCGTTTGCACAGTCCTGCTGCCCTTGTGCTACAGACAGCACAGACACGCCACCCTGCAAGCCTGGGCTGAGAACCACCAGTGTGGCTCACAGAACAAGACAAATGCCCCTAAGCTAATCTCGCACACCTGATGACAGGGCAAGTGGGAAGCTGCTGGGGACAGCCCGCTGGGAGGAGGCAGGCTGGCCGGCCTCCCTGCCCATCTGGCTCGCCTGGCCTTTGACCTGCATGAAACCTTGCACGAATGAAACCCGAGTGCCCAGGCTCCACCCTCGGCCCCTTCCAGTCTCCACAAGCCCAGCAGCTGTGCCGCGACCTGGCACTGACCAGGGAGCCTGCTGGCGGGGAGGAGCTGCAAGAGTCTGCTGTGAGCATACAGCAGCATCCCTGGACCTGCGCGGGCAAAAGTTTTCTGTGTCAACTGATAAAATAATATCAATAGCACATCTTCTCATTTACCGTGGGAACAGGCTATTGCCCCACAGGCCACTCCCACCAGCAGATAGCATTCATATCATTCCTAAGAGGAGGAAACTGAGACTCAGAGAAGGCAGGCAAATTGCTTGAAGTCACCCAGCAAATGACTGCAGCAGTGAAGCCAGGTCTATCCAACCCTGGAAGACACACAAGGCCTTCAGGTAGGGGGACCTGTGACTTAAGGACCACCAGTCCCTGGCACTGCATGGTGCACGACTGTGTGGCCAAAGGAACGGTGTGCCCTTGCCATCCCCTGCCTGAAGTGATGGACGCCAGGGGCGAATCTCCCACTCACATGAGATTCCAGTCTAAAAAGCTGAAAACATCCTGTGACAGGAACACACAGCCCCACCCACCCCGGCGGCTCCATTTGTCATATTAGGCAGTGATTAGTTACCTCTGCACATTTGAGGGAAACCCATCAAACATCTGTGTGGCCCTGCATTTTAATCTATGCGCATGTGTGTGCCTCTTGGTGCAAATGGAAACCAGGTAAACACAAGAGGAGGCGAGCCCCGGGAGCAGAGTGAGGTGAGCAGGCCAGCCCAGAGCTGGACTCTGCCCTCTGTGGCGCCCTCCTGCACTGGCTGCAATAAGGGCACAGGGTGGGGTAGGCATGGGCCACGTGCGGTTTCCAGAGGCCCCCCAGGACAAGGAGAGGCTGGCTCTCCACAGGACCTGAGCCCCTGCCAGGCCCGTTGGGGCTGTCCCTGACAGGGAGGGGCTGGGCACACTCCCCAGGTAGCCGCCTGCACGTGCCTCCTGAGGGTGCCCCGCGATGCCCATCCTTCCTGAGGCCCCTGCTGGATGGTCCACTTGACCTGACCCTCAAATCCGCCCGCCCGCCCAAGGAGCCCACGTGTGCTTGCCCTGTCTTATTTCCAGGTGTGGGCTGCAACTCTAAATGCAGTACAGGTGGCAGACGCAGGCTGACGCCTGGGGAAAGGTCACAGACCTGGGTCTGACCCTCCTGCCTGCAGGCGCAGTGGGTGACTCGCAGCCAGGCACACCGCTGTGAAGACGCACTTGTGAAGGAGGAGAGCGTCCGTAAAGGCACCTGAGATTCTGGACGGATGTGAGCTTCATTTATTTTCTTCTCTTCTCTTCTTTAAAGGAGTATATTAGGGGCTGGGGTTGTGGCTCAGCGGTAGAGCACTCGCCTAGCATGTGCACGGCCCGGGTTCGATCCTCAGCACCATGTAAAAATAAAAATGCATTGTGTACAACTAAAGCAAATAAATAAATATTTTTAAAAATAAATAAATAAGAATATATTAAAGGTGAGGAGAGCAAGCGGGGAAAGCAGGCCGACTCCAGGGCGGCTCTGTTCACAGAATGAGCGCCTGGCCTGGACAGCACACCCTGCACTCAGCTCCCAGAGCTGAGCGCTGCCCCTGTGACACACCTCCTGAAACAACATGCCACCAGCAACACCCCAGCCCACCAACCCAGATGTGTGTGCACGCACACCTGCACATGCACCTGCATGCATACCTGTGTGTGTGCATGCACGTGTGTGCTCACGCGCATATGAGATGCCCACATGAACACCATCGTGTTTTCAGTCTGGCTCTCAGGAAATCTCTTCTGATGTCCCTGGTTTATACTGAATTTGAGTTTGTGTGCTTCATTTTGAGAGCGCCAGCAAAGACGGTTCCAGCTCCGCTCTTCCCCAGGCCTGAAGCCTCAGTGAGAATCACACTGGCTCAGGCTCTGGATGGACTTCAAAGTCGCAGGCTTTGAATATTTATCAGCCAGGTGTAGTGGCACACACCTGTAATCCCAGAAGCTCAGGAGGCTGAGACAGGAGGATCACAAGTTCAAAGCCAGCCTCAGCAACTTAGCAAGACCCTGTTTCAAAATATAAATGGCTGGAGATGTGGTTCAGCAGTAAAGTATCCCTGGATTCAATCCCTGGGACCAAAACAAAAAATGCTTATTATTATATTATTGCAAAATTAATGATTCTGAGACCTTTGTCAGGGTAAGTTGATTAGAAGGGTCTGGATATAACTGAGAATTCTGATTGCAGGGTTTTAAGGACCTTAAAAATGGCCCAGAGATAGTCTGCATTCCAGCTTCTCCACGAATGGCTCACCAGTCAGTCAACGCATCTTCATGAACAGCCATCAGGCTCAGCCTGCCCACCGACCTGTCCTGGGCGGGTCCCCTCCACCGTCCCATGCATCACTGACCACATGCTGCCAAGGCCCAAGGGCCCGTGAAAAGGCACAGTGTCCCGTGGGCACTTGTAACTTCTGCCCTTTCTCTTCCCACCCAGCCTCACCCACTCCAGAATCTTAAGCTGGACAGAAGGTGGGTCTGGAGTCCACTGAGAAGGCCTTAGACTTGCTGGTTCCTGTTCATCCGCGGAAGGGCTCCTCGGGCTGGGGAACCGCCAGGTTCTAACCCACACTTCAGCAAAGATGCAGATCTGACCCGCTCAGATGCTGGTCCCCTCAGATCCCCGTTCCTCCCCTTCCATCCCTACATCACGACTCATGACTTCCTTCTGCCTCACACTGTTGTCGTTTTTAGAGCTGTTTTCCCCTGCACTAGACCTGTTATTTAGTGTTCTGTCTCCCACAGCACCGTGGGAGGCAAGTAAGTGCTTAACAGGTTGATGTGGCTCAAATATATCATGCAACCTGTTGGTCAAGTTGTTCCCCAAGATTCTTATGTTGAAGTCTTAACTCCAGTACCTCAGCAGGTGACCCTGCTGGGAAGTGAGGTCACTGCAGAGGTGGTCAGTGAAGGTGGTACCAGCCAGTGTGCCCTGTGATCCAACAGGACCATGTCTTTATAAGAGAGGGATTTGGACAGTGTGGAGACCACATGGAAAAAAACGTGGTGAGGACCGGGGCTGTGAGGCCACAAGCCCAGGGGTCCAGGCTCCTGAGTGAGGCCTGGATAGAGCCTCCCTGCGCTTCAGGGAAGCACAGCCCCACCCACACCTTGACCCCAGACTCCAGGGGCCAGACCCTGAGACAAATGTGCACACCCAGGACAGCCAGGGGGTGGCCTCTGATTCCAACTACATTCCCCAAACACTGGTGGCTCCAGGTGTCCTGGGGGGACACACTGCATGGGTTGCACAGAGCTTCTGTGCTCTCTTCTCCTGGGACACAGGAAGAACCACATCCTTGGAGTTGTGTGGTGAAGTGGCACTGCTGCAGTCACAGGGAGAATAAGACTCTCATGTTAAGGTGTGTCTATGAAGCGCCTGTCGCTTCCACCCTCGATAAGCCCCGTCTAGGTTCCCCTCCCTGGGCTAGATCGGTGTGAGGCGTGAGCGTCTGCACTGTGCTGCCAGGCTCAGGGGCGTCTCGGCCTCAGTGTTTCAGAACAGGGTGTAGGAGCCCAGCCCAGCCCCGAGAAGCCCAAGTGCGAGAGCTCCTGCAGGAGCACTGGGGAAGCTCCTCCCCCAGGCACAACGCGCTGGCAATAATGCAAAGTGCTCAGGGGAGCTCACAAGTCCCTCTTCTCTCTGGCTCCACTCTACCCTGAAAGAAAAGTGGAGGAACTCCACCCAGGGGAACCTGAACCCATCACTCTAAGTGAGCAGAACACGGGAGTCCAGTGAATGTCCTCTCTCCCCTCCACCCATTCCTGCTCTGAAGCACAAGGACCAAGGGGAGAAACATGCAGGATGTTTCTTCATAAAAGACACATGGAAAGCCTCAGCCGGTCCGGTGAGTACCCCAGCCTCAGGGCTGGCCGCGGGCTGTGAGCCTGCACAACTGAAGTCACAGGCTGCTCACCACTGGCACAGGGTGCCCAGCAACTGGGGCACCCCTTCCAATTCCACATGGACATTAAGTTGCCAACTGTTCCTGTTTAAGGGGAAACAGCCTCAGACTCACATTTCCACACTGGAGTAAAAGGCGTTCGGCATCATGTATACTTGTGGCATATATTATTGCGGGCAAACATTTGTAAGCACAAAAAAAAAAAAAAAAAAAAAAAAAAGCAACTTCTTAGGAAATGGAGACTTCTGAAACCCAGAGGTTAGAGGCAGAGAATGGCTAATATTTTACTCCCCAAACCTACCTTTGAACCAGAGAGCCAGTAACTCTGTCCATAATCGGTGCTTTTACGTTAAACTTTCATTGTGATAGAGTCAGTTTAAAACAAACCAATCAGGGCTCACGGGAACAAAACAATGGCTTCAACCTAAGGAATCTCCAGCCAACTGTAGTTTCCGAATATGCCATGTTCCAAACCAGCTGCATCGAGCTAAACATTTTATTCATTCCTGCCTTTGTTGTTTTAGAGATGTAAAGAATGCTACAGTTTTCTAAGAAAATCTTTCCAGAAGTTAAAAAAGAAAATGATTATTGAAGTCTGCCAATCAATATATTAAGGCAGCAAATATGCCAAACAACATCATGCTTTGAGGGCCACATTTTTATCAACACAGCTCATGAAGTTCCTTAAAGCTTCACTCTTAGAACTGGAACAGCATTTTTTAGTCTATTTTGGTAAAATTAGCGTGCATTTCAAGGCTTTTCAACATCTGTCCTTCATTATCAGAGATACCAATATCCAGATGACAACAGTGTTCTGAGTGCCTTGGAAGTTACATCCGCTCCTTAGCCCATCTTAAATCATCATTTAAGTTTTACTTACAAGCAACATTCCTATTTCATGCAAGGCAGCTGTTTATTCTAAAATTCAGATTGTTTTCACAGATATGTTCCAAGTCAGAAAAATAGCTAAAACTAGCATGCATGCAAATTCATGTTAAATAACATATTTTCTGGCCTCATTTTAAATCTAGCACCATAACATGCAAACTTGTGAATAAAATTACTTCTCAAGTCACTTAACCTTTTAACAAATTGTTTGTCATCCTGCCTGGGGGCCAACACATCCCGTTAAAAATGAAATAGTCCTTCCTAACTATGGTGTGCTTTAAATTCTATATTTTAATGCCTTTTAAATAATTGATCTTATTTTTAAAATTGTATATTGGCCAAAAAGACTAGAGGCAAGACCTCAGTATTTCTGACATATTCGGGCGTGCGGGTCTCAGAAGCCGTCCCATGCCCTCGCCCTGCTCTGGGAGCTTGCGGGAGATGAGAACAAACTTTCACCGCCGGCAGACGCGGGGCAAGGGTCACGCTCCGGCCGCAGGGGAGCCACCAGCGGAGCAGTCCGCTCGGAAGCGGTAGCAGTCGAGATGGGTCCGGGACTCCAGGCCAGCCATGCCAGCCCTGGAGAACGCGGGGCTTGACCCCGGCGTGCCACCGCGCCGGCCCGGGGGGAGCGGGATCCTTCCGTGGGCAAAGTAGTAAGTGGCTCCGCAGCCCGGCCCTCGGCGACGCTGGCTGCGCCCTTCACCGCGCACGGCAGCGGGCCCACCGAGCCCAAGGCGAGAGCCCCGGCAGTGCCACCGACGAAAGCCGTTCGAACAAAGCCATCTCGGGAAGCTGCGCGCGCTGGAACGGGGTTTTGTGACCCGTCGCCGCCAGCGAGCGCCGCCGACCTCCCAGCGCCGGCCGAGGAGCAGCCCTCCGTCAGGGCGGAGCAGAAGCCCCTCTCCGCATGCGGGGCACTCTCCTTCCCGCGACCCCCGACCCGACGCGGCCCCGCGGGCGGCCGGCTCCTCCCCCGACCCCCGCCCCAGCCCGCCCCGCACACAATGGCGCCCCCCGAGCTCCCGCCACCCGTCCCCGCGCCGCCGCGCCGCCCTGTCCGCGCACAAAGGAGGGCGCGCGGGGCCCCGAGCCGGCGCGCGCCAGGTGCTCCTGCGCGCATCGCGGGCCGCGCGGGGCAGGGGACGCGGGCCGGGCCCGGCCGGGCCGGGGGCACTTACTTTCTCGATGGTCCCGGGGAGCAGGCGCTCCAGCAGCCTGCAGAGGACCACCCCATCCTTCAGCGACGCCTGCAAAAAGCCCTCCGGGTCGGAGATGGTTTTCTTGGGCGACTCTAGCACCCCCAGGGTGATGAGCCACGTAACGGTCTGCTCGGCGGAATTCATCGCTGCGGCGGCTCGGGCAGGGCGCAGGGAGGGGGCCCGCGCGCGCCGTTCACCTCGGAGCGGCGGCCCGGCCTGCGGCCGCCCCCGCCCCCGCCGCCTCCGCGCCCATGGGGCGCCGGGCGCCGGCGATTGGCTCGGCCGGCCCAGCAGGTCCGGCTCGGCTCGGCTCGCTCCGCGCGCCCTGGCCCGCTGTCAAGTGCCTTTTCATTAGATGCACAGGAACCTGCGGGCGCCGGGCGCCGCCCCCGCCGCCGCCCCCCGGCCGCGGCCGCCGTCGCCCGATGACATCACCGCCGGGAGAAGAAAGACGCGGCCGCCCGCCCGCGCGCGCCCCGCGCAGCCCCGCGCAGCTCCGCGCCAGGCCCGGGCGCACGGCGCAGGCTGGGCGCGCCCCGCGCTCACCTGCGCAGCCCGGCCGCGCCGCCTAGCAGCCGCGCCCGCCGGGGACTCTGCGCCCTTTGTTTATATTCCAGAGCAAGAGGTTTGCATTATTAAGGACTTCCCAGAATGCTCTTTTTATTTCTGCCAGTCTTATTTCGGGGCGGGGGCGGTGCTGAAAGCCAGACGTTTGTGTCTCGCTACCTTGCAAGCCAGTAATGGCGAGCCAAATGCTAATTAAATCTAACCAGATGGGTCTAATTCGGGCAGGAATTGATTTTCCTGCGGCGCTGGGAGCCCTTGGGGACGTGGGCGCCAGAGCACGGCGCGGCGCGGCGCGGCGGGCGGCTCGAGGGCCCCCTGCCGGGGGGCGGTGGACGCGGCGGTGACCTCAGCTGGCGGAAGCGGGTGGCTCAGCCCGCTGGGGCCACCGGCCAGAAGCCTTGCGTGGCTCCGCGTGAAATTGGTGATGACGTTTCAAAGCCTGTTGGAGCAAGGTCAAGAAAATAGCACAGGCTGAAGGGGGTCTGCGGAGCACGAGGACGGAGAGCGGCGCGGAGAAGACGGGCCGGCGCTCGGCGGCGGCCTCCGCTGGAGCCCGGCAGCCAACGCAGACCCCAAAGAACTCGGCGTCCGACCGTCGCGTGACGCGCAAGCTTCTTCAACAACCAGTGACCTTCGCCTGCGTAAAGAAGGATGGAGACTCTCTCAAAAGGACGTGCATTTCCGTTCACGCCGACCACCGGCCCCGCGCTTTCCCCTGGGCTTGCTGTGACTTCCGCGGCAGTTTAAAATAACATTTGTAATCCCCTATGAGACCTTACCACGTGCCAGGCACGTATATAAATCCATGTAATGACAAAGGCCAGAATCTATAAAGACTATAGATTAAAGAGGCTCACTCCTCTTCCTCTGATTTCTCCCAGTGTACTTTGATTGCAATCGTTAATTGCATTTAATTCCAGCTTCCCCCAGTTAAGTGGTTAAATTTTCTTTCCAAATACAAACACAAAATTCAAATAGCAGTATGAATTCTGAATGTGGAGGGCAAGGCATTCTGTGGGAACAGCTGCCATTGAGAACAGCTGCGGTTGCCAAAGGAGCCCTTGCTGTCTCTAAGAAGCGCTCTCTGCCTGCCTGGTTCTGCTTGGTCCTTAGAATGGCGGTGTAAGGGAGCTCCTCGGGCCCATTTTACTGGTAACATACAAGCGATGGAGTTGAAGGTAGGTCGTGGCTCCTCCTCCAGAGTCGGCATACCAGCCTTCTGCATCCAGCTTCCCAGCAAACAGCAGTGCAATTGAAACTACATCAAATTTCCTACCTAAAGAGCCTTTGTGGATGGAAAGTTCTCAGCCCACAGGTAGTTAGTTGTCCATTGAGATTCTTATTTACTCTTATTAACTGCTGAATTGGCAAAATAATTCAGAATACGTTCATTACAGTGTCAGATTCTATTATAATCCAGCAAAAAAGTGAGATTCAAATTGATTCAATCAAATGTCCCCAGGAAGTAGGCTCAGTAGATGAGCCTGGGAGCGGATTGCCAGGAGACTCCCAGACCAACCATCATTGCCAGGCTTCTTGGCTGGAGTCCCTGAACTTTTAAATGCTTTATGGTTACTGGTTGCTTTTTTGGCTTTTTTTTTTTTTTTTTTCAGTTTGGTTTATTTGGAAGACATTCTAGAAAGCAGCATGCCTGAGGTCTAGCTGTGTCACACACTTAGTTACTGAGTTGTTCTGATATCCAGATGCAGTTGGTTAACAGGCCTTAGCTTTTCCCCAGTCCCTGCGGTAGAGGGCGTGGGCTTTGGAGGGGAATCTGGTGCTCTGGCTGTTGCTTGCAGCCAGTCGAGCCTGCGGTCCAAGGAGAGCTGTGGCCCGTCTGTGGCCGTCCCTTTGGCTGACCTAAAGGGATGTGGAGCAGCCTTCAGGGCAAGCCTTGGTGGGTTCCCTCATTTCCCCAAGGGGATTCTGTGTCAGTGCAGCATGGCTGTCCTCAGTGGCTGATAACCACACCCCATGTCATAGTTAGGGTTCCCCACAAACTCAGCTGCCAGTCAATACCTCCCAACCACCCCGCGGAGCCATGCCACTCAGTTTGTGTGGGGCCCCTTGGGGCATGGCCACATGAAAACATGTCAAAGTCCACCCAGCCTCAGGCTCCACAGCCGTGAGGACATTGGCCTGGGCCGTGTCATAATCACTCCTGTCAGAATAGCTTTTTTTTTTTTCAAATGGGCCCATCACCTAGATTGACAGATGCAACAGGAAAACAGTCCCACGGAGCTCACTGCAACTACTTTACATCATTTTTTAATATTTGTTTTTTAGTTATAGGTGGACATGATATCTTTATTTTATTTTCATGTGGTGCTGAGGATGGAACCCAGTGCCTCACGCATGCTAGGCTAGCGCTCTACCTCTGAGCCACAACCCCAGCCCTACTTTACATTATCGAAGGTACTCATTTCGTGAAAAAGTGTGCCATTTATTTGGGATAAATAAGGACATTTATCATCTGCTAAAAATTAAAGATACAAGCAGGAGAACATAGCTTATTAACATATATGGCTTAAAAATTGCTCAGGATCAGAAAATGTTTTGCCACCCTAGGATATCATGAAACGTAGCAGCTGGGCCCTTGCCCTAGTTAGGGTCCCCCAGAAGCTGATCCTAAGCCAACAACTTGGATGCAACCGGGGAAGGGCCCCAGGAGGGTCCATGGAGACGGGGAGAGAAGGAGATCGGGGACACAGGGTGTGTGAATGAGCAACTCCACTCCCCTGGGTAGCTCCGGAGCAAGTGGCACAGGTCTCAGAGTCTGCAGACCAGCGGACATCCCGCGGCAAGGCCCTGCCCAGGCGACAACCTCTGCTTCAGCACTGGGATTGTTTCAGGAGCCAGGACATCCAGTGCACCTGCTCCTCTGAGAGTCACAGTCATTGTGGTGGAGTTTGCCCCCTGGGCTGACTCCAGCAATGGCAGCTGCAGGGGTTAATGTTATACGTCAGCTTAACTGGAACCACGGGGCACCCAAGTACTTGGTTAAACACCCTGGTGTGTCTGAGGGTGCTTTCAGGTGAGATAAACGTTGGGCTAGGCAGATGTCTCCTGGCGTGGTGGGCCTCGCCCAATCAGCCGAAGGCCTGAACAGTGAAAGTCCTGATCTCCCACTCACCCCCAGGGAGGGCGGGTGCAGCTGGAGGGTGGCTCTCCGTCCTGCCACTGCTTCTGGGAGGCGGTCACCAAAAGCATGGAGGAGGAGGAGCCTTGAATGACACAGACATCTCCCCTCCCAGACAGAGGGCGATGTCCTTGCTGACCCGCAGGTTTAAAATGATGGCCCCATGTGAGACAAGGTTTGGGCAGGCTTGCCTGCAGTCCCTCGAAAGATCGGGGTTTCCTAAGCTCTGTGTTCCTCAGCTGGGGCACAGACGCACTGTGTGCACAGCCTCCAACTGGCCACTCTGCGTGGCCTCTGTGGCAGTCAGGAGCAGGCCCCCGTGGGAAGCTGTTGCTGCCTGCAGAGCTGTGAGCAGTGAGACCCAGGTCCCAGGTCCCCTGCACGCAGTCACGGAGCTGCTGCTGGGGTCAGCTTGCAGAGCTGGGTGACTCTGGACCCACTCATGCTCACAGCGCTCCCCCACCCCGGGACGCGCAGCCTGTCGCTCTTCTCTTCCCGTCGTGCCTCGTGAGTTTCATTAGAAAGCAGAGTTCTGTTTTCTGTCTCACTGCATCCAGAGGGATTCGTAATTTCTCTCTTGATTGTTTTCTTGAACCAAATCTTTATATATAGGAAGATGTGTCTTGCTTGCAAGAAATTGAAACCTGGTTGACCATTGACTCTGATTAGGCAATTGAGCTCATAAATTCCTGCTTTCTAAGCTTTGTTAAGATTTTAAATGGTCCATGAACACATGAAAGAATGCGTATACTCTGTTCAAGAAAATATGTATTTATAGTATGCAAGTTTCTATGCTTGTTTTATTTGTTCTGAAATCCTTTTATTTATTTATTTTTTTTTTATTTATTTATTTATTTTTTTTTTTTTTTTTTTGTGGTACTGGGGATTGAACTCAGGGGCACTCGACCACTGGGCCACATCCCCAGCCCTTTTTTATATTTTATTAGAGACAGGGTCTCACTGAGTTGCTAAGTGCCTCGCCATTGCTGAGGCTGGCTTTGAACTCACAATCCTCCTGCCTCAGCCTCCCACATGCTGGGATCACAGGTGTGCGCCACGGCGCCCATCCTGTTCTGAAATACTTCTACACTCACAATGTTTTTAAAAAGCACAGTTTCTTTGTGCTGCACACCCACCCCCTCAGTGACAATGACCCCCAAAACCAGAGCATTTTGTCAGATCAAGTATGTTGAAGTTAGTTCAACCATACTAAGCAAGCCAGAGACACTGTTTGCGTTTCACCCGTTTTTCTTTGCCTTGATGTGTGTGTGGCTTTCTGAATTCTGTCCCAGGCATAAATTCACGCATCCACCTGCCAATCAGTCCTCCATTCATGATGTTCCACGACCACACAGGCCCCTTGGAGGTCACTGGGCTTTAGAGGGGACTCCACCCTACCCAGCTTCCCGATCCCTTCTGTCCCCACCTGTTTTATCTGTTGGATTTGTTGATCCACAAAGACATGTTTTATTTTCATTTTTTTTTAAGTTGTATTGGACACAATACCTTTATTTTATATATTTATTTTTATGTGGTGCTGAGGATCGAACCCAGCACCTCGCACGTGCTAGGCGAGCGCTCTACTGCTGAGCCACAACCCCAGCCCCACAAAGACATATTTTAAAATCAAGTTTCCCTTCAATTCCAAATGGTTTTAGAAATGTATACGTCATACTAAAGGCACAGGCTGATTGAAAACTTCTCTTTTTCATAACTATGCCTCCTCTCAATTCACAGCATTATTTGGCCCTGATTCTTCTATCTTTACTTCAGCTCATTTGATAATATTTTTTCATTCCCATTTCTTTTTGCTTGTATTTACCCGATGTCTTTTTGCCCAAATGCTGATATTCAACCATTCTTCATTACCCTAAGTTTGGAGATGTAAACAGCATAAATGGGCTACAAATTATGCCCATGTAAAGATGTCTTTTTTTAGAGCAAAATACGCCCACTAACATTTAGTGTACTGACTGCTACACTTCATTCATTCTTCTTATTTTAAATAAGTTATTACTTGTTTTTGCATCATTGTTTTCTACTTTCCTTCCAATGTTCTTGTTGAGTTGTTCAAACTTCTCTTCATCCCATTTTTTTTTTTTTTGACCTTTTGTTAAAACTCGGAGACCACATCATGACTTTTGCATGGATTACGCGGTTCCCTTTCTGCTCGCAGGTCACAGGTCGACTCGCAGACCTGTCCTTCTGTTGCGTGTCGCTCCGTGTCAGAGGGAGCCTCGTGGTGCGCCCTCCTCCCTGGACTAGCCTCTTCTTGGGGCACACAGGCACCCAGCAAGGTGGACCTGCAGGAGGCTCTCCTGTCCCAATGCCCACCGACCCCTACTCCACAGTCTAGCGAGGGCAATGAAGGGCTTTGGTGCCCCCTGTTTCCTTCACCCCAAACTCCTACATTTTTTCAAGAGTTTAGTTATTTTAAATTACGTTAGAATTCCTCTTGTGGACTAGCTCTTCTTTTCCAGGAGTTTTTATTTAGCGATCATATTGCACATCCTTAGGCAATTTAACATCATAATTTACCTCTCTGTCTCAGTCTCTTTCTCCAAACATATATAAGTAATCTGGGTGGGTGGGTAAGTGGTTATGTCATGGCTTGCCTGTGAGTGTGTGTGTGTGTGTGTGTGTGTGTGTGTGTGTGTGTTTGTATGCATGTGTGTGTCCTGTGTTGAGAGACTCTACGTAGGGGGAGCCTGTGAGTGCTGTGCCCTTGCCGAGGTGTGAAATAGAATCAAGGAATCAAGGACAGGGCAAGAGACCTGTCCATCTGTTGCCAAGCCCTAGATGAACATTGCCTTAAAAACAGGTGGTGCTGGCGCTGGAGTTGTGGCTCAGTGGTAGAGCACTTTCCTAGCATGTGGGAGGCCTGGGTTTGATTCTCAGCAGTGCATATAAATAAATGAATTAAAAAAAAAAGGTCTATCAACATCTAAAAAAATATTTTAAAAAAATGGCTGGTGGGCTGGGGTTGTGGCTCAGCGGTAGAGCACTCGCCTAGCACGTGCGCGGCCCGGGTTCGATCCTCAGCACCATGTAAATAAACACATTGTGTACAGCTAAAGCAAATAAATAAATATTTTAAAAAAATAGCTGGTGCTTTCAGTTTTCTTTAAAAACATTCACTAATTTTTCACTTGCACTCCACGCAAAACTTAAAATTATCAAAAAGTACTTTTTGAAATGCAATTGGATGCCAACAGGTAAGTGCCTGGTGACGGAGCTGCTGTGGCACTGTGCACTTGGGGCAGCCAAGTGAACCCTCCATGGAAGTCTTGCTTTGTAGACGACTTCATTCACTGAATGCAAATTTCACTTCCAATGGAAATGTGTTTAATTGTGCCAGTTTCTGCTCTTTTGACTTATTCCTAAAAAAAAAAAAAAAAAAAAGGCTCTTCAAATGAATTGTGGGTTTGATTAATTGGAGTCCAATTTTAGAAACCACAACTTAATGAAAATACAGAAGTCCCTTAAGAAACGGGCTCTGTGTGCTTCGTGTGCTTGTTCAAGTTCTGACTTTTAGTACAGTCCACCTGGGAGGAAGTCTCACGCCCCACAGAGCCACTCTGGTGGGGGGCGGGGGCAGGACACCAGGCAGAGATGAAGTCAATAAAGGGAAACTGTGGGTTCAAAGAAGAGCTAAGAAAATAGAGTAGAACAACCAGGGGAGAGTTATCCATTATAAGGCTTAAGAATGCAAAGTGGAGGACAGGAAGATAAAGAGGACAGGTGCTAGGCGGAGATGGTCCTGGTGGCTGTCAGGTGGGATGCCAGGACCCGTGGGAAGCTGACAGTGACGAGAATCAGAGCTCCAGGGTGAGGAATACTCCAAATGAAGAAAGATAACTGCATGGGTTTTCACAGCAGCATTCGTTGGCTGACTGACTGACTGACTGACTGACTGACTGACTGATTGGGGCAGTACCAGGATGGAACCCAGGCCTTGGACATGCTAGGCACGTGCTCTACCACTGAGCAACGTCACAGCCTGGCATTATTTCCTAACGTTGGAAACTGAAAATGTTCATAGGGAAAGAGCCTGGTAAATTCATGCAGCAACTTTATGGATCATTGTGAAATCGGTAAGATTAGAAATGTGAAGAACGTGAGGTGAACGCATAAACCAAGACTGGAATTATTAACAGCAGAAAAGACCAGAAGGGGCCATGACCAGCACAGGGAGGCCCCATGTAAGGGTGCTGAGAAGGGGGTTTTGCTTCTTGGTGTGCAGGTGCATGTGGAGCCGCTGGCGAGGCCAGAGACAGCCCAAGCCTTTCCCGGGGTGTGGTGGTGGCACTCTTTACCGTGCACATTCAGTAGGAACCGGAAACTCCCCAGAAGGGCTCCTGCCTGCTCCAGCACCATCAGCTCCCAGCTCCCAGCACAGCCTTCCACACTCTGTTGGGACGGGGCCCCTGAAGCCCTCTGTTCCCCTTCCTGGCTGGCTTCCGGTTATATGCTGCCAAGACTGGGCACCCAGACTCGGGCCAGACGCTGGAGCCGGGAGAAGAGACGCACTCCTCCCCGTGCCCGGTCGGCCCTGCCAACCCTCCACCTGCCGGGGCTCTCGCTGAGCCCCGGAGCCTTCAGCACCACTGGGTAGCCTCCTCTCCCAAGGCCTGAGCCCCACAACTGGGCAGCATCCTCCAAAGTCCAGGGCTGCCAGCGCCTGGCAGTCCCTCCTCCCAGGGCCAGGGCCCCGCGTCTCGAAGGTCTGCCCTCAGCTGAAGTCTGATGGCCACCCTCCCAGCCCCTGCTGGCGGCTGTGTCCTGCTGGTCACCTCTGTGTAATCTCAAACCCCTTTGCTTTGTGGCCTCCAACACCCTGTATTAACCAACCAATTCCTTGGGTTGAATTCTGTCTGCTACGACAACCAATGTGGCCTCTGTCTTCCTGATGGGACCCCGGCTCAGAGGGGACATGAAGCGAGGACACCAGGCAAGAGGGGGTGGTTTCCATGCAAGGAGCCGAGGGGGGTAGCAAGGGAAATCAGAAGTCAGCAATATGTGGCCTGGGAGAGTCAGCTCATGAGAAAGATGAGCAGGCAAAGGAAGGAGGGGAGGGAGAAGCACAGCTGCCCCTGGCCGAGGCTGAAAGCCGGGGACACTACGAACGGGACAGCATCCCTACCAACTACCCGTCCAGGTCACTCCTACCTCAGTGGCACACAGACCAAGAGACTCGAGCTACTCTGAAGAGCAGACTGTAAATATTCCAGGTCTTCCTCCTTCCTTCCTCTCCCCAGATGCAAGCATTACGAGCATTTTCCTTTATCCTTCACAAACTGCACAGGGTCTATGCAAGTTTGAATGTCTATCCCCTTCAAGATGCGTGTTGAAATTCAGTTGTCAAGGTCAAGGTCGTGGTGTTGGGAAGTGGGAGGTTTAGGAGAGGCAGGCCATGAGGGCTCCCCCACGGCAGGACTGGTGCTCTTGTAAAGGTGAGTCCAGCCCCTTCTGCCTCTGCTCCCTGCCTTCTGCCATGCACAGACACAGCAGGAAGCCCTTGACCTTGGCCTTCTCAGCTCCCAGAAGAGTGCCATCATCCATTTCTGCTCTTTATGAGCCGTCCAGTCTCAGGCATTCTGTTGCAGCAGCACACACAGACTAAGACAGTAGGCAGTCGCTCTTTCTCTGTCTTAGAACTTTACTCCTGTGACAGCTCACGCTTCCGCCGCGCCTTGAGAATGTGACACAGAGGAACCGGCTGTGCTCTGGACACACTGGGTGGGCAGGTGGTGCCACACAGGGGAGGAAGCCGGCGCCGACCCTCCTTCCCACTTGCAAGGGCCCTCTCTTGCCCAGGGAGCTTGTCCACGCTCAGATCTCCCCGAAGGAGCCCTGGGAAAACATCTTTGTCGGGTGCGTTTTCTCCAGGCTGGACTGTCCGCTGAGATGCACGTGGTGCAGTCAAGCCGTCAAGGGCAGGACGGTCCCTCTGGGGCGACAGCGTGCCCTCCCGACCAGGCTGGGCTAGCAGAGCGTGCCAGAGGGAGGGTGGCGTCCCACGCTACACCCGCACGTCCCGTCGAATCTCATGATTTCAAAGGGATTTTGCTGCTGCCTCCGGCGGGGGCGGTGGGCTGTGCTCAGGGAAGGTCTGCAGACCCAGGTGGGTGCATGGTCGGGGGTGAGCTACGCGAGCTGCACCTTCCTCGGGCCTCAGGTACCCGCCTCAGGCTTATGTGCTTCTTCCTGCCTGAGTCAGAGAGCTGCAAGCCATGCCTAGGGACCCCACAATCCAGAACAAGGTGCCTGCGGGTGCCCCTCATGAAGGTTCTGCCAGCCTCACCCATTGCCCACCTCCAGGCTGAGTGAGGGAGCCGGGGAGAGGGGAGGGAGCGTCTTTCAGAGGGGCACAGTGACTGTCCTTCCCGCCTTTCCTCCATAGCCAGGGGCCTGCGCTTGGCCCCACCTAGCCAAGAGCCCCACACCCATCCCTGGGACAGCATGAGCACAGGGACAGGCACCTGGGCTACTCGGGCGCAGCTCGCACCCTGAATACAGTGGGGCAGGAGTGTCCCCATGCCCCTAGACAGGACCCTGTAGGGGAATCCAGACTGGAGCCACCTCTGAGGTGGGCATCAGGAGAGGGGTTGGACCTCAAAAGGAGAGTCAGGGCACCCCCAGTGCTTGGGGGCTTTGGGGGCTTCAGGGCCACTTGGTGGGAGGAACCTCAGGGACACCTGCAGCTATAGAATCACCTGGCGTGGACAAAGGTGCCAGTGCTGCGTGCAGGTGAGCGTTCCCCATCCTCACCTGTGCCCTTCCTGTCTCCCGGGGAGGAGTCAGAGGCTGCATGGGGGGCAGAAGGCGAAGAGGCCAAACACAGCCCACCCGTCCCACCCCAAGTCCAGAGTCCAGGTGGGACGGAGCTGTGGAGAGGAGAGGAGTTCAACACTGAATAAGAGTGTGAAGGTTTAATATTAGCCTGGCCTGGGATCCCTTTATCCCTGACAACTGTGGTGCTTTGTCAACACCTGACAAGGACCAGGAAGGCCTGGCTCTGCCCTAGATCTCCAGAGCACTGCTGGGGCCTGTGGAGAGGGTGGAAGCTCTGCTTCAAAGGGCCTGGTGGGAAGAATAAGGCTGCTTTCTGCTCTCATCCTACCGGCCCGCTTGCTGACAGCTGGCCACTGTTCTGTAAATAGGACGTTCGGATGAAGAGCCAAAGTCAGGCCGCAGCTGGACAATGGAGCCCGCAGAACGCGAAGCCAGCGTGGACTCCAGGGCACGAGCATGCGCAGGGACCTGGTGCTGTCAGGACTCTGTGCGGCCAGCCGTGACTGCCCAGGGAGGTCACTCCGCATCCCCTCCCACGGGGGCGCTGGCCGGAGGACTTCAGGGGCTGGTTGCCACACCCGCCGTGCTCTTCCAGCCGAGTCCGACGGGCCACTGATTCATGCCTCGGTCTCCTGCAGGTTTGGCGCACCTGAGCCTACCCGTTCCTGCACATTGCGGGCTTCCAGTTTCTAGTCCTGCAAAATTTAGATCCAGACTTCAAAACAATGTTTCCGCAAATCAGTGACCACTGGGTTAGTGGGCGAGGGCCACCACAACACACCACAGAGCGAGTGGCTTCAACACCACGCCTGATTCCTCACTGTTCTCGAGGCTGGAGGCCCCTGGCCCAGTGCCCGCTGGTCGGGTTCCAGCAAGGACCTGCTGGTGCGGACAGCTGCCTTCTCCTGGTGTCCTCACAGCCGTCTTCTCATATGAGGTCCAGTCTATCGGATGAGGACCCGGCCCTTACGGCCTTCACCTTAATCACATCCTAAAAGCACCTCCAAACGCAGTCCTGCCGAGGTTGGGCTTGAACCTGTGAATCTGAGAGACAGGATCCAGCCCACCCCAAGCTCCCATGAGACAGGCTTCCAGACCCACACACTTCCCTGCCGGCTCTCCTCCCTGGACTGAGAGTGCCCACCTCCTGCGGCTCCTCCTACTCAGCCTGACATTCACCTGGTTTTACAGGGAGGTTACTAGACAAATCTGGTGGCTGGAGGTCAAGTGAGATCAAAAAGGGAGCAGCCCTTCCTGGCAAGGACTGGTTGTGGTGTCTCCCTGCTGAGGGGACCAGGGGCGAAGAGTCTGTCCCGGGGCATCACAGACTGCTCCGGAGGGCGGTCCCTCTCGGCCTCCCCTTCAGGTTGGTGTCCTGGAGTGCAGGCACTCAGGGGAGCAGGGGTGGCGCAGCCCCGGGGGGTGGGGGGGCTGCATTCCACACAGGCCCAGGTGCCGCGGCTGTGGGCACAGTCGCAGTGACTAACGCGGTTCTACGCTTGAGATGCCCCCAGCTGGCCGGATGAGCAAGGGCGGGCTGCCCTGCGCATCAGCCCAGCGCAGACGGTCAAGCCGCCGGGCTAACAGGTGCTCTGGTGGCCCCATGGCTCCTGCTGAAGCAGGAGTGTCCAGAGGTGACCGTACTGAGAGGAGCTATGGCCTGGCCAACACGTCCTGGACGGATGACGAGGCAGGTGGGGCGTGGCTGCAGGAGGCGGGTCACGTGGGCGGGCGAGCCCTGGACGGCGCATCTTCCCTGTGGCCCCTTCTCCCTTCTCCCTGCTCCCCAGCAGCCATGACTCTGCCATGTCCTCCCACTGTGACACGCTGCTCACCAGAGGCCGGAGCAGTGGAGTCGGCGTCTGTGGACTGAGACCTCTGAAACGTGAGCCAAAGTGGCCTTTTTCTCCTCCAAGTTCTTGTCAGGCATTTGGGTCAGCAAGAAAAAGCTGATCAACACGAAAGGGTGCACAAAGTGAAGACGCACGTGCTCACTCTTACGTAAGGAGCCGATTGGCCACTCCAGTGTCACAGACAGAAGAAGGTCTTTCACTCATTTACATTGACGCTCTGAAGCTACTCTCGACGTGTCTGTGCATCTTACATCCTAATAACCTGCGATGCCCTGAGCTCAAGATCGCCTGCTAGAACGACAAGACACATTCTCCACAGCGGCACGACAGCCCCCGAGGCTGAGAGCCACCTGGGAAGTCTCCTGAGGGGTGTGGAGCGTTCGCACCCCAGAGGGCAGATCTGGCTGGGGTTCGCTGCCCGCTGGCCAGACGCCCAAGACAGCCACAGATGGCCATGAGCTGGAGTGGGGAGGTCACAGCCTGCATGGCTTCTAATTGACACCTACACTCTCATCAGAAGTTAAAATAGTTGCAAATATAACCTGGGTGTAGTAAAGGCATTGGCCTAAGTTCACATCATTTCTTTGTACCCAATGTATGCCATGAAAATCTTACAGCACCCTCACCCACTTAGTAATGCAGACAAGGTTTTCTTAAAAGTCTGAATGTTTACATTCTGCTTTTCCCCTTAAAATCGTAGGTTAGTGTACTTTTTCCATGGAATGGGTCCTGATGAAACACACTCTCGTGTCTGAAGTGCGATGACTCTAGCATCCTTCTCTGCAGCCAAAATACATACGTAAGTAGAAACATGTACGTTTTCGGTGTGGCCAGAAAGCTCCGAGTGTCAAAAGCACTTACTCTAGATGGTGCTTATGTAATTTTTACCAGTGCATGATTAATAAAGACAGTGCAGCATGCTGATTTTGTGATTGAGTGTTCCATATGAAAACAGTTCTGGAGAGGTTGCTAGGATAAGACATCGGGGCCGCTTCACCTTCTGAGTTTGTTGGTGTCCGCAGGTGACGTCCCTGTGGCTCAGTCTCTGCATTTGCCTGTACTGCGGGAACCCAGCCTTAGATGGCAGCCGGCTCTTGTCCCCTGAGATCTTCTCAAGGTGACACCACCAGGTTGCGTCCCTGCCCATGCCCTGGGGGCATGAGGGTGAGGGGTGGGGGTCACTGGGCAATGACCTTTCCTAGACAGCAGACCCCACCTGATGCTGTAGGGTGGCTACCTTGACATCTCTGAGCCTCCCAGGGCCTCAGCAGACATGGCCCCCTCCCAGCAGGAAAGCCCGCCCCTGGCTGGTCCCCATCAGCTGAGAAAGTGCCTCATCCTAAGCCGTCTGTGGTGCTATGAGGCGCACAGTAGGTGACTTACGAAGAACAGAAATCCATCTCTCACCGTCTGGAGGCTGCAAGTCCTAGAAGAAGGGCAGCAGCTGGCATCTGGTCAGGGCCCTAGGTGAGAGGCACAGGACCTCTCCTGCAAGGGCCTTGTCCCATTCACAGGGAGACCCACGTACCCCTTAGAGGCCCCGCCTCCTAGTATGTCACCTTGGCAACACCTGGTTTTAGAGGGGACATGTGCAGAGCCAGCAGGGATCTAGCAAGACTCGACAGCACGTCAAGCCCACCTGTGTGAAGTGGAAAGGACCCCGTTACGCCTGGAAGTGGGATACTGGCCGTTCCCCGTTCTCTTCAACAACAGCAAAGTCAATCCCAAAAGAAGGGATCTAAAGAAAAGAAAGGTATTAAGATCTGGGGGAGGGGAGGGACAAAACTATTTAATCTACCTGTGATACAACTGTGTGCATGGGACCTCTGCCTCCACAGTCAACCGCTGCACTCTCTTCACGGCCTTTGCACAAGTCCAAGCTCAAGCTCATCGATTTTTTGCCCAGGGGGTGGGGGCACCAGGGATTTAACCCAGGGGTGCTTAACCACTGAGCCACATCCCCAGTCATTTTGTGTATTTTATTTAGAGGCAGGGTCTTGCTGAGTTGCTTTAGGACCTTGCTAAGTTGCTGAGGCTGGCTTTGAACTTGCTATCCTCCTGCCTCAGCCTCCTGAGCTGCTGGGATTACAGGCATTGCATCACAGCAACCGGCCTAAGCTCATCAAGTTTTAAGACTGAATACATACAAGGTTTATGTATATCAATCACACTGAATAAAACTGTTTAAATAGGAAGCCAGCCAAACCAGGTACGGTGGCACACGCCTCTAATCTAAGCTGCTCAGGAGATTGAGATTGGAGGATCACAAGTTTGAGGCCAGCCTGGGCAACATAGTGAGACCCTGTCGGGGGAACAAATGGGGTGGGGGCTGGCAATGGCAATATATCTCAGAGACAGAATCTACTGGTTCAATCTCCAATACTGGAAGAGAGAGAGAGAAGGGGGGAGAACACAAGAGTTGAGATCCCGTGGGGGACAGAAATTTGCTCACAGCTCCAGCAGGCTGTGCTTGGCCTTTGCTCCCACAACAGCAACAGGGAAGGCACACCTGGGCGATGTGTGGGTCCTCAAACTGCCCCAGTAAGGAGGTGAGTATTGTTTACAGTCTGCTCTGTCGCTTCACGCAAAAAGTTGCAAAGGAAGTTCTCTGAATCTGCCTTTCCATCACAGTGTGGTTGTCATCACAGCAAAGATTTCAACACAGATCTATCACATAAAATGTGATTGGCTTACGTGCAGGCAGACGGACTTAAGATCACTGAGCTGCAGATCACACTTTTATTACCA
Organism: Tamias sibiricus; assembly: GCA_025594165.1. Taxonomy (NCBI): domain Eukaryota; kingdom Metazoa; phylum Chordata; class Mammalia; order Rodentia; family Sciuridae; genus Tamias; species Tamias sibiricus. The sequence goes on from CM046663.1 coordinate 2,351,110, forward strand.
AAGCTGTGGAACGTTAGCCCCAAATAGCCCCATGTGCCCCTGCAGCCCCAACTCCCTGTCCTCCCCCAGAAGTTATGGTAGGTGATCTGTGCTGAGCGAGTGCAGTTACGTGGACAGAATGTGTGCGTCTTTACGTGTTCAACAAAAAGAGGTCCGTGCAAGATGAGATCACATAGCAGTAAGCCATGTTCTTCAGGCGACGTTAAACTCTACTGTTCAAGAATGCATACAGAGGACGTTCTGAATATTTTTTAATTCTCATGGTGATCATTCAACTCAGGGTTAGCATATTAGAGTCACGGCTTCTCTGATGTGTGCATGAGAATATGATCTGTTATGATATCACTCTGAAGTTTGTGGAGACTGGCTTTATGGCCTAGTGAAGAATTTTTTAAATGCTCCACATGTGCTTGGAAAAGATGCCCATTCTGAAATTGCTAGGCATGGAGTTCTAAGTGTAGACACAGAGCAAGCTCCTTTGTTTGTCATGTGGATGACTGTGTCGTGGCATTGTCTGTTCTGACTGCAGCAGTGAGGCAGATGTGCCGGAAGTCCCCACTGCAGCCGTAGGTGCATGGTGGGCTTGCACTCGGTCCCTGCGTGTTCCGATCACACGTCCCCGTATGTGTTCAGGAGGGACTCCAGCAGCTCCTGCGTGCAGCCGCCTGACGCTGTCTCTGCTCACGGATGCGCCCCTTGCTCCTTTCTAGCCTTTCCCTCCCGTATCTCATTTTGGACACTTCGTATCACATTCACAGACCTGTTTTCCTGCAGTGTCTGATTTGCCATGAATCCCTGTGATCTTCATTCCTGGACACTTGTTTTGGTCGATTGTTACATATCTCACGTCTCTTGCCGGGCCTCGCCTGTCCTTCAGCTCCTCCAGCAGACGGAAGGTACGATGCTATTCCAACATCCTTGTCTATTCAATCTATCATCTAGATAGCGTATGAGCCGATTTTGATCTGCTGGTTTTTCTTTTCCTTATGGCTCCCATTTTTCTGCTTCTTCACGTGGGTCACGCACACCGTGGGCTTTACGCTTTAGGTGCTGGTGTTTTAGAATTCCTGTCAACGTCTCTGTGCTTCTTCTGCGTGCAGTCAGGTTACTTACAAGTTCCATCCTCTTGGGGCTTTTCTCAAACTTCATCAAATGGCACCAGAGGGACATTAATTAATTCCAGTGACAGTTTTCCTCTTGAAAACAAGTCCCTGAGGGCTTCTCTTCTTCCTGCCTTATGCAACACGAGACGTCCACCCTGGCGGGCAGGACAGGACAACTCCCGAGTGGGGGCTCTGGACTGTTCTCAGTGGCCCTGCAGGGACACCTACCCTGTGCACTGCTGTGAATGGGTGGTGCCCGTCTGGCTAAAGACTCCAGGACTGGCTCTGCGTCACACGCGTCACACTCTGCCGTCCTCCATCATCACCCAATGCCCAATGTCTGGAAGAGGTGGCTCCATAGATTTTGGGTTTAGTTTTGTTTTTCTTTTCTCAAGGGATGGTTCATCTGGATCTTGTTAGTTCTTCTTCACCAGAAACTGAAGTCTTTTATTTGCCTATCATGTTTGAAATATATTTTTGCTAATAAAAAAAAATCTCCTGCTGGGTGTGGTGGTGCATGCCTGTAATCCCAGGGGCTCAGGAGGCTCAGGCAGGAGGATCGCGAGTTCAAAGCCAGCCTCAGCAAAAAAGTGAGGCACTAAGCAACTCAGTGAGACCCTGTCTCTAAATAAAATACAAAATAGGAGGTCCAGGCCTGAGATCACCATCAACGATCGACCTCTGTGAGAGCCAAGGCCAAGGTTAGGCCCAGGACAGCCCCACCAACCGGCAGACCCACCCTGCAGCCCAGGCCTAGCCCGCCTCCATCTTGGGACACTGTAGCCATTGCCATCGCCCTCCCCACGCAGTAGCTTCTACCTTGGGACAACAGACAGGGCCTGGAGGCAGCTGCATCTCCAAACAGGCAACCAACCCACTCAGCCCCATCTCTGAAAGTGGTTGCAGCCATCTTGGGACAACCCCACTGCTATCCTGAGTTACCTCTGCCATTGCCACCACCACCTTTAGTTGCAATAGCATCCATGGTGGGACATCCACACTGAAAGACAGGGAGACACATAGAAAACATGAAAAAACAAGGGAGGAAAGTGCCCAAACAGCCCACGATACTCTAATACTATAATTCATGGGCAGCGCAGTAGATGAAATGTCAGAGCAAGAGCTCAGATTATACATAATTAAAATGATCTACTCCCTAAGCAGGGGTTTCCATCCTCGTATCAGAATGACCTAAGTGACCAAACGCAGGCAAAAATTGATCACTCCAACAAAGAGATAAGGGAGCAAATACAGGTAACAAAAGATTCCTTCAAGAAAGAGATAGAGACTCTGAAAACAAAACAACAACAACAAAAATTATCACAAATCCTTGAAATGAAGGAAACAACAAACCAAATAAAAAAACTCAAAAGAAAACATCACCAACAGACTAGATCACTTAGAAGACAGAACATCAGGTACTGAAGACAAAATATACAATCTTGAAAATAAAGTTAACCGCACAGTGAAGATGGTAAGAAACCATGAACAGAACACCCAAGAATTATGGGATAGCATCAAAAGACCAAATCTAAGATTTATCAGAATAGAGGAAGGCACAGAGAATTCAAACAAAGGAATGCACAATCTCTTCAATAAAATAATATCATAAAATTTTCCAAACATGAAGAATAAATTGAAAAATTAAATACAAGAGTCTTACAGGACACCAAATGTACAAAATTACAATAGATATACACCAAGGCACATTATAATGAAAATGCCTAGCATATAGTATAAGGATAGACTCTTAAAGGCTGCAAGAGAGAAAAATCAGATCACATATAGGGGAAGACCAATTTGTATCTCAGCAGATTTTTCAACCCAGACCCTCAAAGCCAGGAGATCCTGGAACAACATATACCAAGCTCTGAAGGAAAATGGATGCCAGCCAAGAATCTTACATCCAGCAAAATTATGTTGCAGATTTGATGACAAAATTAAAACCTTTCAGGATAAACAAAAGTTAAAAGAATTTACAGTGAGAAAGCCTGCACTACAGAGCATTCTTAGCAAAATATTCCAGGAGGAGGAAATGAACAACAACAATGAAAATCAGCAAACAGAGGTACTACACTAAAGGAAAGGCCAATCAAAAGAGAAACCAAGTCAAGTTAAAAAACAAAAGTAAACCAAAATGTCTGGGAATACTAATCATAGTTCAATAATAACTCTGAATGTGAATGGCCTAAACTCATCAATTAAAAGATGTAGACTGACAGATTGGATTTTTTAAAAAGACCCAACAATATGCTGCCCTCAAGACTCTCATCTCACAGGAAAAGACATCCACAGACTGCAGGTGAAAGGGTGGGAAAAAAATGTACCACTCACATGGACCGTGTAAATAAGCAGGGGTTTCCATCCTCATATCAGATAAAATGAACTTCAAGTCAAAGCTAGTGAAAAGGGATAAAGAAGGACATTTCATCCTGCATAAGGATTCAACGTCAACAAGACATAACAATCATAAATATCTATGCCCCAAACAATGGGGCATCCATATATATCAAACAAACTCTTCTCAACTACAAGAACCAAATAGACCACAGTGCAATAATACTGGGTGGCTTTAATACACCTTCCTCACCACTAGATAGACCTTCCAAACAAATACTAGACAAAGAAACTATAGAACTCAAAAATACAATTGATAAGTTAGACTTAACAGACATACATAGAATATTCCATCCATCAATGAGTAAATACACTTTTCTCAGCAGCACATGGATCCTTCTCCAAAACAGACCATCTGTTCTGCCACAAAGCAAGTCTTAGCAAATTCAGAATATTAGAGATACTACCCTGTATTCTATCTGACCATAATAAAATGAAATTAGAAATCAATGATAAAATTAAAAAGAGAAGCTACTCCAACACCTGGAGACTAAACAATATGCTATTGAATGATGCATGGATGACAGAAGACATCAGGAAGAGATAAAAAAAAAAAATTCTTGGAGGTAAATGAGAACTCCAGTACAACTTACCAAAATCTCTGGGACACTGTGAAGGCAGTGCTCAGAGGAAAGTTCATTGCATGGAGTTCATCCATTACAAGTAGAAAAAGCCAACAAATGAACAACCTGACACTAGAGCTGAAAGCCCTAGAGAAAGAAGAACAGACCAACACCAAAAGCTGTAGAAGACAGGAAATAATCAAAATCAGGGTGGAAATCAGTGGGATTGAAACAAAAGAAACAATTCAAAAAATTGGCAGGACATAAAGCTGGTTCTTTGAAAATATAAATAAAACTGACAAACCCTTAGCCACCCTAAGGAAAAGGAGGGAGAAAACTCAAATTACTAAAATTTGTGATGAGAAAGGAAATATCACCACAGACACTATTGAAATACAGGAGACAATTTAGAAACTATTTTGAAAATTTACACTCCAGTAAAATAGAAAACCCTGAAGACACTGACAAATTTCTAGAGGCATATGATCAACCCAAACTGAGTCAAGAGGACACACACAATTTAAACAGATCAATTTCAAGCAATGAAATAGAAGATGCCACATACAACCTACAACCAAGAAAAGCCCAGGACCAGACACACTCACAACTGAGTTATGCAAGACCTACAAAGAAGAATTAATGCCAATACTCTCAAATTATTTCATGAAATAGAAAAGGAGAAAATGCTTCCAACCCTTCCAAACTCATCCTATGAAGCTGGTATCATCCTGATACCAAAACCATGCAGATACACATCAAGGAAATATGTTCCCTGATGAACATTGAGGCAAAAATTCTCAGTAAAATTCTGGCAAATCTCATACACAAACATATTTAAAAATAGTGGGGTTCATTCCAGGGATGCAAGGGTGGTTCAACATTTGGAAATCAATAAATATAATCCATCACATCAATAGACTTAAAGATAAGGAGCATATGATCAATTGATGATATCAATTGATACAGAGAAAGCATTTGACAAAATACAGAACCCTTTCATGTTCAAAACACTAGAAAAACTAGGGGTAGTAGAAACATAGCTCAACATTGTAAAAGGTATCTATGCTAAACCCAAGGCCAACATCATCTTACATGGAGAAAAATTGAAAGCATTCCCTCTAAAAACAGGAACAAGACAGGGATGCCCTTTTTCACCACTTCTATTCAACACAGTCCTTAATAAATGGGATGGAGCCAAACTAAAAAGCTTCTTCTCAGCAAAAGAAACAATCATGAGGTGAAGAGAAAGTGTACCTTTGGGGAGCAAATTTTTGCCACACACAGGTCAGATAGAGCACTAATCTCCAGGATATATAAAGAACTCAAAAAAATTAACACCAAAAAACCAAACAACCCAATCAATAAATGGGCTAAGGAACTGAACAGACACTTCTCAGAAGATGATATACAATCAATCAACAAATATATGAAAAAATGTTCAACATCTCTAGCAATTAGAGAAATGCAAATCAAAACTACTCTAACTTCATCTCACTCAGTCAGAATGGCAGCTATCAAGAATACAGACAACAATAAGTATTGATGAGGATGTTAGGGAAAAGGCACACTCATACATTGCTGGTGGCACTGCAAATTGGTGCAACTAATCTGGAAAGCAATATGGAGATTCCTTAGAAAACTTGGTATGGAACCACCATTTGACCCAATTATCCCACTCCTTGGTCTATATCCAAAGGACTAAAAATCAGCCTACTACAGTAACATAGTCACATCAATGTTTTTAGCAGTTCAATTCACAATAGCTAAACTGTGGAAGCAACCTAGATGCCCTTCAGTAGATGAATGATAAAGAAACTGTGGTATAGATACACGATGGAATATCACTCGCATTAAAAGAGAATAAGATATGGCATTTGCAGGTAAATGGATGGAGTTGGAGAATATGATGCTAAGAGAAGTCAGCCGATCCCAAAAGACAAAAGCCGAAAGTTCTCTCTGATAACTGGATGCTGATCCATAATGGGGGGAGCATGGGGAAAACGGAGGAGCTTTGGGCAAGGGGGAGGCTGAGGCAGGAGGATTGCGAGTTCAAAGCCAGCCTCAGAAACTTAGGAGGCCCTAGGCAACTTAGCAAGAACTTGGTAAGAACCTGTATCTAAATAAAAAATAAAAAGGTCTGGGGATGAGACTCAGTGGGGTAGTGCCCCTGGGTTCAATCCCTGGTACCAAAGAAATAAATAAATAAAATTAGACCTAGAATCGCCCTGTGACACAGCAATTCCACTCCTGGGTGTACACCCAAGAAAACTGAGAGCAAGGACCAGGTTCACAGCAGCCGAAGGTGGAAGCAACACAAGCACCCACCAAGAGGAGGGGTCAGCAGACGTCGCATGTCACAGAGCGGAGCTCCCTGCAGCCACACAGCCAGGGAACCCTGGCAGGGGCTCCGTCATGGGCGGGCCTTGGGAACATCATGCTCAGTGAGACCAACTCCTCGCACAGGGACAAGTGCTACTCAAGTCCACTCACGTGGTGGTCTAGCGCTGTCAAACTCACAGAGACAGAGAGTGGAACGGAGGGTGCCAGGAAGAGATAGTGTGTAATGGAAGCAGCGTTTCAGTTTGGGAAGACGAGACAGCCCTGGAGATGGCGGGTGGTGAAGGCTGTGTAAGAGCGGGGCTGTTCCCGACGCCCCTGAAGTGGGCAGCTACAGCGGATAAGTGGCACACTTTGTGTTGCACATATTTTACTGCAACACAGTAGAGTTCTTCATCTACAATTTACTTTCTTAAAGTGGGAGAAGTCCTTATTTTGGTCCCAAAAAGCATCCTTAATCAGTTCATTTAGGCAGCACCTGGTCCTCGTGGATTGGCTCTGTGGATGGTCACAGATGGCTGAGCCTGGAATCCCGCAAAGCGTGCTGCCCGTCACCCCCGCCCCCACCTGGGGATTCAGCTGTGGGCTGGCCACATGGACAGGAGAACATCTGAGGAGCAGCACTTATCCTTGATAACCCAGCCTCTGACCCCCGAGGAGTCCCTCTGTGTGGTTTTGCCTCGGTCAGCAGCTGCTAATCCGGTTCCCTGCAGGGTAGGGTGGAGGTAACTGCCTGACTAAGAGAGGGTCAGAGTTCCTGCCTCTTCTTCGAGAACATCTGGACTTTTCAAGAAGAGAGGGTATGTAAGCTGCCTGTCACGGCCAGCCACGGCGCCGCCACGGGAGGAAAATTCTCGGAGGCAGAGTTAAGCTTTTACTACTTTACTTCTACTTTCTTAGAGCTTAGAGAGGGAAAGAAAGATTTTTCTTCTTAGCTTAGAGAGAAAGAAAGATATAGTAGAGCTTAGAGCTTAGCTTAGAGTCTTAGAAAGATAGAGCTTAGCTTAGAGTCTTAGCTTAGAGTAAGATTCTTAGCTTAGAGTAGAGCTTAAAGAAAGATCTCTTCTTTTCTTCCTTCTTCTTAGAAAGAAAGATGAGATTTCCTTGGCTTAATCCCTTAGCAAAGCTTAGAGTGGCTGCCTTCTTCTGTCTTCTGTCTTCCTCGGGAGCCTCGGCCTTACTCGACCAGTCCCACCTGGGGTCATTACTTCTTCTATAACCGCGCAGCTGTGACCGCGACTACCCGGCTAACACCGTTCTCCTAATGGACCCGGTTATATACCTTCAGGTTTGCGGGTGAGAACATCTGAGGCTACAACAGCTAATTAGGGCTCCATTCCTTCCCTTTAGTTTTAAAAAGGTGCTTTAATTCTATTTTCTCTATTTTATTTTCTGATTTTCTTTTAACCTAGCTTTTTCCCAGCCCCTGTGGCTTTAAGGAAGCCTGAGGAGCAGCCCCCTAGTTAAGAGCGGCTTTGACTTTTTTTTTTTTTTTCCTCTTCTTTATTTTTCTTTATGGCTTTCCAAAGCTCTGGCTTTTTTTTTTTTCCTGCATGGTTTTTGCCTCGGTCAGCTCAGCTGCTATATTTTTTTAACTCGGCTTCGGCTTTTCGCTGTCTACTCGGCTTAATTCTTTCCCTGCAGGGTATGGGTGGGAGGTAACTGCCTTAACTGACTAAGTCGGCTTTTGGCCAGCTAGGGTCTAGTCTAGTGCTCCTGCCTCTTCTTCGAGAACATCTGGACTTCTCACTCTCGGAAGTTAAGAGAGCTTAGAGAGGGAAAGAAAGATTTTTAGAGAGAAAGATTAGAACGAGCTTTTCTTCTTGGGTATGCTTAGAGTTAGAACATTTTGCCTATCTGGTTTCTGTAACCGCTCTGCCCTTGGAGTTCAGAAAAGGCTGAACTCTTCATTCACAGTGAAGACGAGTGCTACAACCCTCTAGGCGTCTGTGAGTCTTCAGTACCGTGAGGGGGCCTGAGCAGGACACGTGGCTTTGTCACTGTGCTGTCCTGCTCTGCTCACACCTGAGGTGGGAGGTTGGAAGAAAGGTCCCTCAGATGCTGGTGGCCTCTGCTCTCTGTCCTTCCCACTTCTTCACTGCTTCCTGATTTCATTTTTAAACATCACTGGAAAATGTTCATTGCTACTCGTGGAGTCCCCAGGACAGTGAGGTGGATAGGTCCCTAGGCACGTCCCCGGAGCTGTGAGAAGATGCCTCTTTAGGATGGCCAAAAGTAGATTCTGACCCTTGAGGTTGCGCGCCCTGTCACCTTAACATTGCTCTCAAGACGTAGATACTAATCACGTAGCAATTCAAACCGAACATGGACTTAACGTGTGTGAGAAGAAAGAGTAGAAATGCATCTACAAGGGGCCGGGGTTGTGGCTCAGTCGTAGAGTGCTTGCCTAGCATGTGTGAGGCACTGGGTTCATTCTCAGCACCACATATAAATAAATGAATAAAATAAAGGTCCATCAACATCTAAAAAAAATCTTTAAAAAAAAAAAAAGGAAATGTATCTACAATACCTTCTTAATGATGGGATATGTGGTTCCCAAAAGTTCCTGTGTTCATGCAGCAATGTTTAGAGGCGAAATGATGGGATTGTGAGAGCTGTAACCTAATCCGTCCATCGTTGCTTGAACACACAGACTGGGTGGCAACTGTAGGCAAATGGGTCATGGCTAGAGGAGGTGGACCTGCCCTGGGAGGGTTCATCTTCTCTGTGGTCATTCCCTCTGTGATCCATGGCCACTATTAATGGAGTGACTTTTCTCCACCACGTCCTCTGCCTGATAATCTGCCTCACTGTGGGCCCAGAGCAAAGGAATTGGCCAACCATGGACTAAGCCTCTAAAAAAACAGTGAGGAAAAATAGACTTTTCCTCCTCTAAGTTGCTCTTGTCAGGATTTTGGTCACAGCAATGAAAATCTGACTAACACAGAGAGTGATACTAGAAGTGGGGTCATTGCTGTGACTGACCTGACCATGTGGTTCAGAAGCCATAGAAACTGGTTTGTGGGAGCAGTTTTGAAAGAGCTTTGAGGTGTGGGGAGGAGCCTTTGAATGTTGTGATCAGAGCTTAAAGAGTCAGTCTGGTCGTAGCTCAGAAGACCAGAACGCCAGTAGGAGTGTGAACAGTAGAGATCGGGCCCAAGAAGCATCAGAGAGGAGGAAGGACTCTGAGAGACTGGACTAGAGGACATTCATTTACATTTGGCCAAGGAGTAGTCTTCACTTTGCTGTGTCCTGAGACTATGGATGAGACTGAATTTAAAAGCGATGGACAAATTAATCTGGCAGAGGAAATTTTAAGACAGCACAACGTTTAGGTGGTAGCATGAATATTGTTAGCAGCTGTTTGCCAAGTTTACTGTGATAATCAGGAGCAGAAAGTAGAGCAGAAAGATTTGAAAAATGTTGAGTTTGGTCAAGAAGTGTTAGTTCTAGAACTTTGTGTGAGGCCAGATCCAACAGTGATGACTAGTTAACCTGGTCAAAAAGTGTTAGTTCTAGAACTTTGTGTGAGGCCAGATCCAACAGTGATGACTAGTTAACCTGGTGAAGGAGATTCCAAGGCAGCCCAGCATGCAGGCAGTGGCGTGGGCTTTGCAGGCAGCTGTCGGTCACGTTTACTGTGGAAATCAAGAGCAGGATTTTAAAAACTTGCAGTTGGCCAGAAAAACACATACAAAACTGGGGGTCAGGGAAGTTGTGCTTGTTTAGAAGATTATAGCCTCTTAAGAGATGCTAAGTACTTCACACAGAGACAAAAGAAGACTTGAGGGTACCTCACGAATTTGCAAGACCACACCCCACTGCAGGCCCAAGGATGGAGAAAGGAAAATTACTTTAAGGCAAGCTCCTGGGACACAGAGACTGGCACTCAGAGACTGATGCAGCCCAAGGGCCCAGCTACTGTGCAAGCTGGCAGCAGACGTGGCATCCTCCACATGGTGCTGGTTCTGCAGGAATGCAGGATGTTCACATTAAGGGGTCATAGAGGTCCTCACAGGAAGGCCTGGGAGGCCAGGCAAAGTGCAGCAGGGTCAGGACCCTGTGGGTCGCCCTTGAGTGGGTGACGCATGAAGTTGTGAAGAAGAAGCCGAAGCTGGAATGGAGACCCCATGGGTGAAGAAATGCCAGCAGTGTAGACTGTATGCCCAGAAAAGCTGCCAGCTATGGAGAGGCCCAGGCTGAAAAAAGAGGCCACGTCTGTGGGACTGACAGAACCAGGGCTACCGATAGAGCTCACTTGGTGGAGGGTGAGAGCTGCCACACAGGAGCGGAGCGCCCCCTGGCTCTGAGCAGTGGGAATGTGGCGATGTGGCAAGCCAGCCATGGCTGTGTGCGTGAGCCGCGAGCATTTTGAGCACACGGAAAGAACTGGACTGAGGATGCTGCTCCCTCTGGGCTGTGCACGTGCGTGTCCCTTGCGCTGGCTCTGCCTTTGGTCACCACACAGCACGAGATGGGCGTGGCCTTCCAAGATGCCAGTCAACCTGCTGACCTGCAAGACATCGGGAAGCTAGACTCAACCCCTGAAACCTGACCCCTTGCCTCATTTGAATGGCTTCTCCCCAATAAAACCGGGTTTGAGGCGTGCTCTTCCTCTTTCTTGCCCGCCCTGCCCCCCTTGTGGGATCTAGGTCAGAGGAGCCATCACAGAACCCAAAGACAAAGGTATTTCTCTGTCTCTGTTTGATTATTTCATGCCAGCCCAGCTCACCTGGAGTGACCCTGACTGGTTTAGTCATGTGTCCTGACAGTAGAGTGCTGGCCTCACATGCACAGGGCCCTGGGTTCAATCCCCAGCATCACCAAAAAAGAAAAAAAAATTGACAAGGCCAAAGTGACAGGGCAACCCAAGCCCTTTGGAGAGAACACATCACCACCAGGTGTTCTAGATGCTGTGCCTTGGGGCTGGGAGTGGTGGCGCACACCTGTAATCCCAGCACTTGGGAGGCTGAGGCAGGAGGATCGAGAGTTCAAAGCCAGCCTCAGCAATGGCGAGGCACTTAGCAACTCAGTGAGACCCTGTCTCTAATAAAATAGAAAAAAAGGGCTGGACGGGCACGGTGGCGCACGCCTGTAATCCCAGCACTTTGGGAGGCTGAGGCAGGAGGATCGTGAGTTCAAAGCCAGCCTCAGCAATAGTGAGGCACTTAGCAACTCAGTGAGACCCTGTCTCTAATAAAATAGAAAAAAAGGGCTGGGGATGGGGCCCAGTGGTCTGGTGGCCCTGAGTTCAATTACCAGTACCCCCCCCCGACACACACACACACACACACACAAAAGATGCTGTGCCTATTGTTACAGGGCCTATTTGCCTGGCTGAGTTTCAGCCGTGTGTTGACCCCATTCCTTTTTCCAGTCCCGTTAATCCTCACTTTTGGAATGGGAATGTTGACTCTGCAGCATTGTATATTGGAAATGCATAACCTGATTTTGAGTTTTACCAGTGCTCACAACCAAGTTTGCACTGGGTCTCCAGTGAGACTTTGGGCTTCGACTTTTGGGAAATGCTGGAACTGTTTAGACTATGGAGAGTCTTGGAGATGGACTAAATGCATTTTGCATTGTGAGATGGGCATGAGCTATTGGTGGACGGGGGTGGAATGTTACAGTCTGGAATTGAAGCATCCCCCAAAACCTCCTGTTAATGCAGGAATATTTAGAGAAGAAATGATCGGATTGTGAGAGCTGTAACCTAGTCAGTACATCCTAGTTGGAATAGACTGACTGTGTGGTGACTGTGGGCAGGAGGGTGACTGGGGCAAGGGGTGTGCCCTGGCAAGGCTCACCTTCCCTGAGGCCCCTAGGCAGCCCCCTCCATGGTGCCCTAGGTGAAGCAGTGAGCTCCTCCTGCTGCCCTTCTGCCAGGATGCTCCGCCCCCGCGTGGGCCCAGCAACCCAGTCGGCCCTCCACAGACAGAGCTCTGAAACTGAGAGCCAAAATAGACTTTTCCTCCTCTAAGTGGTTCTTGCCAGGCATTTGGGTCACAGTGATCAAAAGTCACCTAATACACCACCCATTGATAAAGAATAGGTCTCCAGAATTTTTAAAACCCTGGAAAATACATATTCTGGGTTCTTGCAATTTACACAGTTCTTGTATCTTAATTACTCTGTTCCCGGTGTCTGGCTAAGGTTACACTGGTTACAAAGCCCTGGAAAAGCTATATGCCAAGTACCATGACAATTCATGCAATAAAAATACATTCATAATATCAAAGGTTGGTAAAAGCATGCAGCAGTGGACCCTCACGTGGCCAGTCGGAGTGCATGCTGGCACGACCTTTATCTTTTAAAAAGGCACTCTGTTTTTTAGTATTTTTTTAGAAGTATATGAACACCATGCCTTTACTTTATTTATTCTTCTCAGTGCTGGGGATCAAACCCAGTGCCTCACACGCACAAGGCAAACGCTCTGCCACTGAGCTACAACTCCAGCCCGGCACAACCTTTCGGAAACCTGGTTGGCTTTATCTCCTGGAGTTCAATGTATGCAACCCCACGATCCTTTCTAAACGTATCCCTATCAGAAACGCACGGACATGTGCACCAGCGACACCAGACGATGCCCACAAGAGCGGCATTCTTCTTTTTTTTTGGTACCAGGGATTGAACTCGGGGCACTCGACCACTGGGCCACATCCCCAGCCCTTTTTTGTATTTTATTAGAGACAGGGTCTCACTGAGTTGCTAAGTGCCTCACCATTCCTGAGGCTGGCTTTGAACTGGCGATCCTCCTGCCTCAGCTTCCCAAGTGCTGGGATTACAGGCGTGCGCCACCCGCGCGCGGCTGAGAGCGGCATTCATGCTGCGCCAAGCTGGAGGCACGGTCTGGGGCACAAACCATGGTGGGGGCAGGACTGCAGAAATGCCCACTATGCTCAGAACAAGGACAGGCTCACCAGCAGCACCTCGAGCAGAAGAACCCAGGCACACTCCTGATTCAACTTACGTGAAGTTTAAAACACACAAAACCATGTATGACGAGCCAACTCAGAAGCCTGACTACTCTGAGGAGGAGCGCAGGCTGAGGGGCAGGTGGGGGTTCCTGTGGATTCTCTGTCTTTGCCCAGGTGGGGATGCTCTTGTGGTCGTGCTTCCTGTGTAAAAGTTCATCCAACTGCCCATTATGCTTCATGAACTTGTACATAGGTACACATACACACACACTACTTTAAAGTTGGCTTGAAATTACATCTCTATCCTAAGCCAGGTACAATGGTACACACCTGTAATCCTAGTGACTCTGGGGCTGAAACAGGAGGATCCCAAGTTCAAGGCCAGCCTCAGCAACTTAGCAAGACACTGTCTCAAAAAAAGGGGGGGGGGGTGCTGGAGATGTGACTCAGTGCTAAAGCACCCCTGGATTCAATCCTCAGCACTACCTGCCCCCCACACACACACACACAACAAAAAAAAAAACCCATAAGAGTGAAGGAGCTAAATATTTATTTTGTAATAATTGGGTTGAAATTTGGATGCTAGGTGCGCGGTTGTGAGCAGGCCTGCTGACTGGCACCCCTGCTGGTCATGAGCTGTAAGTGCAGGCGCCGCTGACCCACCCCGGATCCCAGGAGTTGGATAAGGGAACTCGGGTGGGAGCGGCCCGGTGAGCGGCGCGGCGCCGGAGCGAGCGCAGCCTTGCTTCACAGCATTCTGGGTCTCTCGTCCGACGTTTGGCCCCCGGGTGGTCACAGGACACACGCGCCCCCACCCAGGGCCGAGGAAGAGTCGCCCCGGGAAGCTGCGGACCAGGATGAAGCTGCAGCTCTGGCTTGGGCTCCTGCGCGCTGGGCAGTCGCCGCACAGCAGGTGTGCGCCAGGAAAAACGCAGGTATCCGCAGCCCGCCTCGGGTGCGGGGTCAGGTGTCCGCGGAGTGTGCCGGTTCTCCTGCCTCTCGCGTTGTTCAAAGGCCCTGTGGCAACGCCTGCTGCTCCCCTCCACTGCCCGGATTCTGGGCTTTCCCTGCTTACTAACTATCTCGGGGGGTTGGGGGCGTGGGACTTGACCACAGCTCCGGCCAACCCTGGAAGAGCACACGCACCTCCGGTGCTGGCCCGTCCACGGAGGCCTGACAACAGGCCGGACTCCTTCACGAGGCTCTGGCCATGACTTCCTGAGGCCCATCTCCCAGGCAGACCTCCCGCAGACCTCGCCCCCAGGCAGCAGGGCGCAGGCCTCTCCTGGGCCGCTCAGCACCTCCTCTGCACGCTGCTCCTTGGAGGAGCTGCCTCCTTTATGAGGTGGAGGCCAAGTGTTCTCTCTTCCTGGGGTCCCACTTCCATCTCCCTCTGATCCTGAAGTCTGGCTGCTCTCTGTGTAGACGGCCTTTCAACTCCCCCCAGATGCCCCTCCCCTCTCCGTCCATTCTGGCTGCTGTGGCACGATCCCTTCCACCAGGTAACTTGTAAAGAACAGAAGAATCATTTCTCACAGTCTTGGAGTCCAAGGCTGACGGATCCGGTGTGTCCTCACGTAGAAGGACGGGAGGGACAAAGGGCTCCCTGGCCCCTCTTAACCCCAGTCATGGGGGCTCCACCCAAAGGCCCATCTCCTGACGCCATTGCTCTTGTGGTTTCAGTACAGGAACTTTGGGGGGACACGAGCACTCAAAAACTCTGAAAACTCCTCCACTCTGAAAACTCTTGATGTGGAAGTAAGATGGGGTGCCGTCCCGTCCCCCAGATATGCAGCACAGAAGAAGCACTGAACAAAGAGCAAGCTGTGTGCTAAGAAGGTGAGCCAGAGAGAAGGCCCCCAGAGTCTGTCCTGCTGAGGAACCTGCTGTGTGTTTAGATCTTTGTTTTCTATCCATTCAAACGTGGCCGCACACACAGGTGAACAGCAGCCCTGTCCTAGGGGAGGGCAGTGAACACTCTGCTGGCCAGCGCAGCCCACGGACAGGTGGGGCCTCGCAGGGGCTGGTGGGAGCCAGGGTCCTTGCAGGGTCCGAAGCCAGGGATGCAGCTCTTGCAGGGATGTGTACTGTGGGCTGAATCACGTTCCCCTCCACAGTTCTGAAGCCTGTCCCCCAGGACCTGAGAAGGGCCCTTCAGCTCACCCAGTGTGAGTCCTTTCACGAAGGAGATTAGGACTCAGTCCTGGGAACAGAGAGGACCGCCACCTGGGATCAGAGCTGCGCAGCCACAGCCACCATCGCCTGAAGCCGGGAGAGGCCAGGATAGACCCTTCGTGGATTCAGAGGCGATTTCAGGCGTTGTGCGTGCATGGCTGCGGGGAGGCAATCCTGGCTTGGCTCCTACAAGATGGGAGATTCTGGCAAGGCTGCCGTCTCCTTGAGCCTCCTCTCCCAGAAATGGAACAGGCGGCTCCTAGCACACAGGGCTCGGGGCGGACTAAATGACATTGCAGGGCACCTGCCACAGGAGTGGCTCCACCTGCTCCATGCAGACTGAGGAAAATAAGTGGCCCTTCTCATGCGCGACCCCTCCCAATTCCTCCACACACACGTGACAGACCAAAAATAACCAAGGGACTCTGTGGGGACAAGGGGACAAGGCTGGCGTCCTTCCTGACACTTCAGTTCAAGGCATTAGGTGCCGAGGTGCCGGGGGTTAGGACGTCAGGGTGGAAGTTCGTGTGGCAAGTTCGTGTGGCCTTCCAGAGTGTTCTAGGCTGAGATGCTAACCTGTGGGAGGAACCCAGCAGAAGGTTGGCCACACCCACGTGGCTGCCTTCTGCACCCTTGGGGCAGACCCCGGAGAGGAAGGAGATCAGGAATGCAGCCCGGGTGTCCCTGCAGCGCAGACCACTATGTGATCCCTTATGTGGAGCGAGCATGGGTCACTCTGAAGATTTTCTACCCAGCCCAGTCTATGACACCTGTTACCTAGGGACCTGCTTAGTATTCTGCTTGGTCACCCCATCAGCTGGAAACACAGTTTTCTTTTCAATTGAACTAGAAAGAAGAGTAAGGCAGTGTGACCTGTGGGAGAATGGAACCAGGGTTCT